>CM038676.1:214063907-214465398 GCA_021605205.1 Aegilops longissima | reverse complement strand
GCAATCCCTTCAACCCCAATCATTTCCTCGCCTATGCCTCGGTTCACAGGTGAAGAGGCGGTGTTGAGAAATTGAAGAAGATGTGGACATTGGAAGCACAACGCCGGTAATGAGCGATGACTTTTGGGAAAGTCAGCATCCAAATTCTCCACTCTTCACCCCAATCCAACAGATTCCTCGGTCCCCTACTCCAGCGGTACAAATGGGCTCTGAAGAAACTCATCCCACTTCATCGTGACATGAAGAAATTCCAGCCACTAGCGGCTGATGAACCTCTTCTTGCTGATCCTCGGGACTGCACATGTAGAGGAACCAGAAATTCCTCAGCCTGAAGAACCTGAGATTGCGATTCCAGAGGTCGTGATGCAACTCACTGACACTCCACTGCCAAAGCCAAAGAATCCTTTCTCAACAAAGAAAAAGTTCAAGGCTGAAGATTTCTTCAGCGAGCACGTATTCTTCACTGATTACAATCCATATGATTCTGCTCGCATAAGGAAGAGGCGTTTCTAGTGTCACATCCCAGGTAGACCATGCATTAGGGTGTGCATCATGTTTAAATTTCATCTGAATTTGAAATGGGAAGGCAGAAACCCCGAACACCCCCCTTTAAAATAACTAGGGTTTACTAAAATTTAATTCAATGAATCGAAATGCCCTTCAAAATGCTCATCCTCTTTGTTTGGGTTTAAGATCCATGTCAAAGAAGGTGGGACATTTTCTAGGTCACCCAAGGGTTCTAAATTTAATTCACAAAATTTGAAATGGGCATTTTAAATTATGAAAAATATTTTAAGTGTTCAAAATTGTTAAACTAAAATGTTCATGTTGGGAATATTCCAACTAGTGACCAGGAGCATTTTGGTAATTTTTGAAAGTGTTTTGGTATTTTAAAAACCTAAACAGATTGCAGAAAATAGAAAAAGATAAAAAGGAAAACCCTTACTGTGCATGACTCCGGCCCACCTGTGCCCAGCCAACAGGTATGGCAATGGCTGCTTGGCTCAACAGCTTGAGGCTGGTGATGCCGGCAGCCAGCAGGCGCGCCACGCACTGGCCGCCGCCTGCCCTTCGCCTCGCCGCCTCGCCGACCCGGGCGACCCACGCGTCGTCCCGAACCCCCCAGACACCTCACTTCCCCCCCCTCTCTCTCTCGCTCGCGCCTCGACTGGCCGACGCCACCGCCGACACGCCACCGTCGCCGCCGTGCTCCCCGCCGTCCCCGCACCTCGCCGCCATGTCTGGCCGCTCCGCCGCACCCAGTTACCCCTAGCCAGCTAGTCCCCCTCGCTCCAAGACCCCCCGAGGCCACTACTCCGACCTCGGCGAGTCCAAGGCCGCCGGAGATCCCCATCGTCGCCGCCGCCGCATCAGTCCGCCCCCGACCCCGACGAAGCTTCCTGCAGGTTCACTACGAACCTAGCTACCCCCCTATCCTCTCCGTTCTCTCCTTCTTGCACCACAGCGAGCACCCGACGATCGCCTGAACCCACCGCGCGGCGCTCGTCGCCGACGAGCCTCCGGTCACCTTTTGGTCACTCCACTATGCCCATCGCACTCACCACTCTCCAATGAGTCTAACCACGACTCCCGTGCCTCGCCGAGGCCGCTAACCCCTAACCCGTCGGTGGCGAGCCTCGTCGCCGCCCGACTCGTCGCCGGCGCCCACTCCGCCACCCTCACCCAACCGACCCCACCAAACCCGCGGCTCACCTCTAGCTACCAGGTGCTCCCAGCGCCCATTTGGAGCCGGAAAGTGCAAATGCACTTGCTCCGCTGCGTCTGGCCTCGGCCGTGGCTAGCGCCGGTGAGTTGACCCCACCCGTGGGCCTGTTGACCCTCTGGGTCGATGACAGGTGGACCCCACCAGCTAATCTAATTAGGATTAGTTTTAATTAAAACTAATTAGTTAAACTAACCTGACATGCGGGTCCCACTGGTCAGTTTGACCCGGACGCCCGTTGACCCCTGACGTCATGCTGACCTCATGCTGACGCATTAATTTAAATTCTGGAATTATTTCTATATACTAAAATCCAGAATATAATTCAAATTTCAAATGCCTATAACTTTTATTCTATAACTCCAAATGCAAAGATTTATATATGAAAATTTATCAGAAAAATACACTCTATCCATTGGTACAAGTTTCATGCATGTTAAAACAAGTTAACTATGCTGAACAACCAGATTAAGATTTTGCACCATTAGGACTAACTCACATGATCTATCATTTGAACCTTTGGTCCAAATGAGATCATCCCTGTCCCTCAACTTGCATTAGGCCAACACACATTCATCTTGCCATGTCATAGCATGCATCATAATGTTGCACATTGGTTGTATGTTTATTTTGGTGTGTTTTCATGATAGGTTCTGCCCCCGAAGATAACCTCGATAACCCATCTGAAGGGCAGTTCTCACCCCAGTTCCATCGGGCAAGCAATTCATTGAACATTCGATACAAACCCATGTTCTCGCTTCGCTCTCATTTTTCTGCATTAAGACAACGCGATTCAACTGTTGTGTGCTGCGGTAGTTGAACCCACTTCCTTTGCATGACCTGTCATTGCCACAGTAACTAGATGAAACCCACTAGTATGTGTAGGAGTTGATTGAGCCATGTTTGTGTTTCCTACCATGCTATGCTTGCTATGCTTAGAGTTGTGTCAGGTCTGGCTCATCAGGGTGATGAACTGGAGTGAAAGGTTGTGTTGGTTCGAGAGTGTAAGTGTTGAACACGATTTGGTAAAGGTATCGATGAGAGGCCATGTAGGAGTACATGGTGGGTTGTTTCATTGAAGCCGAACGTAAGAACTGAGATCTGTGTTTGTGATCCATGAACTAGCTACTACCACACATTGGGCCCGAAACCAATGGACCCTCTCGGCTTCTTAACCACCCCTGTTCATAGTCCGGGAGTTGCAAGTAGTTTCTGGTGTTTGTAGCATCTTTGGGGACGCAACGCTGACCTTAGGGGTGGGTTGTGTTGCGGTAGGCACCGTGGTGATGTACCGAAAGTGCCCGTTTGGTATCTCGGGAACCCTGCACACATCGTTCGGGGCTGTATGGGAAACCTCGGCGGACTCCTGCGGATGGAACCGAATAGGCGATAACTGGACTAGGGACTTGAGTGTTTAGGTAGGCTGTGGCCGACACCCACGTTGGGCTTCCGCTGAAGGTTGCGAGTACATGTCGTGTAAACGGCGATAAGTGGTGAGCGTGTGTGAAGAAGTATACCCTGCAGGGTTAAATATGATCTATTGAATAGCCGTGTCCATGGAGAAGGACTTCGGGTTACCTATATCAGTTCATAGACAAGTAAATGGATACTACTAAAAGCCTCAAGATAAGTGTGAGTATCGTGGATGGCCCTCTCGGGGATGACGAGAGAGGATCCACGGTGGAGTATTGTGATGGTGGATAGTGGACTCGTGTACGACAAAATGCTTTACAAAGTGTGTTTCGTAGGATAGCTTAGCCAAGAGTCAAAGCTGGCTTGCTGCATTTAACTCCACTCCTTCCTTGAGAATGTGCATGTATGATAGGATTACGTGGTAAGACTTCTGAGTACTTTTGTACTCATGTTTGTAATCAATATTTTTCAGAGGACTATACCACCCTCCGACGGATTCTATGTAGATGTTGACTTGACGAGTAAGCTAGCCACCCGGTGGCGATCTAAGACTTGTGAAGGGCCATGTAGATAGAAAGGCTCCAACAAGCTTTCTTTCTTTCTAGAGTCTGCACCAGACTACTTTGCTTCGCATGTGCTTGTATGATTGTATGACTTGGGTGTTGGGTCATGTGACCCCTATCTGTATGACTATGTTATGTATGGCTCCTCGGGCCTCTTAAATAAAGTACTTGAGTTGTAGAGTTTTGTTGTGATGCCTTGTTGTATTTACTCATATCGGGCATATTATGTGTATGATTGAAATGCTTGGTATGAGTGGGATCCGACAATCTAGTTGTTTATCCTTGGCAGCCTCTCATATGGGGAAATGTAAGTCTTGTGCTTCGGCGATAGTAGTCCGCTACTGCCCGGTTCACGAGTCCTGCTAGCCCAAACACTACTGCTTGGACCCTTGATTTGGCGGCATGTGATTCATTTCGTTCCTATATCCGTCCCTTGAAATGTCACGCGGTGATACTTGGAGTCCTGCCTAGCCTGCTACAGCCGGGATACCGAGTCTGTTAGCCAGTGCTACAGCCCAAGTTCATACGTTGATGACCGACATGCTCGAAGTGTTTCATGTATGCCTGTCCCCATAGGTTAGTGCGCTTTGGGTTCACGACTAGCCATGTCGGCCGGGTTCTTTGTCATATGGATGCTAGCGACACTATCATATCGTGAGCCAAAAGACGCAAGCGGTCCGGGCCATGGTAAGGCGACACCGTGGGAATACCGTGCGTGAGGCGCAAAGTGATATGAGGTGTTACCAGCTAGGTCGATGTGACTTGGAATCGGGGTCTGACAGCGTTGGCATCGAGCAGGGCTGCTGAGGTCCGCTAAGCCAAACTGGTGAAGTTGAGTCTAGAAATGCTTTAGTTATATGTAGGGAATTGATTGTGGGAGGAGCGTAAGGCTCTTTTTACTCCTTTACCTTATGCCCTCGATCCGAGTCATCCTCTTCTCATTCAACGTGGGTTTAGGACTAGGCTCTCTTTCTCTATCGAGGTTCACGTGTTACTATCCGTAGTACCTTGTAGGATTGTCGGTTACATCCTCGATTCGGTGTTACTAAATGTTAGTGTGCTACTACTTGAACCGGAACCCTGATATGATGTTGTTGAGTGGTTTTGCAAATCTGATTTTGAATGTCTCAAATTTGATTTGAGCATTTACAGATGTTATGCTGCCCGATTTTCCTAGAAATTCTAATGCCTTTGCATTATGGCTGTGCTTTCAGATGGCCACCGTTCCCGAGAACCAAGTGGTTACTTTGACCCGCTGCATTGATGTGTGCGGTCACACGGCCATGTTGGTTAGGGTGATGATTGAGGCTGGTTATCGATGGTATCCCGAGTATACCGTCGAGGAGCAGTTCAGGATTTCAATCAAAGCCAATACCTATGCACGGTCGGATTTATCCATCCTACCCGGACTCTTGAGCCACTTCATTGTTCCTATGGGCTCGGAATCACTATTGGAATGTCGTGCAAGATGCAGCCTATTCCATGATGACTATTATTCGAGCCAGACTGCTTTGTTGAGCAACACCGACTTCCGCTATATGCGGCATCCCTTCGGGCGCATGGCTACCTTCGTGGTCTGTACAGTGATGCATCCCATGAGGACTCACTCCTCCGTACCACTCTTGAGTTCTTTGGAGGACAAGGACCGTGAGAACCGGGCCTTGCGTATGGAGCTGTTTAATGCCCGCCCACCACTGGCTACTCGACTAGGTTTGCACCTGCCGTGCAAGCGGATGTATGGACATGAGAGATCTGTACTCATGGGCGGCGAGTCGCGGACTTCATGGAGTGGCGTGAGGTTGGAGGCATCACTCCTCCTCGTGGGCCTCTCCTGCCACCCTTTGTGGGTCCACGACCACATCCGAGTCCTTATGGTCCACAGGCCCCACAGGATTATGCATTTCTGACGACCATGTTCCACTTCAGTGCAGGTGGTGACTTCTATGAGGACTACTATGGAGCTGCACGAGTTAGTAGTAGTATTGCTAGTATGGTACTAGTTGTGTTTCCACCGTCTGCGTGACTCGTGGAATACGACTTAGTGTGTATCATTCGGAAGTGTAGAAAAATAATGTATAGAAGTTGGAATGCTTCGATGAGATGTAACGCCTTTTCCTTATAGTTGTACTCCGTCGGGCTTGTACTAAACTATGAATGGTGTGTATGACCGTTGGTATATATATATATGGCAGTTATATTACCATGTCATACGGATGAACATCTTTGCATTCCATACCGTCCATTACCTTCCGCACTTCCTTGTTAAATTCTGCCATCCTGGTTTAAACCTTTGCTTTGTCTCCCGGGATGGTCAACACTGAATTCTCCTGCTGTTCAGAGCGAGGAGAGGCCGATGCAGCCGAAATGTGAATCTGCCACAACCGCCATCTTTGGCTGAGGTGATCTTTGAGCGAACGCAATAAGCGAAACTAACCGCTTATTGGGCGTATTGAACAAAACACAGCCCGCCAGACCAAGAAGCGATGGGGTTTCACTCAATGATTTCGTCAAGCTTTATCCTCCAAAGTTCAAATGCTCCGTCGAGCCACTCGGCGCCGATGATTAGCTCCGCGATATCCATCACAAGCTGCGTTCCGCCAATGTGTGCGAGGCGACAAAGTTACCTTTGCCGCCTACCATCTGGAAGGCCTGCCGTCTCGGTGGGAAAACTATGAGGCTATCGTCCGGCTGGACAAGTTACAACTTGGGATGAATTGAGTGCCGCCTTCGCGAGCACCATATTCGAAGGACTTATGGACCGCAAGCGTGAGGAATTCTGCAGTTTCACCCAAGGCGGCTGAGCGTGGATGCCTCATACCGTGAATTCGGGAGGTTAGCACGTTATGCTCGAAGAAGTTTCTACCGATGCTAAGAAGCGGCGAGGTTCCGTAAGGGACTTAGCCCGAGTTACGCGAGGATCTCCGTCGCATGAATGTACCTCTTTCTCGAAGCTAGTCAATAAGGCTATCGCCAGGTAGGCGACTGATTTGAAGCTTCACGCAAGCACATCCGTGATTACGGATCATCATCCGGCTCTGGTTCCCGAAGCGCGGGTTTGGGTTCCTAATCGGCTCTACCACCTGGTACACCCCGAGGCCATCCTTCGCGCCTCGCCCCAATCAACCGTATTTTCCACCCAAGACATATGGAGGTCCAATCGCTAATGTGGCCCCACGGCCAAATGTGATCACCTGTTTCAAATGTGGAGAGGCGGGCCACTATATTCGAGAGTGTCCCAGAACAACCCCATCAAATGGAAAGTCATTGGTCGCGGCAAGCCAGCAGAAAGGTTCCCTATGCCAAGCCGGTTGCCACCGCCGTGGCCATGTCAACTATGTCTCTGCTGAAGAAACCTATGAGGATCCCAACGTCGTCCTCGGTACGCTTCTTGTTAATTGCCATCCGGCAACTGTTCTTTTTGATACTGGAGCATCTCATTCATTTATTTCTGAGAGCTATGCTCGATTGCACAACACCACATTCTGCGACATGCCTACCTCCATGGAAATTCAAACTCCTGGTTCTAGATGGCAAACCTCTAGAATAAGTCATGGAAATGAAATTCTTGTCGACAGATTAGTCTTTCTCGCATCCTTAATAGCTCTCAAGTCCTCGGACATAAACATCATCTTGGGTATGGACTGGATGTCAGCCCATTATGCCAAGATTGATTGCTCAACTAGAACCGTTCAACTTACCCATCCTTCGGGCAAAACAGTGAATGTGTTAACCCGAGTGTCTAAGCGCCAGCTTTACTCCTTAAATGCCAACCCTCTTCCAGATCTCGAAGATATTCCGGTAGTCCGTGATTTCCCGGATGTCTTTCCGGAAGAACTGCCGGGTATTCCACCTGACAGGGATGTCGAGTTTGTAATAGATCTTATTCCCGGAACCGTCCCAATCTCTAGGAGACCTTATAAGATGGCACCCCTAGAACTAGCTGAACTTAAGAAACAACTCGATGAGTCCTTGCAAAAGGGTTTCATCCGTCCTAGTTCATCTCCATGGGCTTGCCCCGTCCTCTTCGTCAAGAAGAAGGATGGTACGGATCGGATGGTTGTAGATTACCGACCTGTCAATTTGGTCACTATCAAGAACAAGTATCCGCTCCCGGGATCAACGACTGTATGATCAGCTCGCTGGATCCTCGATCTTTTCAAGATGGATTTGAGGTTGGGCTACCATCAAATCAAAATCAGAACGAGGACATACCCAAAACGGCCTTTGTCACTCGTTATGGCCAATACGAGTACACCGTCATGTCCTTCGGTTTAACCAATGCTCCAGCCACTTTCTCTCGGTTAATGAACTCAATCTTCATGGAGTACTTGGATAAATTCGTCGTGGTATACCTCGATGATATACTCATCTACTCCAAGAATGAGGAAGAACATGCCGAACATCTAAGGCTAGTATTGATGAAACTTCGAGAGCACCGCCTTTATGCCAAATTCTCTAAGTGTGAATTCTGGTTACCAGAAGTGACCTATCTAGGACATGTAATCTCTGGTAAGGGTATTGCTGTCAATCCCGAGCGAGTTCAAGCCGTCCTTGACTGGACTCCACCTGAATCGGTAAAGCAAGTTCGGAGTTTCCTCGGTTTGGCGAGCTATTGCCGCCGCTTCGTCGAGAATTTCTCTAAAGTTGCTAAACCTCTAACCGAACTCCTCAAGAAAGATAAGAAGTTCGAGTGGACGCCACAGTGCGAGATCAGCT
Source organism: Aegilops longissima (assembly GCA_021605205.1). Classification (NCBI taxonomy): domain Eukaryota; kingdom Viridiplantae; phylum Streptophyta; class Magnoliopsida; order Poales; family Poaceae; genus Aegilops; species Aegilops longissima. Next base: position 214,456,983 of record CM038676.1, on the reverse strand, counting down.
TTGAGAACGAAAAGGCGCTGACATCTGCTCCGCACTTATACCACCAGATTTTCAAAGGACTTTGTTATCTATTGCGGCGCCTCGCGACAAGGACTAGGTTGCATACTCATGCAAGATCGTCATGTGATTGCCACGCATCTCGACGATTCGTCCACATGAGGATAATTATCCCACACGATCTAGAGCTTGCAGCAGAGTTCATGCACTCAAAACCTGGCGACATTACCTCTGGGTAATCGTTATGTAAATCTACACCGATCACCAAAGTCTGAAATATATCTTCACCCAACCGGATTTGAATCTCGTGCAAAGGCGTTGGGTCGAGTTGATTACAGATTTCGACTTAGGAATATCCTACACCCCAGGCAAAGCCAATGTCATGGCTGACGCACTAAGTCGCAAATCTTACTGTAACAATTTGATGTTACAACAAGGTCAACCAATTCTCCACGAGGAATTTCGTAAGCTTAACCTTCACATTGTTCCTCGAGGATTCCTTTCCACCCTGGTGGCGAAACCTACCCTTACGGATCAGATCATCAAAGCACAGAAGGTAGATCCGGGAATCTCCCGTATCAAGAGAAACATCAAGAAAGGAGTCGCAGATTGTTTCTCCATTGATGAACAAGGTGTCGTGTTCTTTGGAGACCGTCTAGTGGTTCCCAAGGTGCGCAACCTGAGGCGATTGATCCTTAAGGAAGCTCATGACTCTCCTCTCACCATTCATCCTGGTAGTACTAAAATGTATCAAGATCTCGCCAGAGGTTTTGGTGGACTAGGATGAAGAGAGAAATCGCTCAATACATTGCTAATCGCGGCGTTTGTCGTCGAGTTAAGCGAGCATCAACGGCCTGCTGGTACCCTTCAACCTTTGGACATTCCTGAATGGAAATGGGATAAAATCGGTATGGATTTCATTACCGGGTTTCCGGGACCAATAGAGGAATAACGCTATCTTCGTCATTGTTGATCGTCTTTCCAAAGTAGCCCACTTCCTACCTGTTCGTGAGAGTATAACCGCTAGCCAGCTAGCTGAATTGTACATCTCCGAATAGTGTCTCTTCATGGTGTCCCATTGAAATTACCTCGGACCGTGGTAGTCTCTTCACCTCTCGATTTTGGGAAAGTTTCCAAAGCGCTATGGGGACTCGCCTCTCCTTTAGCACCGCTTTCCATCCCCAATCAAGTGGTCAAGTAGAACGAGTCAATCAAATCTTAGAGGATATGCTTGAGCTTTCATCATCTCTTCGGCATGAATTGGGAGAAATGCCTTCCATTCGCCGAGTTAAGCTTATAACAACAGTTATCAAGCGATGCAGGCAAAGCCCTTTCGAAGTTCTTTATGGGCGAAAATGTGAACGCCTCTTAATCGGTCGAAACGGGAGAGACAACTCTTTGGCCGGATATGATTCAGGAAGCCGAGGAACAGGTTCGCGTTGTTCGTGAGAATTTGAAAACAGCCCAATCTCGTCAGAAGAGTCAATATGACCGCAAACATAAGCCCATGGCTTATGAAATTGGCGAGAAGGCTTACCTCCGGGTTTCTCCTTTAAAGGAACCCATCGATTGATATCAAGGGCAAGTTGGCTCCTCGTTACATTGGACCCTTTCGCATTCTCGCCAAGCGAGGGAAGTTGCCTACCAATTGGAACTACCTCCGCATCTTTCCAAGGTCCATGATGTCTTCCACGTTTCCCAACTCAGCGTTGCTTCTCGGATCCTATCCGTGGAGTGGACCCACAAACGCTTGATCTCCAAGATAACCTCACCTATCGAGAGTACCCCATTCGTATCCTCGATCAAACCGAAGCGTACCACTCGGCGTCGGAATATCAAGTTTCTAAAGGTTCAATGGTCAAACCATTCCGAGCAAGAAGCAACTTGGGAAAGGGAGGATCGTCTTCGACTTGAGTACCCCACCTTTTTCGCAACAGATTCTAAATCTCGGGACGAGATTCTTTTGAGTGGGGGTGAGTTGTCACATCCCAGGTAGACCATGCATTAGGGTGTGCATCATGTTTAAATTTCATCTGAATTTGAAATGGGGAAGGCAGGAAACCCCAGAACACCCCCCTTTAAAATAACTAGGGTTTACTAAAATTTAATTCAATGAATCCGAAATGCCCTTCAAAATGCTCATCCTCTTTGTTTGGGTTTAAGATCCATGTCAAAGAAGGTGGGACATTTTCTAGGTCACCCAAGGGTTCTAAATTTAATTCACAAAATTCTGAAATGGGCATTTTAAATTATGAAAAATATTTTAAGTGTTCAAAAATTGTTAAACTAAAATGTTCATGTTGGGAATATTCCAACTAGTGACCAGGAGCATTTTGGTAATTTTTGAAAGTGTTTTGGTATTTTAAAAACCCTAAACAGATTGCAGAAAATAGAAAAAGATAAAAAAGGAAAACCCTTACTGTCATGACTCGGCCCTGCCGGCCCAGCCCAGCCAAGCGCTGGCCAATGAGCTGCTTGGCTCGGCCAGGCGAGGCTGGTGCTTGGCGGCCGGCGAGCGCTTGAGGCGCGCCACGCACCTGGCCGCCGCCTGCCGCCCTCGCCGCCTCGCCGACCCGGGACGACCCACGCGTCGTCCCCCGAACCCCCCAGACACCTCACTTCCCCCCCTGCCTCTCTCTCTCGCTCGCCCTCGACCTGGCCGACGCCACCGCCGACACGCCACCGTCGCCGCCGTGCTCCCCGCCGTCCCCGCACCTCGCCGCCATGTCTGGCCGCTCCGCCGCACCCAGTTACCCCTAGCCAGCTAGTCCCCCTCGCTCCAAGACCCCCCGAGGCCACTACTCCGACCTCGACCGAGTCCAAGGCCGCCGGAGATCCCCATCGTCGCCGCCGCCGCATCAGTCCGCCCCCGACCCCGACGAAGCTTCCTGCAGGTTCACTACGAACCTAGCTACCCCCCTATCCTCTCCGTTCTCTCCTTCTTGCACCACAGCGAGCACCCGACGATCGCCTGAACCCACCGCCGCGGCGCTCGTCGCCGACGAGCCTCCGGTCACCTTTTGGTCACTCCACTATGCCCATCGCACTCACCACTCTCCAATGAGTCTAACCACGCACTCCCCGTGCCTCGCCGAGGCCGCTAACCCCTAACCCGTCGGTGGCCGAGCCTCGGTCGCCGCCCGACTCGTCGCCGGCGCCCACTCCGGCCACCCCTCACCCAACCGACCCCACCAAACCCCGCGGCTCACCTCTAGCTACCCGTAGGTGCTCCCCGCGCTCCATTTGGAGCCCGGAAAGTGCAAATGCACTTGCTCCGCCGCGTCTGGCCTCGCCGGCGGCTAGACGCCGTGAGTTGACCCACCGTGGGCCTGTTGACCCTCTGGGTCGATGACAGGTGGACCCCACCAGCTAATCTAATTAGGATTAGTTTTAATTAAAACTAATTAGTTAAACTAACCTGACATGCGGGTCCCACTGGTCAGTTTGACCCGGACGCCCCCGTTGACCCTGACGTCATGCTGACCTCATGCTGACGCATTAATTTAAATTCTGGAATTATTTCTATATACTAAAATCCAGAATATAATTCAAATTTCAAATGCCTATAACTTTTATTCTATAACTCCAAATGCAAAGATTTATATATGAAAATTTATCAGAAAAATACACTCTATCCATTGGTACAAGTTTCATGCATGTTAAAACAAGTTAACTATGCTGAACAACCAGATTAAGATTTTGCACCATTAGGACTAACTCACATGATCTATCATCTGAACCTTTGGTCCAAATGAGATCATCCCTGTCCCTCAACTTGCATTAGGCCAACACACATTCATCTTGCCATGTCATAGCATGCATCATAATGTTGCACATTGGTTGTATGTTTATTTTGGTGTGTTTTCATGATAGGTTCTGCCCCCGAAGATAACCTCGATAACCCATCTGAAGGGCAGTTCTCTACCCCAGTTCCATCAGGCAAGCAATTCATTGAACATTCGATACAAACCCATGTTCTCTTCGCTTCTCATCTCATTTCTGCATTAAGACAACGCGATTCAACTGTTGTGTGCTGCGGTAGTTGAACCCACTTCCTTTGCATGACTGTCATTGCCACAAGATAACTAGATGAAACCCACTAGTATGTGTAGGAGTTGATTGAGCCATGTTTGTGTTTCCTACCATGCTATGCTTGCTATGCTTAGAGTTGTGTCGGTCGGCTCATCGGGGTGATGAACTGGAGTGAAAGGTTGTGTTGGTTCGAGAGTGTAAGTGTTGAACACGATTTGGTAAAGGTATCGATGAGAGGCCATGTAGGAGTACATGGTGGGTTGTTTCATTGAAGCGAACGTAAGAACTGAGATCTGTGTTTGTGATCCATGAACTAGCTACTACCACACATTGGGCCCGAAACCAATGGACCCTCTCGGCTTCTTAACCACCCCTGTTCATAGTCCGGAGTTGCAAGTAGTTTCGTGTTTGTAGCATTTGGGGCCACGCAACGCTGACCTTAGGGGTGGGTTGTGTTGCGGTAGGCACCGTGGCCCGGTGTGCAGTGCCGTTTGGTATCTCGGGAACCCTGCACACATCGTTCGGGGCTGTATGGGAAACCTCGGCGGACTCCTGCGGATGGAACCCGAATAGGCGATAACTGGACTAGGGACTTGAGTGTTTAGGTAGGCTGTGGCCGACACCCACGTTGGGCTTCCGCTTGAAGGTTGCAGTACATGTCGTAAACGACGATAAGTGGTGAGCGTGTGTGAAGAAGTATACCCTGCAGGTTAAATATGATCTATTGAATAGCCGTGTCCACGGAGAAGGACTTCTGGGTTACCTATATCAGTTCATAGACAAGTAAATGGATACTACTAAAAGCCTCAAGATAAGTGTGAGTATCGTGGATGGCCCTCTCGGGGATGACGAGAGAGGATCCACGGTGGAGTATTGTGATGGTGGATAGTGGACTCGTGTACGACAAAATGCTTTACAAAGTGTGTTTCGTAGGATAGCTTAGCCAAGAGTCAAAGCTGGCTTGCTGCATTTAACTCCACTCCCTTCCTTGAGAATGTGCATGTATGATAGGATTACGTGGTAAGACTTCTGAGTACTTTTGTACTCATGTTTGCTTAATCAATATTTTTCAGAGGACTATACCACCCCTCCGACGGATTCTATGTAGATGTTGACTTGACGAGTAAGCTAGCCACCGGTGGCGATCTAAGACTTGTGAAGGGCCATGTAGATAGAAAGGCTCCAACAAGCTCTCTTTCTTTCTAGAGTCTGCATCTGGACTACTTTGCTTCCGCATGTGCTTGTATGATTGTATGACTTGGGTGTTGGGTCATGTGACCCCTATCTGTATGACTATGTTATGTATGGCTCCTCGAGCCTCTTAAATAAAGTACTTGAGTTGTAGAGTTTTGTTGTGATGCCTTGTTGTATTTACTCATATCGGGCATATTGCGTGTATGATTGAAATGCTTGGTATGAGTGGGATCCGACAATCTAGTTGTTTATCCTTGGCAGCCTCTCATATGGGGAAATGTAAGTCTTGTGCTTACGGCGATAGTAGTCCGCTACAGCCCGGTTCACGAGTCCTGCTAGCCCAAGACTACTGCTTGGACCCTTGATTGGCGGCATGTGATTCATTTCGTTCCTATGTCCATCCCTTCGGGAAATGTCACGCGGTGATACTTGGAGTCCTGCCTAGCCTGCTACAGCCGGGATACCGGAGTCCTGTTAGCCCAGTGCTACAGCCCAAGTTCATACGTTGATGACCGACATGCTCGAAGTGTTTCATGTATGCCTGTCCCCATAGGTTAGTGCCGCTTTGGGTTCACGACTAGCCATGTCGGCCCGGGTTCTTTGTCATATGGATGCTAGCGACACTATCATATCGTGAGCCAAAAGACATAAACGGTCCCGGGCCATGGTAAGGCGACACCCGTGGGAATACCGTGCGTGAGGCCGCAAAGTGATATGAGGTGTTACCAGCTAGGTCGATGTGACTTGGAATCGGGGTCCTGACATCTAGACTGCCAGTCAAGCCAATTTCTATTCCTCAGTGCTGTTCAACAAAGACAAAGTCTTCGATCATGCACATATTCCTCATGTGGACATGGAATCTCTGCCAGGCTTTGAGCTAGTCCTCAGTGTTCTTCACGATGCAGGACTTCTGAATTTCTGCTGCGATATCGTGATTGGAATGAAGAACTCATTCTTCAATTCTATCGACGCTGCACATCACGGAGATCTTCAAGATGTGAACTCATGGGTGTTAGGCTGGATGTCCGAAAACACTCACTACAAGGCACCAAAGAACTGAATTTCTTCGTGCCCTACCACTCGGTCCTCCACTTGATGGTGCTCGTTGTATCTACAATGAACCGAGCTTTCAAATCACTACATGCAAGTCTTGATGAAGCCTTTGAAGCGAGGCAGGCCCCAAGAACCAAATTCCTCGTCAAGGAATTATTGTATGTGCCTCTGACTGTCTATCGGATTACGAGCGAAGACAATGAGTCCTATCAAAGGCCACGACTCAAATGATGAATAAGTCATTGGCATCATGAAGAATATGCTTTTCAATATCATTCATGGCGTTCCTGTCAACTTCCATGATTTCTTCATGGGGACTCTAGCAAATATTGCTATGTCACCTTTTGAGCTGAAGCCTTATGCACCATGGATTATGAGGTTCATCAGGACAAGGTCTTCACTCAATTACAAGGCTGATACTCGAACCACTGCAGCTACTTGCCTCCAATTGAAGTCCTCAAGCGGACATTTTCCTCGGTGATGACAAGGGCAAGGCAACTGCTGTGATAGATGAAGGCATTCGTCCATTGGATGGTCAATTTCAAAGCTGCATCCTACTCCACCAATGATGACTCGCCACACATGACTCTGCCAAGAAATACCTCAGCTAAGCAAAGTCCTCACGCCCAAAGACCAGGGTGATGATTGATCGTGAGTTACTCCTCAGTCTTCATCAGAAGGTTGATCGCAATCATAAATGGGTCAAGCGTCAGTTTGGTTCAATTCTTCACAAAATGACCTCTACACACAATGCAGTGAAGAAAAACCACTACTACCTCCATGAAACCTTCAAACGCACCTAGGCTGTTCTTTCTAATGTCTACAGCGCGGAAGAACTGAAGACAATGGGTCTCAAGGAAGAATTTGACTGGTCTGCACCTCCTCTGAAGAAATACAAGAAGGTCAAAGTTCCTTCCTTGGTGGCCAGCTCCTATTCTTCATCGCGAGACACTGATGAAAATGAAAACTTGGACGACACCGCGGCAGGCCCTACTACGACAACAGACCCCAACAACGCTGGCGCTCCTTCATCAACTTGAAATTCTTCAGGGGCGTTAGTCCTCAGTTTCAATCCTTTTGGTCATTTGATGACAAAGGGGGAGAAATTTGAGTTAGTCTTCAAGCGGGTCTATTATATGGGCAATTTTTGTTAAGTTACAACTCTCGTTCTTCTGAAACCTTTATTGGATCGAGTTGTAATCTTAAACCCGATGGTGCTTTGATACTTTTGATGCACTATGCTCTGATACTCTTGATGCGTTATTTTGCATGCTTGTTCCTCATTAATGTTATTGCACGCATGCTCAATTTCATCAAGCACCATATTTCATCATGCATTTCAAATTCTTCATATTATATGTCAAATGTGTGTATGAATTACAAGATATAGGGGGAGATCTCCATGATTCAACTCTTCAAATGTGCACTGCCTCAAAAGCAAATTCCTCACTATGCACATCTTCAGGGGGAGTTCTTCTATATCTTGCAATCAAATTCCTCAATATCAGTATTTACACTTCATATGTTCATCCCCGTTGAAAACTTAACCTATATTGTCATCAATCACCAAAAAGGGGGAGATTGTAAGTGCATCTAGTGCCCCTTAGTGATTTTTGTGTATTGAAGACTTATAGGTTAAGGGACTAATGTGTTTATGAGTGTACACAGGTCTATAAGTATATGAGGAGTTTGATATTTACAGAGAAAGTCGACCCCTAAAAATGAAGTTCTTCGACTGAAGACTTTGATATTCTGAAGACTTCCTGAAGACTTTGAAAGTGAAGAAATTGGTGTGACCTTGAAGACTTGGTATTCATTTGAGGAACATGAAGCGTGAAGACTTTTGTTTTCGTAGTTTCATTTTCTCTTTCTTGAGTCATAGGAAACATCGTCTTTGTTAAAGGGGTCGAGGAAATACTAAGGAAAAATTTCCATGTGATGCTCAACTCAAAATCCTACACCTACCAATCCCTTGAGTGAAGCCATTGAAATCTCATACAGTTCAGTCAATTTCTTGATGATAGAGACGAAGTTCTTCAGTCCTTGAGGAATTTGTTCTGACCGAGGAGTTAGGAATTCGCCGATGCGGATTGCCTACGATGAGGAACATGATAGCCACGAGGAATTTGAAAGTCAAATTTCCGACCGTTCTTTGTCTTCTTGCGCCACCTGTCCCAAAATATCTTATCCACCTAACGGTCATATCATTGAAGGGCTTTTATGTCTTATCATGTCGGGCTGCTCCCTAGGCTATAAATAGGCGCCCCTACAACCACTAGCTGGTTGGCTGCTCGAGAGAACTTGACACTTGTCATTTAAGAGCAACCCATCCTCCGAGGACTTTGAGCGAAAATCATCGAGTGAGGAAAACCCAAAACCAAACCCCTACAAACCCAAAGTGATTGAGCATCACTGAAGAGATTGATCCTGCGTGGATCTGACGCTTGTTACCTTTGAAGACTGTGCTTCTTCCAGACGGTTAGGCGTCATAGTCTAGAGCATCCAAGAGGAATTGTGGATCGCCGAGTGACCGAGTCTGTGAAGGTTTGGAAGTCGCCTGAAGACTTACCACGAGTGATTGGATGAGGTCTGTGTGAACTTAGTTCAAGGAGAATACGGTGAGGACTTGGTGTCCTAAGCTGCATGCTCAGCGACTGGGTGTCCGGGACTGTGTGTCCTCGGGTTTAAATACTCAGCCGCTCCAACCAGACGTACAACTGAGACAGCAGTTGGAACTGGTCTACCAAATCATTGTCTTCACCAACCTAACTGGTTCTATTTCCTCAACCCTTTCATTTCCTCATTATTGTGTTGAGTGTTCATTCATATCTGTGTTTGAAGACTTTGATCAAGACTTTCTCAATTTCCTCATTCAATTTCTTGATCTGTTTGTCTTCATCTTGTGTTATCCTGTGTTTACGCTTTATGTACTCTGTGATTGTCTTCATTTCATCATGATGACCATGCCCGCATTCTGTTATGCTTACTTCTGAGTACTTATTCCGCTGCAAGTAGTTCTTCGCTTAGGAATTTCCTCACCAGCAAATTCCTCAGTGAAGAATTCATAAAAATCGCCTATTCACCCCCCTCTAGTCGATATAACGCACTTTCACAGGCGATGCCTCAGGGTGAATCATATCCACCTTTCTCGCACTCATGTTATTCGTCACCTTTTTGACACTAGATGACAAAAGGGCGGAGAATCCATCGAGAGTTTTGATAGATTTTCTCTGTTGGATTGGTCTTCGTGTTTATTTGCTCTATCTTTTGAGACTATTTATGCCACTTTATATGCTCTGATGTCAAACTTCTGTTATGGGTTGTAATATTAATAACCCCGCCTGTTGCACTATATTCTCTCGAAGTATTTGTTTTGCAGGTGACAGAAGTCATGAATGATTGCACTATATTCTTGTTGGGTTAGCTATCATCGGTGTGAATCATTACCTTGTATGATTGAAAACCCCTCCTTATACATGATTAAATTGCAAGGAATTTCATTGTATATCAATTGACCCTGCATACATCCAGGGGGAGTATATTTCATCATCGAGTCATGTAACGCAAGTTCACTCTTGTTCGATTTACATATCCTTATCTATGTTCACTTCCATGATTATCTGTTTTGTCAACAACCGTCCAAAAATGGGGAGATTGTTGGTGCAATGATAGGACCCTTATGTTTTGGCGTTTGTTGACATAAACAGTGTGGGACTTATGAGTTTGCTAGTGCACACAGAGTAACAGGTTCCAGAAGTATCGAGGATTTTGATGCAAATGACGAAGATAATCTCCTTGTGTGGCAACGAAGGTTATCACCGAAGATAAAGCTAAGAAGAGTGACCCTTAAAATTGCTCAAGTTCAAGCAATTGGTTCGGTGCCTATTCGAAGCAAATGACTGCGCTCAAGGAAGAATGAATACGTATAATTTATTTCATTGTTCTTCTTATTTCATTGAGTCATAGGACCACCGTACTATTAAGAGGGGTGTAGCGTTCAAAGCTTTGATTCTCTGATGCTAAACCCAAATCCTATGGAAGCTGTGAGAGAAATCGCTTTGTGCTCCGAGCAAATACTTGCCAGCAAGAGACTGTGATCTTCTTCACTGTGAGAGATTTTCCTCGGACCGAGGAGTTAGCATTACATGTTCCTCAAGTAATGTTACTGTTGCTCCAAAATTCGACCGTTGTGAACGTGTCGGTTGGCCATTGGCTGGGCTTCATATCCAAAATGGTCACTTCTCATCTAGGAAGGCTGAGCCTATAAATAGCCACCCCGTGTCGGCTTTGTCCGGTGGCTGCTCCGTTGGATTTTTGAGAAGATTGTTGAGAAACCCACTCTCTGAGCGTTTGAGTTTAAAATCCACCAAGAGAAAATCCCTAGTGTCAAAGAATTAGATAGTGTTTGAGCATCACTGGAATCTAATTTTAGTACGCTCTGCCTATTACTCTTGAGAGCTGCAAACTCTCTAGACGGTTAGGTGTCAATTTCTTCAAAGACCAAGAGTGATTGTGGTTCTCGAAGAAGAAGTCTGTAAAGGTTCAAAGACCGCCTTGAAGTATCTACCACGAGTGATCGGTATCGGTTGATGAATTGATTGCCGAGGAGAATAGGGTGAAGAGAGTTTATATTCCATGTTATGTCACAGCCCCTCCAACCAGACGTAGTCCTTGTGCAGAACGACGAACTGGTCCAACAAATCCCTTGTCGCCATCGAGCATCTTCGGTTATCTCTATCACTCATGTTTACCTTCATTCCATTTTCATTCGTGCAATTTACTTCAATGCATGCTCTAGTTTATTTTCGGTACTCTATGTCAGTTCACTATAGTTTGTTTTTATTTCGTTCCGTTGCTGGGTTCTAAGAGATTTAAGTTTTTCGAAGAAAATTTAAAACTCCCATTCACCCCCCTCTGGTATACATACTTCGTTCCTACAACCCCTCACTCGTGCACCGATGTGCTATACAAACAGTTTTTAACCTCTTTACGCGAATGAGTTTTAAACCGTCACCTTGCCTGTGTGCGATAGGGGGGGGGGGTCCTTCCCACATGACCCATAAACCATTGGCGATAGGGAGTAGGAATGCATACGTTTTGCAGAAAAAGCGTATGTGATGCCCGCATCTATCCCAAACGTGAGTCGTCACACAAATATTTCTGATATATTGAATATCCCTCCATCCTTGGTACTCGTGTGGGTTGCCATTACCATTGCATGCGCTATTCTATGGTGCAACGTTTATGATGCCCCCCATCACAAACATTTCGCGATTGTAAAGCGTGTATGATAAGGAGACTGTCACACACATTCACTTTTCCCGAACCATATGCGATATATAATTAAGAAGAAAAGTTAATCATCGTATGAGTGTCGGATGATCAACGAAATGTCCAACTGTCGTACTAGTGTCAGATGGGATAAAAATTGCACACACACTAGTCTGTGGTGCAACATTTATGATTCATATGACATCACAAACATGTCATGATTGTAAAGCGTGTACAATAAGGACACTATCACAAACATTTAGTTTGGTTGCACCGTTTGTGATATTGTCTGACATCACACACGCTTTGCAAATGGCAATAGTGTGCATGGCCGCACACAGTTTTTCTCTATGAAACATGTTGGATTATGAGTTATATCACACCTGTTGTGCTTTACAAACCATGTGCGACATAATGATCTGCAGAGCATTTTTTCTCCCTAATTTAATAGATGCAATTTAAAATTGTATAGAATTTGAATTTGAGAGTAGGCAATAACTTTATTCATGTCCATCAGGTTCAATAACCAATGCATTATTTGATTGACAGGTATGTATGCTCAAGAATTACACCAAAAAAGGAACTACATAAGCACCAAATAAAAAAGTGATGAACCAGGGTTGTATACTTGTATTATATATGGTAAAGAAAGAGGCGAAAGACATTCTGGTTGCTGAACAGGTGAAGCAGAATGCCCGTATTGTGCCCTCCTCCATGCCAAATGCACGCATGACTCTAGTCCAACCCCTTGCGATGGCCGACCGCCCATCCTTCACTATCTTCATGAGGACTTCTAGATAGTCATTGTAGTCTAGTAGAAATACTTTAACCTTTGCATGCCCACCAATCATGTAGTTTGAGATATAATCTTGAGTAAACTGCTTTGGAACCACTTCAAAGGAAAAAAATTAGACATTAATTGTCATCTAACAGCTCACTATGGGCAGTAAAAGAAGGCTACAGAGTTCCTACTCACCATCCTGCAGTTCACTGTTGTCTTGGATAAAGTGTAAACAGATAGTTTAATTGCCATCTTTTGACCCATTTTACTAACAATCTTTAGCAGTTTCCTCACTTGATGCTGGTTCATGAATATCTCATTGCCCCATACGAAAATGGGTCAAAGTGCGGATCTTTACCAATGACATATGTACCTACAAGCACCAACTTAATGTTAGAAGCTAAACTGCAATTGCACAATGATGTAGCACAACACTCCCTCTGTACCATTATATAAGATCTTATTACATCCAATATACTCACATATTGGATGAATTAACAACTTATATTATGGAGCAGATGGAGTATATATAATCCATGGGATGAAATTAACCTTGATCGAAAACAACAGTCGTTCCCAATATTGTCCTATGTAAGTACATCGAAAGGCATGTTAAGCACAACAGGCTAAACATCAACCAAATATATCCATGGTAGACAACATAATCTCCAAATGATAGCTTTAGTGTGTAGGTTTAAGCATGCTAGTTAAGAAAACAAAGTGGAAATCTGATACGTCTCTAATGTATCTACAATTTTTATTGTTCCATGTTGTTATATTATCATTCTTGGATGTTTTACAATCATTTTATAGCAACTTTATATCATTTTCGGGGACTAACCTATTGACATAGTGCCCAGTGCCAGTTGCTATTTTTTGCTTGTTTTTTATTTCGCAGAATATCCCTACCAAACGCAGCAAAAGTTTTTGGAGATTTTTTTTGGATTAGAAGACAACTTGGGATCCAAGGAAGTGTATGAGGGAAGGCATGTGGGGCCCATGATACACCAGGGTGCGCTAGAGAGCCCAGGCGTGCCCTGATGTATCATGGGTCCCACAGAGCTCCGATGCACCGCCGCTCAGCTCTATAAATACCCAAATATTCCAGAAACCCTAGGGGAGTCGACGAAACACAATTCCGGCCGCCGCAAGTACCAGAACCATGAGATCCAATCTAGAGCCCTATTCCGGTACTCTGCCGGAGGGGAACACGATAACGGAGGGGTTCATCATCCTCATTGGTGCTCCTCCGATGATGCGTGAGTAGTTCACCATAGACCTACGTGTCCGTAGGCAGTAGCTATATGGCTTCTTCTCTCTTTTTGATTCTCAATACAATGGTCTCTTGGAGACCTATTTGATGTAATCACTCTTTGCGGTGTGTTTGTTGGGATCCGATGAAGTTCAAGTTTATGATTAGAGTTTTATCCATGAATATTATTTGGGTCTTCTATGATCTCTTATATGCATGATTATTTATAGCCTCGTATATCTTCTCCGAATCTTTGGTTTAGTTAGGCCAACTAGGTTATTTTTTCTTGCAATGGGAAGAGGTGCTTTGTGATGGGTTTGATCTTGCGATGTCCTCTTCCAGTGACAAAAGGGGCAGCGAGGCACACATGTATCGTTGCTACTAAGGATAAAAATATGGGGTCTATTCCTACATGAATAGATCTTGTCTACATCATGTCATCGTTCTTATTGCATTACTCTATTTCTCCATGAACTTAATACACTAGATGCATGCTGGATAGCGGTCGATGTGTGGAGTAATAGTAGTAGATGCAGAATTGTTTCGGACTACTAATCTTGGATGTGATGCCTATATATTGATCATTTCCTTGGATATCGTAATAATTATTTGTTCTCCTATTAGTCGCCCAACAGTAATTTGTTAACCCACCGTCTGCTATTTTCTCGAGAGAAGCCACTAGTGAAATCTACGGCCCGCAGGCCTATCTTTTATCATATTTGCTTTCCAATCTATCTTTTGCCGCATTTATTTTCATATCTATATTTACAAAACCCAAAAATACCTTACTGCACTTTCTCTTTATTTATTTTATTTCGTGTTTTATCAAGATCTATTTATCCAAACTCATACAAATTAATCTATCTTTTTATCGAGGAGGGATTGACAACCCATCTTACGCGTCGTGTGTCGGTGCAACAAACCCTGGGTCTGTTACCCAGACTGTGCACAGGCACGGGAACAAGATTGGGGCTCCAACCTAAATCAGAGTACAAGAGACCAAGAGCATCGAAGAACCAGTATGCAGATCAAGAGGACCAAGATCAAGCCAAAACAGCAAGACGTCACCAGGAGAAAAGCCTCCCTTGCCGGGTAGGCGAGCTCGGCAAGGACGGGGCCACCCCCGGAAGGAGGCATCCGAAGCGTCCCGGCAGAGCCTGCCGGGCCAACCTAAATATGTTTTTTGACTGAAACCCAATATGTTCAACCCTGACCTTATTTCTTATACTGTATGGCATCTATTTTAGACTCTGGACCAGTTTTTCCTAATAAATAAAGAATAGTCTACTCAAGCAGCAGGCAAAACTTTATAATTCCCTTCATTATATATGAAAATATGGCTCCTTTTTTGTTTTGGGGGATGGTTAGCTTATTTTTTTAGCTAAATCATATAGAATTTAAATGTAATGTGAACAGTGCGAACAATTACAATGTTAATATAAGTAAGATAGCAGGCCATAGTTTAAGTTTTACAAGAACACCATATTAGTTATTTCCTTCCCTGCAAAAATAAAAGATTGGTTATTTTATATATATATATATATATATATATATATATATATATATATATATATATATATATATATATATATATATATATATATATATATATATATATATAGTTCTTAAAATGGAAGTTGTCACGTCAAAAATTATGAACTATTTATTTTTATTGCTCAGAGTATTGTCCTGTAGGTAGTGAGTTCGATGTTGAACTGTAAACTTAGAAGAAAAAGTTCATTGGAAGGTAGAAACAAATATCACACAAAATATAGATTACTGGTAAAGATTTCTAGATAGAAAGTTAAGAGATGAAAAGCTACATGGCCACACAAGATAAACACTAGCCCCTCAAATATGGTGATTTCACGAATTTTTTTGCACATGGATGTTTCAGATAAAGAGCTACCTGGAATTCAAGCTCCATTTTGCATTTCCAATTTAACCTTTTTTGAAAGGTGCTTATAATACAGGAAACACCTTAGATAGAAATTCTACCTTGAGCTGTTCATTATCTGACACTTAAATGCTGAACTTATCGCAGGATACCAGAATATGGGTTGCTTTAGACTTTCCTTGAGGAACTGGTGACAAAATACACAGAAACCAAGTTTGTTAAATGATCTCCATTAACTATATTCCCAACTACCCATATAGGATGTTTCCAAAGGGATTTTTTTGGTCTGCAACAACTTTGTGGAACGAAATGCACACCTGAATGTAAGTTATATGACACAATCAGTTTCCATTATCTTAGTTCAAGTATTCTTTTTATGAGGTTAATTGAAGTTACTCTTCTTTATTTAGTTGGATGGACAAAAAAATAACAGTGTGTGTGGCTATGTTAAAGTTGCAATTACCCAATCGCATTATACAATTTACAGTTTTTGTGTATACTGTAATCTAGATGCCTTAACATGAGTAATCTTTGATCTAGGATGAGAATTCTCTTTTTGTACTAAGAGGGACCATGTTCATTATGACATGCATTTCTGTTGGGAAACGTAGTAATTTCAAAAAATTTCCTACGATCACGCAAGACCATGGTGATGGCATAGCAACGAGAGGGGAGAGTGTCCGTCCACGCACTGTGAGACCGAAAGCGAAGCGTTATATCAACGCTGTTGATGTAGTCGACGCCTTCACGATCCGACCGATCCAAGCACCGTTATTCGCACCTCCGAGTTCTTAGCACACGCTCAGCTCGATGACGATCCCGGGCTCCGATCCAGCAAAGCGTCGGGGAGGAGTTCCACAAGACGACGGCGCAGGACGATCTTGATGTTCTCTGTTGCAGGGCTTCGCCTAAGCACCGCTACAATATGACCGAGGTGGAATATGGTGGAGGGGGCACCAGACACTGCTAAGGAACGATCACGAAGATCAACTTGTGTGTTCTAGGGTGCCCCCTGCCCCGTGATATAAAGGAGCAAGGGGAGGCCGGCCGGCCCTAGGAGGCGACCAAGGGAGGGGGTCCTCCTCCTAGTAGGAGTAGGACTCCCTTCCTAGTCCTACTAGGAAGAGGGAAGGGGAAGGAAAGAGAGGAGAGAGAGAGGGGGGGGCCGCCTCCTAGTCCAATTCAGACTCCCCATGGGGGGGGGGCGCCACCTCCTGGTGCAGCCTCTCTCTCCCTCTTGGCCCAATAAGGCCCATTACTTCCCGGGGTTCCGTAACCCTCCGGCACTCCGTTTTCTCCGAAACTTCCGAACCTTTCCGTGTCCGAATATAGCCGTCCAATATATCAATCTTTATGTCTCGAACATTTCGAGACTCCTCGTCATGTCCGTGATCACATCCGGGACTCGAACTCCTTCGTACATCAAAATACATAAACTCATAATATAACCGCCATCGAAACCTTAAGCGTGCGGACCCTACGGTTCGAGAACTATGTAGACATGACCTAGAACCATTCTTGGTCAATAACCAATAGCGGAACCTGGATGCCCATATTGGTTCCTACATATTCTACGAAGATCTTTATCGGTCAAACCGCATAACAACATACGTTGTTCCTTTGTCATCGGTATGTTACTTACCCGAGATTCGATCGTCGGTATCCAATACCTAGTTCAATCTCGTTACGGTAAGTCTCTTTACTCGTTCCGTAATACATCATCTCACAACTAACTCATTAGTTGCAATGCTTGCAAGGCTTATGTGATGTGTATTACCGAGAAGGCCAGAGATACCTCTCCGACAATCGGAGTGACAAATCCTAATCTTGATTCATGCCAACTCAACATATACTTTCGGAGACACTTGTAGAGTACCTTTATAATCACCCGATTACGTTGTGATGTTTGGTAGCACACAAAATGTTCCTCCGTAAACGGAGTTGCATAATCTCATAGTTGCAGGAACTTTGTATAAGTCATGAAGATAGCATAAGCAACATACTAAACGATCAAGTGCTAAGCTAATGAAATGGGTCATGTCAATCACATCATTCTCCTAATGATGTGATCCCATTAATCAAATGACAACACATGTCTATGGTTAGAAAACATAACCATCTTCGATTAATGAGCTAGTCTAGTAGAGGCATACTAGTGACTATCTGTTTGTCTATGTATTCACACATGTATTACGTTTCCGGTTAATACAATTCTAGCATGAATAATAAACATTTATCATGATATAAGGAAATAAATAATAACTTTATTATTGCCTCTAGGGCATATTTCCTTCAGCCTCCCACTTGCACTAGAGTCAATAATCTAGATTACACAAGAATGATTCTAACACCCATGGAGTCTTGGTGCTGATCATGTTTTGCTCGTGGAAGAGGCTTAGTCAACGGGTCTGCAACATTCAGATCCGTATGTATTTTGCAAATCTCTATGTCTCCCACTTGGACTTGGTCCCGAATGGAATTGAAGCGTCTCTTGATATGCTTGGTCCTCTTGTGAAATCTGGATTCCTTTGCCAAGGCAATTGCACCAAGATTGTCACAGAAGATCTTCATTGGTCCCGATGCACTAGGTATGACACCTAGATCGGAAATGAACTCTTTCATCCAGACTCCTTCATTTGCTGCTTCGAAGCAGCTATGTACTCCGCTTCACATGTAGATCCCGCCACGACGCTTTGTTTAGAACTGCACCAACCGACAGCTCCACCGCTTAATAAGAATACATATCCGGTTTGCGATTTAGAATCGTCCGATCGGTGTCAAAACTTGCATCGACGTAACCATTTACGACTAGCTCTTTGTCACCTCCATATACGAGAAACATATCCTTAGTCCTTTTCGTGTATTTCAGATGTTCTTGACCGCTGTCCAAATGATCCACTCTCGATTACTTTGGTACCTTCCTGCCAAGCTTACAGCTAAGCATACGTCGGTCTGGTACACAGCATTGCATACATGATAGAGCCTATGGCTGAAGCATAGGAACATTTTTCATTTTCTCTATCTTCTGCTGTGGTCGGGCATTGAGTCGACTCAATCTTACACCTTGTACTACAGGTAAAAACCTTTCTTTGCTCGATCCATTTTGAACTTCTTCAAAACTTTATCAAGGTATGTGCTTTGTGAAAGTCCTATTAAGCGCCTTGATCTATCTCTATAGATCTTGATGCCCAATATGTAAGCAGCTTCACCGAGGTCTTTCATTGAAAAACTTTTATTCAAGTATCCTTTTATGCTATCCAGAAATTCTATATCATTTCCAATCAACAATATGTCGTCCACATATAATATCGAAATGCTACAGAGCTCCCACTCACTTTCTTGTAAATACAGGCTTCTCCAAAAGTCAGATAAAACCATATGCTTTGATCACACTATCAAAGCGCTTATTCCAACTCCGAGAGGCTTGCACCGGACCATAAATTGATCGTTGGAGCTTGCACACTTTGTTAGTACCCTTTGGATCAACAAAACCTTCTGGTTGCATCATATACAACTCTTCTTCTAGAAATCCATTCAAGAATGCAGTTTTACATCCATTTGCCAAATTTCATAATCATAAATGCGGCAATTGCTAACATGATTCGGACAGACTTAAGCATCGCCACTGGTGAGAAAGTCTCATCGTAGTCAACCCTTGAACTTGTCGAAAACCTTTTGCAACAAGTCGAGCTTTGTAGACAGATTACATTACCATCAGCGTCGGTCTTCTTCTTAAAGATCCATTTATTCTCAATAGCTTGCCGATCATCGGCAAGTCAACCAAAGTCCATACTTTGTTCTCATACATGGATCCCATCTCAGATTTCATGGCTTCAAGCCATTTTATGGAATCTGGGCTCACCATCGCTTCTTCATAGTTCGAGGTTCACCATGATCTAGTAGCATGACTTCCGAATAGGATTACCGTACCACTCAGTGCGGATTTTATTCTGGTTGATCTCTGAGTTCGGTGACAACTTGATCTGAAGTTTCATGATCTTCATCATTATCTTCCTCACTAATCGGTGTAGGTGTTACGTAAACTGATTTCGTGATTTAACTACTTTCCAATAAGGGAGCTGGTACTATTACCTCATCAAGTTCCACTTTCCTCCCACTCACTTCTTTCGAGAGAAACTCCTTCTAGAAAGGATCCATTTTAGCAACAAATGTCTTGCCTTCGGATCTGTGATAGAAGGTATACCCAATTGTCTCCTTTGGGTATCCTATGAAGACACATTTTCCGATTTGGGTTCAAGCTTATCAGGTTGAAGTTTCTTCACATAAGCATCGCAACCCCAAACTTTCGAAACGACAACTTTGGTTTCTTGCTAAACCATAGTTCATAAGGCGCCGCCTCAACGGATTTTGACGGTGTCCTATTTAACGTGAATGCGCCGTCTCTAAAGCATAACCCCAAAACGATAGCGGTAAATCGGAAATAGACATCATAGATCGCACCATATCTAGTAAAGTACGATTCTGACGCTCGACACACCATTACGCTGTGGTGTTCCGGTGGCGTGAGTTGCTGAAACTATTCCGCATTGCTTCAAATGTAGACCAAACTCAGAACTCAAATATTCTCCTCCACGATCAGATCGTAGAAACTTTATTTTCGTGTTACGATGATTTTCAACTTCACTCTGAAATTCTTTGAACTTTTCAAATGTTTCAGATTTATGTTTCATCAAGTAGATATACCCATATCTGCTTAAATCATCTGTGAAGGTGAGAAAATAACGATATCCACCACGAGCTTCAACATTCATCGGACCACACACATCTGTATGTATGATTTCCAACAAGTCTGTTGCTCTCTCCATACAATCGGAGAATGGTGTTTTAGTCATCTTGCCCATGAGGCATGGTTCGCAAGTACCAAGTGATTCATAATCAAGTGATTCCAAAAGTCCATATGTATGGAGTTTCTTCATGCGTTTTACACCAATATGACCTAAACGGCAGTGCCACAAATAAGTTGCACTATCATTATCAACTCTGCATCTTTTGGCTTCGACATTATGAATATGTGTATCACTACTGTCGAGATTCAATAAGAATAGACCATTCTTCAAGGGTGCATGACCATAAAAGATATTACTCATATAAATAGAACAACCATTATTCTCGATTTAAATGAATAACCGCCTCGCATCAAACAAGATCCAGATATAATGTTCATGCTCAACGCTGGCACCAAATAACAATTATTTAGGTCTAAAACTAATCCCGAAGGTAGATGTAGAGGTAGCGTGCTGACCGCGATCACATTGACTTTGGAACCATTTCCCATGCGATCGTCACCTCGTCCTTTGCCGATTGCTCGTCTATTCCAGTAGTCCCCTGCTTCGAGTTGCAAATATGAGCAATGTAACCAGTATCAAATACCTGTGTGCTACTACGAGCTCTAGTAAGGTACACATCAATAACATGTATATCACATATACCTTTGTTCACCTTGCCATCCTTCTTATCCGCCAAATACTTGGGGCAGTTCCGCTTCAAAGGTCCGGTTTGCTTGCGGTAAAAACACTCGGTTCAGTGCTTAGGTCCAGACTTGGGTTTCTTCTCTTGATCAGCAACTTTCTTGCTGTTCTTTTGAAGTTTCCTTCTTCTTTCCTTTGCCCTTTTCTTGAAACTAGTGGTCTTGTTGACCATCAACACTTGATGCTCTTTCTTGATTTCTACCTCCATGCTTTTAGCATTGCGAAGAGCTCAGAATTGTCTTAGTCATCCCTTGCATATTATAGTTCATCACGAAGCTCTTGTAGCTTGGTGGCAGTGATTGGAGAATTCATCAATGACACTATCATCCGGAAGATTAACTCCCAGCTGAATTAAGTGATTATTATACCTGACATTTTGAGTATGTGTTCACCGATGTAACTATTCTCCTCCATCTTGCAGCTATAGAACTTATTGGAGACTTCATATCTCTCAATCCGGCATTTTCTTGAAATATTAACTTCAACTCTGGAACATCTCATATGCTCCATGACGCTCAAAACGTCATTGAAGACCCGGTTCTAAGCCGTAAAGCGTGGCACACTGAACTATAGAGTAGTCATCAGCTTTGCTTTGCGGGACGCTCACAACTTCGGTGCAGCTCCTCTGCAGCAGTTCGGCACCCAGCGGTGCTTCCAGACGTAATTCTTACGGGCAGCAATGAGGATAATCCTCGAGTTACGGACCCAGTCCGTAATTGCTACCATCATCTTTCAACTTTGCTTTCTCAAGGAACGCATTAAAATTCAACGGAACAACAAAGACGAGCCATCTATCTACAAGAAACATAGACAAGCAAAATACTATCGTGTACTAAGTTCATGATAATTTAAGTTTTAATTAATCATATTAAAAACTCCCACTTAGACAGTACATCTCTAGTCATCTAAGTGTTTACGTGATCCAAATTAACTAAACCATGTCCGATCATCACGTGAGATGGAGTAGTTTCAATGGTGAACATCACTATGTTGATCATATCTACTATATGATTCACGCTCGACCTTCGGTCTCCGTGTTCCGAGGCCATATCTGCATATGCTAGGCTCGTCAAGTTTAACTCGAGTATTCTGCGTGTGCAAAACTGGCTTGCACCCGTTGTAGATGGACGAGAACTTATCACACCCGATCATCACGTGGTGTCCGGGTACTACTGAACTTTTAGCAACGGTGCATACTCAGGAGAACACTTCTTGATAATTTTAGTGAGAGATCATCTTATAATGCTACCGTCAAACAAAGCAAGATAAGATGCATAAAGGATAAACATCACATGCAATCAATATAAGTGATATGATATGGCCATCATCATCTTGTGCTTGTGATTCCATCTCAAGCACCGTCATGATCACCATCGCCACCGCGCGACACCTTGATCTCCATCGTAGCATCGTTGTCGCCTCGCCAACTATTGCTTCTACGACTATCGCTACCGCTTAGTGATAAAGTAAAGCAATTACATGGCGCTTGCATTTCATACAATAAAGCGACAACCATATGGCTCTCGCCCGATTGCCGATAACTCGGTTACAAAACATGATCATCTCATACAATAAAATATAGCATCACGCCTTGACCATATCACATCACAACATGCCCTGCAAAAACAAGTTAGACGTCCTCTACTTTGTTGTTGCAAGTTTTACGTGGCTGCTACGGGCTGAGCAAGAACCGCTCTCACCTACGCATCAAAACCACAACGATATTTCGTCAAATAGACTCCGCTTTAACCTTCTCAAGGACGGGCGAGCACACTCGGTTCAACCAAAGTGAGAGAGACAGACACCCGCCAGCCACCTTTAAGCACGAAAGTGCTCGTAACGGTGAAACCAGTCTCGCGTAAGCGCACGCGTAATGTCGGTCCGGCCGCTTCATCTCACAATACCGCTGAACCAAAGTATGACATGCTGGTAGGCAGTATGACTTGTATCGCCCACAACTCACTTGTGTTCTACTCGTGCATATGACATCAACGCATAAAACCAGGCTCGATACCATGTTGGGAAACGAGTAATTTCAAAAATTTCCTACGATCACGCAAGACCATGGTGATGGCATAGCAACGAGAGGGAGAGTGTCCGCCCACGCACTCGTGAGACCGAAAGCGAAGCGTTATATCAACGCTGTTGATGTAGTCGACGCCTTCACGATCCGACCGATCCAAGCACCGTTACTCGCACCTCCGAGTTCTTAGCACACGCTCAGCTCGATGACGATCCCCGGCTCCGATCCAGCAAAGCGTCGGGGAGGAGTTCCGTTAGCACGACGGCGCAGGACGATCTTGATGTTCTACCGTTGCGAGGCTTCGCCTAAGCACCGCTACAATATGACCGAGGTGGAATATGGTGGAGGGGGCACCGACACGGCTAAGGAACGATCACGAAGATCAACTTGTGTGTTCTAGGGTGCCCCCTGCCCCGTATATAAAGGAGCAAGGGGAGGGCCGGCCGCCCTAGGAGGCGCACCAAGGAGGGGGAGTCCTCCTCCTAGTAGAGTAGGACTCCCTTTCCTAGTCCTACTAGGAAGAGGGAAGGGGAAGGAAAGAGAGGAGAGGGAGAGGAAGGGGGCGCGCGCCTCCTAGTCCAATCGGACTCCCCATGGGGGGCGCGCCACCTCCTGGTGCAGCCTCTCTCTCCCTCTTGGCCCAATAAGGCCCATTACTTCCCGGGGTTCCGGTAACCCCTCCGCACTCGGTTTTCTCCGAAACTTCCGAACCTTTCCGTGTCCGAATATAGCCGTCAATATATCAATCTTTATGTCTCGAACATTTCGAGACTCCTCGTCATGTCCGTGATCACATCCGGACTCGAACTCCTTGGTACATCAAAATACATAAACTCATAATATAACCGCCATCGAAACCTTAAGCGTGCATGGACCCTACGGTTCGAGAACTATGTAGACATGACCTAGAACCATTCTTGGTCAATAACCAATAGCGGAACCTGGATGCCCATATTGGTTCCTACATATTCTACGAAGATCTTTATCGGTCAAACCGCATAACAACATACGTTGTTCCTTTGTCATCGGTATGTTACTTACCCGAGATTCGATCGTCGGTATCCAATACCTAGTTCAATCTCGCTACGGTAAGTCTCTTTACTCGTTCCGTAATACATCATCTCACAACTAACTCATTAGTTGCAATGCTTGCAAGGCTTATGTGATGTGTATTACCGAGAAGGCCCAGAGATACCTCTCCGACAATCGGAGTGACAAATCCTAATCTTGATTCATGCCAACTCAACATATACTTTGGAGACACTTGTAGAGTACCTTTATAATCACCCGATTACGTTGTGATGTTTGGTAGCACACAAAGTGTTCCTCCGTAAACGGAGTTGCATAATCTCATAGTTGCAGAACTTTGTATAAGTCATGAAGATAGCATAAGCAACATACTAAACGATCAAGTGCTAAGCTAATGAAATGGGTCATGTCAATCACATCATTCTCCTAATGATGTGATCCCATTAATCAAATGACAACACATGTCTATGGTTAGAAAACATAACCATCTTCGATTAATGAGCTAGTCTAGTAGAGGCATACTAGTGACTATCTGTTTGTCTATGTATTCACACATGTATTACGTTTCCGGTTAATACAATTCTAGCATGAATAATAAACATTTATCATGATATAAGGAAATAAATAATAACTTTATTATTGCCTCTAGGGCATATTTCCTTCAATTTCTATATATTAGATATATGGTCCTAATGTATTTTTGGCTTGCCACATATGGCAAAAGAAAAGAAAAAGATTGAGGGGAAAATTTTAAGAGTGCATAACAGAGTGGCATGCCTAGTTCACAGTTATACATTCTTGCTACAATTAAATCAAGCATCTGCTAGGAATAAGGAACGACAAGAATTTTCTTGGTCATTTACAATACACTGAACTGATGTGAGCTTTCCTTCGATAAATGATCAATCCCAGAATATTTAAGCATTACATGCGGCTTCCATCTCCTCATGCTGAATTTTCATTTTGTTTATTTAATATATTGAAGTGGCGCATTGCCAGTCAGTTCTAGTACTGAACCATGGGCAGGGTGGCGGTGATTCATCCTATATCAATGTCATAGAAGGCATTCACAGGAAGTTCATAGAGAATCTTGTCATCCAGCATGAAGGACGATGAAGACGAAGATGATGCATGGCTAAGTTGTTGATAGAAAGGTGGAGAATGGGGCTACTACAAGATAGTTTTACATTTACGTTATGCAATGTCAATATCATGGTTAATAAATAGGAGACCATGTAATATCTTTATCAGATTGTGTCCCATGTAATGCAAACCGATTTGATTAAATATATAAAATCTTTCTGTTTAGTGGATTGCTGCTCCTTACTATGTTGTTCATAATATATAAAATGACAGTAATTGTTCAAGCTATGCACAGATGCATGGAAGTGCTGCACTGGTTTGCAATGTGAAAATTGGTTTGTGTAGGGTAATCAGCAAGTATACAAAGTGTTGTTTTGGTGTAGATATATATGTTGCAATCGTGCAATTCTTTTACATGTTGATTACCAACGCAACTATATGTCTTGTTGTAGACCCTTCCAACGCCACCAATGGCAACGGATACTAATCCATTGGTGTAGACCTTAGCAACACATATATGGACATTAGGCAACGCAACAATGCGTTGCTAAAGGGGGGTTCCCGTTGTAGTGCCCATACATGACTTGTCAGCGGCTGATCCCTTTGCGGAAATGACGATGTTTGCAATGTTTGAATTTGGGCGTTGTAATCTTTGAATTTGAACCTTGCAATATTTATGGTATTTGTTATATAACGTAATTGGATGTTTAATTTGGTATTGCAATCATGTCATGTTACAAGTACATATATGTTGTTATTCTATACACAGAGAATAGATATTCTGCAGACAGAGCATATCACAACACACACGGACCGCACTAGGTAACCCGTCAGCGATGAATTCCTTAATCGCAAACGGTTATATACCAGCAAGTGTTTGCCCATAGTTTGTCTTATTTGCCAGTATCACTGTGCCAGCCTCTGCTCGCGTCCCCCTGCAAGCTGTGTTCGCCATTAGGCGCCGCGGTGCGCTCTGCTCACTTCCGTCGGCGCGCTCGACTTGTAGACAGCTTTTCCTTGCATGTTCAACTGCTATATGCATATATATGGTTGCTCGTCATTGAGGCGGCCGTGGAGCGCTCTGCTCGCGTCCCTCCTCTGCCAGTGGTTGGGCGTGCGCACGATCACGTCGGGGGCCCCGTATGCATGTGGTTGCACCACGCATGTTGCCACACGATGCAGTTACGTGCGGCCGTTTCTGTTTTCTTGTCTCAATGCAAACAGTTCATCCGAGTGAACCGCGTGTCGTATATCACACACACCTTCATCTGGCTGACCGTTTCTTTTGTGTTGCCTAATCACAAACAGTTCAGCTGAGTCAGCTGTATGCTGTATATCGCACACACCTTCATCTGGCTGCCCGTTTCTTTTCTTCCTCCTCATCGCAAACAGTTAATTGAACTGAACCGTATGGCCTACATCGCACACGCAACTAAAATCTGAACCGTGTTTGATGCATCCGTCATCGCAAACATTTTGCACCTTTTTGATGGTTTTTTACACCACCTTTTGCGATTATTGCATCGCACACAGTTTCATCGAAGGGTCTCTGATCATAGTGTCACATTAGCAGCATCCTGCAGTAGTGTTTATAGCTTTTTTTCAATAAAGTATCAAGTAAAGCCTTTGGGATGTGTGGATGATAGTTGACTTGATTCTGTGCAAAAACAGAAACTTTTGCTCCCAGTAACAAAATTGATCTCCTCTGCTAGAACGTGATAAATTCTTGATTTTTTACAGGTCATTTATATACAAATTACCTATGTTTTCCTAATTTTTCAGAATTTTTGGAGTATCATAAGTATGGCCGTTGTCCAGATCATTATAGAATGTTATGTTTTTTGACAGATTTTGTATTCAATACATAGTTTGCTTGTTTCATAGTCTCTATGGCTTATATTGCTCAATATAAATTGTGGAATTGATAAGTTATAGTAGGCATTGTGTGAGAACAATTATGAATCTTGTCTTTGAAAGTATCCAAGTGAATGGTTTGCTCTTTATCATACTAACCTATCTCACGAAGTTCCGTTAAGTTTTGTGTGATTGAAGTTTTCAAGTTTTGGGTGAGATGTCTATAGGAAGAGAATAAGGAGTGACGAGACCCTAAGCTTGGGGATGCCGAAGGCACCCCAAGCTAATATTCAAGGAATACACAATCAACTAAACTTGGGTATGCCCCGGAAGGCATCCCCTCTTTCGTCTCCAACATTATCGGTAACCTCACTTGGAGTTGTATTTTTATTCGTCACATGATATGTGTTTTGCTTGGAGCGTCATTTTATTTTGTTAATATTTGCTTTCTGTTATTTAGAACAATGTTTTGTATCTTTTATTTTAATAAAAAAATCAAGTATAGCTTTTACCATGCTTATT
Organism: Aegilops longissima; assembly: GCA_021605205.1. Taxonomy (NCBI): domain Eukaryota; kingdom Viridiplantae; phylum Streptophyta; class Magnoliopsida; order Poales; family Poaceae; genus Aegilops; species Aegilops longissima. The sequence continues at coordinate 214,429,506 of CM038676.1, read as the reverse complement.
TTGGAAGCCTACATGTTGCTGCTTAAAAACAGAAAGTTTGCTGTCATTGTCTGAATTCTTCTGGAAAGTAAGCGAGTGATAAAATCGTGAAATTTCTACACAATATACTATGAAACAATTACTACAGTATGGTAATGTTTCAGAATTTTTGGAGTTAGAGAAGTATGAATATTCTTGCAACCTTTACAGACTGTCTTGTTTAGGCAGATTGCTGTTATGTTTGCAGAAGTTTGCTTGTTTAAATATGCAGAGGCATTTAGTATGCAATGTTAAATAATAATTTTAGTGATTTGCTACAGTAGAGAATGATATGGTTCTTGCATTGATTTAAACTAACTTATCTCACGAGTTCTTGTTGAGTTTTGTGTGGGTGAAGTTTTTGAGATTTAGGAAACTGTGATATGAGAGGAATTAATGAGACACAAAAGCTCAATCTTGGGGATGCCCAAGGCATCCCAAGCTAATATTCCCAGAAGTCTCAAGCATCTAAGCTTGGGGATGCCCCAGTAGGCATCCCGCCTTTCTTCATCAACAATTATCGGTTAGTATCGGCTGAGCCTAAGTTTTTGCTTCTTCACATGATGTGTGCTATTCTTGGAATGTCATTTTGTTTTGTTTAGCTTGCTATTTTAGTAAAATACTTAGATCTGAAAGTTTTTAAATAAGAGAGAGTACTCAATTAGCTACCCGTTTACTTAACTACTCGCTTGATCTTCACTTATATCTTTTTGGAGTACTTTGTCATTACTCTTGTGCTTCACTTATATCCTATGAATAAATTGTTGAATGAATTGAATATCATGAAGTTGAAATTATATGTTCATATCATACCTAGTAGTAGCTTCACATTGGGTTTAGAAAGTGGAATCTTTTGAAGCTTGACAATCACAATATTGGTCATACAAGCAATTCATGAATGATTAGTATAAGGAAGAGAACTTTCACATACAAATATATTATGTTGGACATCTTCTATGATTGTGAATACCCATTAATTATTTTTAAACTTGAGCAAATTAGTTGAAGTTGGACAAGGAAGACAATGTAATGAGTTATGGTTGTGTATATTTGCATAGAAGTTATATTGTTATGGATCCTCCAACATGTGGTGTTTGCTTAGGATCTTTTGCTAGCCAAAAAATCGTACTAAGTAGAGATACTACTTGTGCATCCAAAAACCCTTAAACCCAGTTTCTTGCCATGAGTGTCCACCATACCTACCTATGGATTGAATAAGATCCTTCAAGTAAGTTGTCATCGGTGCAAAAAGGCAATAAGAATTGCTTCTAAATGTGTTTGATCATTTAGTGTAAGAGAAAATTGAGCGTTGTACGAACTTGTGATGGCAAAGTAATAAAAGCGAAGGACTACATAATAAAGGTTGCTATCATAAGGGGCAATATAAGGGATTGTGCATACAAAACCAAAAAGCGCATGACAACCTCTGCTTCCCTCTATGAAGGGCCTATCTTTTACTTTTTAGTATTTACTTTTATGCAAGAGTCAATAGTATGCATTCTCATTTCAACCTCAATTACTCTCTAGTTGGCAAACATCTTGTGGTGGGGAAAGATGTAGGCACATATGTCCAGTAAAATATATTTGATCATGATTTATTATTGTTGACAATTATCTCTATCGTAAATGAGTTGGGAGGCGAAACATTAAGCCCCTATCTTTCTCTATGTTCGACGGATGTCATTTGTTCTAAGAATATGCTTCGAGTACTAGCAATCATGGAAGACTATATGATGATTGAGTATGTGGAGCTCTTACTTAGACGCTGTTGAATAAGTTGAATTGCAATTGTTTGGTAACTAAGAATATAGGTTGTTGAATTTCATGAGAATTCATTGTTTGAACCTTAACATGTGAATTGGTTGCTACATTAACATGAGAAGTTTTATGAGAAAAACTAATGTTATGATGCTAGGAAAAGTGATTGAAATTATCATTGATCAAACTTATGCACTATACTAGCATTCACACTCCATAAATTATTTCTTGGGAAAACATTGTTTTTGCCACTCTAGTTTTTGCCAACTTTGCTTATGCCACTCTAGAATTTGACATCTCACTTTTGGCACTCCTACCTTTTGACAATACATCACAAATGCCATTGGATGAAAAAAACAATATTTTTTATATCACTTTTGCCACTCTTAGATTTTGAAATGTATCACAATTGCCACTTTGAAAATTTTGTTTTTGCCACGGAATGGAAATTGTGATAATTGTCAAAAGCTAAGGGTGGCAAAAGTGATATGTCAAATTCTAGAGTGGCATAAGCAAAGTGGGCAAAAACTAGAGTGGAAAAAAAGTTTTCCCTTATTTCTTTTATCATTTACCTACTCGAGGACGAGTAGGAATTAAGCTTGGGATGCTGATACATATCCAACGTATCTACAATCTATGAAGTATTCATGCCATGTTTACAACAACTTTATATGGTTTTGGTATGATTTGCATGGAACTAACCCGGACCGACGCTGTTTTCGGCAGAACTACATTGGTGTTGTTTTTTGAGCAGAAATAAGTTCTCCAAATGCAACAAAACTTTTTGACAATTTTTTTGGAACAAAAGAGGCACTAGAAGCTTCATGGGAGGACCAGAAGGTGAAGGAGGTGAGCATAAGACACCTGGGTGCGCCAGGAGGCCCAGGCGCGCCCAGTTGGGTTGTGCTCACCTCGAGGCCCATCTTCGCGTGAAACTGACGCAAAAAATCCTATAAATAGAGTAAACATCAGAAATAACCCTAGATCATAAGTTCCGCCGTCGCAATCCTTTGTAGCCACAAAAAACCAATCTAGACCCCGTTCTGGCACCCTGCCGGAGGGGGAAATCATCACCGGTGGCCATCTTCATCATCCCAGTGGCCACCATGATGAGGAGGGAGTAGGTTAACCTCGGGGCTCAGGGTTTGTACTAGTAGCTATGTGTTTAATCTCTCTCTCTCATGTTCTTGAGATGTCACGATCTTGATGTATCGCGAGCTTTGTTAATATAGTTGGATCATATGTTGTTTCCCCTCTCTATCTTGTTGTGAATTGAGTTTTCCCTTTGAGATTTTGTTCTTATTAGATTGAATACTTTTATGGATTTGAGAACACTTGATGTATGTCTTGCTATGAATACCCGTGGTGACAATGGGGTATCATATTGATTCCCTTGATATGTGTTTCGGCACTCAACTCGCGGATTCCCTAGGTGACATTGGGGTAATCTATGCATAGGGGTCGATGCATGTTCTCGTCTTTGTTTCTCTGGTAGAAATCTTGAGGCACTCTTTGAGGTTCTTTGTGTTGGAGTGAGTATTATGAATCTAAAATTGTTTGATGCATATCGTATAATCAACTCACGGATACTCGTGGTGACATTGGAGTATCTAGGTCACATTATAGTTGGTTGATGTGTATCATATGGTGTTATTTTAGTACGAACTCTTGGTTAGATCGATTGAAAAGAATAACTTGGTGTTATTTTAGTACGAACTCTAGGATAGATTGAACGGAGATAATAGCTTTGAGGTGGTTTCGTACCCTACAAATAATTTCTTCTTATGTGCTCCACTAGATAGGAACTTTGGAGTGATTCTTCATCGCACGTTGAGGGATGGTTATTTTTCCAATTATATTAGCATTGTTGAGAGATTGCACTAGCGAAAGTACGGACCCTAGGCCTCATTCTCAAGCATTGCAATACTGTTTGCTCTCACCTTTCTTTCTAGCTATCTTGTTGTTTTTTATTGCTCCTATCACAAAAGTCAATATCTACTATCATTAGTACACTTGTATCACCATCTCTTAGACGGACTAGTGCACCTATACAATTTACCATTGTATTTGGTGTGTTGGGGACACAAGAGACTTTTTATTATTTGGTTGTAGGGTTGTTTGAGAAAGACCATCTTCATCCTACACCTCCCGCGGATTAATAAACCTTAGGTCATCCACTTGAGGGAAAATTGCTACTATCCTACAAAACTCTGCGCTTGGAGGCCCAACATGAGTCTACAAGAATAAGTGTTTGTAGTAAACATCACCTTGTGCCTCAATCTTGCCTTGTTTTGAACAACCATGCCGTTCGCATCTTGCTTATTCTTGAAGATCCATTGGTCCCAATGACATTGTGTTCCTCCGATGGCCTTGGAACTAATTCCCAAACTTGGTTTCGCTCGAAGTTGTTGAGTTCATCATGCATGGCTTCAAGACAATCCTCATCATCGAGCGCCTCATGTACCTTTTGGGGTTCAACACACGAAACAAACACGTGATGCTCACAAAAGGTTGACAATTGTTTATTAGTAGTTACCCCTTTTCTCAAGCTTCCAATCACATTTTCCATGGCATGTTGTTGACGCTCAAGCTTGGAAGCCACTTTGGCAGCACGGTGCTCCAAAAGTTCCTCAATAGGCATTTGAGGATCATTAACTTGATCATCTTGAGCACCATCTTGAGCTTGCTCTTGATCTTGAGTGACCTCTTGATCTTGAGCTTGCTCGGAGGTATGAACTTGATCTTGGGCATCATTTGGTGCACCACCATCTTCATGAGGTTGATCTTGCCCTTGATCTTGCTCATTTGGTTGAGGGCCTTCACTTTGTTCTTCGGAAGCGTGTGGGTCTTGAGTGGGTGATGGATCCACTTGAGTAGAGCATTGTCCTTCTCCTTCGGCCACAAGGGGTTCCTCAATGGGGAGTATTTGACCAATCCTCATTCTTCTTATGGCTTGAGGAGGAATTTCATCACCTACATCCCAAAGACCACTTTGCTCCACTTGGGAGCCATTATTTTCATCAAACTTCACATTACACGTCTCCTCAATGAGTCCGGTGGACTTGTTGAGGACACGGTAAGCATGAGAGTTTGTAGCATAACCAACAAATATGCCCTCTTGAGCTCTAGGTTCAAACTTAGAAAAACGAACACCTTTCTTGAGAATGAAAAACTTACAACCAAACACCGGAAAGTACATGAGGTTGGGCTTGTTACCGGTAAGTATCTCATATGGAGTCTTGTTCAAGCCTTTGCGGAGGTAGAGCCGATTGGATGCATGACATGCGGTGTTGATGGCTTCGACCTAAAAGTTGTACGGAGATTTGAATTCCGCCATCATGGTCCTCGCCGCGTCCATCAATGTCCGGCTCTTCCTCTCTGCCACACCATTTTTTTGAGGAGTATAGGGTGCGGCATATTATTGCTTGATCCCCTCGTCACTAAGAAACTCATCCAATGTATAGTTCTTGAACTCGGTGTTGTTGTCACTTCTAATCATCAATATCTTTGCTTCATGTTGACGTTGAGCTTCATTTGCAAAGTTGATGATAGTTTGTTGGGTCTCACTCTTCCTCTTGAAGAAGTATACCCATGTATATCTTGAGTAGTCATCCACAATCACCAAGCAATACTTTCTTCCACCAAGACTATCAAAGGATGGACGACCAAAGAGATCCATGTGAAGGAGCTCCAAGGGCCTCTTCGAGTTTATGATAGTCGAGGGTCAGTGAGCCGTCTCATGTAGCTTTCCTTCAATACACGCACTGCAAGCATGATCTTTGGTAAAACTCACATTTTTTAGTCCATGGACATGATCCACTTTGAGGAGAATTTGCAAACATCTCATATTGACATGGGCTAGTCGGCGATGCCAAAGCCAACCCACATCAGTTTTAGCCATTAGGAAAGTCGCGGTCTTAGTGGGTCGCTCCGAAAAGTTCACCGCATAGAGACTGTTCTCGACATGCCCAACAAAAGCTACTTTAAGAGTCTTGCTCCACAAAAGGGCCACGGTATCAAGATCAAAGAATGTTGCAAATCCCATAAGTGCAAGTTGACGAATGAAAAGAAAATTGTATGCAAGGGCACTACTACAGGATGCTGCTAACGCAACACTACGATCAGAGACCCTTCGATGAAACTGTGTGCGATGCCATAATCGCAAACGGTGGTGTAAAAAAATGTCAAAAAGGTGCAAAACATTTGCGATGGCGGAGCCATCAAACACGGTTCAGATTTTAGTTGCATGTGCGATGCAGGGCATACGGTACAGTTCAATTAACTGTTTGCAATGATGAGGAACAGAAGAAACGAGCAGCCAGATGGAGGTGTGTGCGATATACAGCATATGGTTCACTCGGATGAACCGTTTGTGATTAGGCAGCACAAAAGAAACGGTCAGCCAGATGAAGGTGTGTGCGATATACGGCATGCTGTTCACTCGGACGAACTGTTTGCGTTGAGACATGAGAACAGAAACGGTTCAACTTAACAAGATGTGTGTGATATGCGGCAAACAGGTCTGTAATCAGAAATGTGTGTGAAGACCGATAATAACACAGACGGTTGCGGCTAATAAGACGTGTGTGTTGTGCGATGGGATTGCATACAGAACAACAACACATATATACACACACACTTATAGGGACATGCTTGCATAACCAAATTAAACATCCACTTACATAGGTGGCTACTACAACCATGGCATTTGCACACACCAAAGTAAACTATTACATGCATAATTACATAGGTGGCTACTACACACATGACATTTCCACACACCAATATAGTAAACTATATATTACATGCATGATTAACTAGCATAAACGATCATGTGATCATCATCTACTTCTTGTGACGCTTACTTTGCTTGTGGCTCGATCCGTGCTCATCGATTTGGGTAACGAGGCACTTCCTTATGTCAGCGATCCGCCTGTGCATCTCGTAGCATGTGTACATGCTCTTGGCCGTGAACCTGAGGTGAGGTTCATCCAGTTGCCGCATCCAGGCCCTGTGCCAGGATAGGGGACTTGTTCTCTGGGCATCCTGCTTCATCTTTTCGTAGTAGGGGTCGATGATGGCCGAGGCGAGTTCGACTAGGGAGTCCTTCAGGATGCCCCAGACCCTATAGTGGTCACGGATTTCGACAAGGTTCTTGCAGGCCAAGCCCATAACACTGAGCGCATTTACATCGTCTTTTGTTTCCACCGTGGCGAACTTGTAGTCGGTTCTGTTGACAAACCTGTTGAAACGGTCGCAAGGCTCTGTGGTCATGCAGTAGTGGTAGATGAGGACTTGATGGCGCATGCGCAACTAGGCGACATCAACCTTCTGATCTATGCCGGGACGACCAGCGGTGTACTGGAGGTCGATGCCGACCACCTTTTACTTGTCTCGAGCAAGCAACTGCTCAACGTTGTTGATGTAGTCGTCCACCACGTCCAGGTCGATGGTGTACACCACCGAGAGATCCATCTCCCTCGCGTGGGTCTCCACTCTATGCTTGCCAAACTCCATTGGAGCGCTGCTGGACATCCCCTCTCTATGTGTCATCGTGGGTGTTCTTGTTGTGTTGTGCGGCACGATCGAAAGGTTGAAGAGACTAAGTTTATAATGGCCACGAGAATTAAAGGGGAAGCCAGACGGCCAGGAATATCGACAGGCCCTGATGGCAGTTCTAATTTGCGCAGAACTCCATCGTACACACGTAATCGCAACGCTGCGGCAACGCGCGGTGCTACCGCATGCATATGGGGCCCCCGACGTGATCGTGCGCACGCCCAACCGCTGGCAGAGCGTGCGTAGAGGGACGCAAGCAGAGCGCTCCGTGGTCGCCTCAAGGAACAGTTGAACGCACAAGGAACAGTTGTCCACAAGCCGAGCGCGCCGACGAACGCGAGCAGAGCGCGCCAACGGACGCGAGCAGAACGCACCGCGACGTCTAACGGCGAGCGCAGCATGCTGCGGCGCCTAACGGCGAGCAGAGCTTGCTGAGGGACGCGAGTAGAGGCCGGCACAGTGATACGTGGCAAATAAGACGAACTGTGCGAGCGATGTCGAAGACATCAAGCACGAATCAGATTACAGTTGTGTGTGTGATACGTGGCATACAGTTGATCCAACCGAGCTGTTTGTGATGGAATAAGCCGTGTGTGTTGCGGGCAAACGCTTGCTGGTATATAACCTTAAATTTAACCAAAAAAGTGTTAATGCATGTTACAAAAATTGTATAGCTGGAAACTATGTTCAAATACGACTCCAAAGATATAATCTTTGGTGACATGCATTCGTATTTTATTAGTTAAATCCTACTTATAAACCAAGACGGGGGTACAGTCGGTAATTAAATCGCAAACGTTTATTTTATTAACCGTATGTGTACGTATCCTTTCGTCCTCCTCTCGCACGTCTTGTCACCCTGCTGCCACAGACGCCTTACAACGCAAGCTTGCGCAACGCGCGGGGGCGTTCTTTTGGCCAAACAGTGGCGCCAATGAATCGTCGGCGAGCCCGTTCCAACGCAACCTCGCAGGTTCCCGCGCAAGCTTCCCGCCCGACTCGATAAAATCCCCCAAAATCCCAATGCTTATCAGCCTGCTATAAAAACCTTCACGGCCGGCGAGTCCTATGTCGCATTTTCCCCTCCCTCCATGTAGCTTATTTCGTCTGCTTCTACCACAATCGCCAATGGCACCAGTCCGTCATCGTCGCTCAGCCACTCCTCCATCATCATAGGACAGCTCCAGCTGGGAGGCTACACCGCGGTGGCGGCGTAGTCCCCGGCGTAGTGTAGTTCGCGTGGCGTCCCTGTTGGATGTGCGCGGAACACCCACCACACACTCCGCCGCCGCTGCCTGTCGGCAGCTGTTGCCGGCCGCTGTTGCTTCCACACTACCGTCGAAAGCCAGGGCCATCTCCCGCTCCACCGCCGCGCCCGAAGGCGGGAGGTGGCCGTCGTGGCCGCCACCCCACCGCCGCCACCATGGCCAACACCGCCCGCCACCGCTGCTCTCGGCGGAGGTGGTGGTCGTGGCCGCCACCCCATCATTGGTCGTCGTGGCCACCAGCCCACCGTCGACCGCCAGGATCATCACCCGCTCCGCCACCATCGCCCGAAGGAGGGAGGCAGAGGTGGAGGCCTGCACGTGCGTCAACGACCTTGCGCGCTACATCGAGTTCCTGCAGGAGGAGGAGGAGCGCCTCTTCGAGCATGCAAAGAGCCTTACCGCAGCCGTGGCCGTAGCACACGTCGACGCAGAGGCGAGGAATCGGGAGATCTACGAGCAGTCCGGCCGCTTCGAGAGGGATCGTCTGGAGCGGCAATGGATGTTCGAGCTAGCGAGCGTCGTTGAAAGTGCAGCAGCGGCAGGCACCTTATTGCATTTCTCCAGCTCGTCGGTAGGCTCCTCCTCCTCCTCTGCATCTTACTGAGTGCGCTCGGCAGAGGAGAGGCTGCCGGAAGTAGCACAAAGCCCCTCCGTGGTAGTAGTAGTATTTAGGGGCTATTTTTTCAGTTCATCTGACTATAGATGTGTGGTCAAACTGTACAACGTACTTAAAATTAGCTAGTATATATAGTTGAACTAGCTATTTCAGTACGTGGTTGGCAACAATTGGGGAAAAGTTTGGTCGGTTCAGCTGTCGAGTTGAACTGTTTGTATAAACTAGTAGAGTGGCCCGCTCGATGCGCGAGCTAGAATTTTATAAATTTAAATAATGTGAATATATTAATTGAAGTTTTAAAGTAAATTTGGAACTATCCTTGTATTGTTCATGATCGGTGGCATTATGGAAATTCAACCCAATATGCCTCTCCATAGTTTTGTCTTTGATGATATATAAATTTATATGGGTTGTCCATTTGCCTGCTGATTATGCATGTTGTAGCGAGGGCATCTTCTTTAGTACCACTTTAGTTCGCCGGATTTCAAAATCAATAAGAAACATGGCCAAATCAAACTCAGAGTTCAAATATTATTGTGCTAGTAAAGACCTTGATCTCATTCTTATTTGATGGAAGTTTTAAAAATAGTTGTCGTAGGATTGTATAATTCATGTATTTTTCCTATATAATTGGTATGAGAGGAATTTTCATCCATTTAATCTACTCTATGTTCCTTTGAACAAAGGGATGAATATGTCACTTTTATATGAATCAAAGTGACCCTACCTAGTTGGGTAGATAGGAACTAAATTTAAGATTTTAGGTGTACAGGATACATAATGGCATTGTTATATAACTACCACAAATATTGTGATAAATAAGATATGACATGTGCGTAAGATCCTTAGTAATATTTAATTCAAGGACATATGATTATTATACTATTTTTAAAGTACTATATTCATGATCATATGTCTCTTCTTAATGTTATTATATTAATAAAAACCTTATGAGGTAGCCCGTAGTTTTGATGCAATATAATATCAGGCGTGTGTATTAGATGTATCATATTTTATGATCCAAATAATGATGAAGGATATAGCGAAGCAGGACCAACATGTTGTTTATGTGATCTTCCTATAATGGGGATAGGAAAGCAAAAAAGAATTTATCGCCTTTAATAAGTTCGGTGACTAAATAATCTAATCCTTCTCATTTTAATTGGTTTTTGTATATGCTTCTTGATATCAGTGACTTTGTCTGGTTTGACATACATAATGCTTTAGACATCCTAAGGGTATCCACTATGCAAAATGTTCAGCATTTTTGTAGATGCACATGCTTACTTTTTGTGAAAGATAAATGGAAAATAAATAAATACTTTTCCTACACATGTTATTTTATTTTATATATTTATATGTTGATAGCCAAAATTAGATCATTCTGTCGGTTAGATTTCTAGAAGTCTTCTATTTGGCCAAAGATGTCATGTTTTTCACAAAATTCTCTCTGATATCCCCCACTTTATTTGTGTTGTAATATTTGTTCATATAAACAATATGGAGAAGGTGCACTCTGTAGACCGTCTATATAAAACACCTTCCATACATGTTCGAAAAAATGTATGGGTTATGGAGGAGTCTCAGCGGCATAAGAAAGCACACCCAATGATGTTACATTAATTCTTCAAGTAATCTGTCAAATTGAACTAAACAATAGCGATTAATGTGCATCTTGTACCCCCTCACTACCAGAATAACTGGCGATGCCGACGGCCCCCGTCAGCATAGATTGGCCTATCCCGAAGGCCCAGCCCAAGCCGTCGGCAAAGAAAAGCCGTCGGCGTATATCCATCTATGCCGACGGCCCCCGTCGGCAAAGCTCAGCCGTCGGCGTCGTGAGAAATATGCCTACGGTGGCCGTTGGCATAGAGGATACCGTCGGCATAGTACGTGGGCCCGGCTACCCGGGCGGAGACGGCCTTTTGACGGTGTCAGTCTACGCCGACGGGCTAACGGCGGCCGTCGGCATAGACCCCACGTCATCGATCCGCGTCGCCCGCCATGTCATCGATCCGCGTCACTCGCCGGTCCGTGGGTGGCAAATCTATGCCGACGGCCTGGCCGTCGGCATAGGCCTGGCCCATGAATGTTGCCAAGTCATTGATCCCCGCCCTTAGCCACGTCATCGATCCGTGGCCGTGTGCGCAGGTATGCCGACGGCCTAGCCGGCCGTCGGCATACCTCTATTTTTTTTAATTTTTTTAATTTTTTTAATTTTTAATTTATGTTATTTACTTTTTCCTGTTTTTTACAACATAAATGTGCCTTATCTAAAAAAACATACCCAGATGGTATATCGATTGCCCCCCTCACGGACGTTGCTGCCGCCATGCCCCACAGCGACGCCGGTGATGAGGGGCACACCCTGGAGCTGTGTGCCGGGTGCCTGCGCCAGCCACCACGCTTCCACAACCGTAGGAGGGCCCAAGGCAACACCTAGCGGCATTGCTACCCCCCAGGTACACCGTCCCGTCTAGCCGGGCCCTCATACATGCGGGGCGGTGTGGTGCCATGTTTGAAGAGGCGGGACGGGCCACGGGGAATAGCAATGCCACCTTAGCGCCGCACCGGGCCCTCATACATGCGGGGTGGTGTGGTGCCATGTCCAAATTAGAGGCGTCGCGCATCTCCGGGGTGCGCCCTCCCCTCACGGACGGCGCCGCCGCCGGCACCTGGAGGGGGGAAACGGACGCGTCGGGTCTCACCCCGGGGACGCGTGCCGCCTCTTCGGACATGCCACCACACCACCCCGCATGTATGAGGGCCCGGTGCGACGCTCGGGTGGCATTGCTACCCCTAGGGCCCCCGTCCCGCCTAACCCTATAGCGTTTGACCACGGGATCTACCCCTTTGACTTTGCACGGACGGGCTTTGACCAGTGAACGTATCCACCCGGTTGTGTTAGGTCAGCCCATAGGAACACTTTGGAGCAACATTCGGGCCAGACCCACGGCAAGATCCCTCCGTAGACCGGTGCGTCCTGCCCCTCCAGTGCAGGGCGGCGGCGCCGTCCGTGAGGGGGGGGGCACACCCCGGAGACGCGTGCCGGGCGTTTGCACCCGCCACAACACTTCTAGACTTGTGACAGGCCGCCTACGCAAGACTTGTGAGGGGGTTCCAGACTTAGCCGCCGCCACCCTCCCCACGGCTCCGGGGTGTGCCACCCTCACGGGCGTCGCTGCCGCCATCTCTCGGAGGGGGGAAACGGCCACCACAGGTTACACACGACAAACTGAAAAATAGTAATAATTGAATTTATAAAAAACAAATATGTCGTAATAAAAAAAATAAAAAAAATGCAAAGTACCTATGCCGACGGCTCGGCCGTCGGCATATCTCATACCTTATCCACTCGGCTCTATCGCTGGTAGGTGGTCCCGCACCCCCTCCTCTCCTCCACTCACTACACGTCTCATCTCCTCCACTCGTTTCTCTCCCCCAACCGCCGCCACCTCCTCTCTCCCGTGCCGCCGTCGTCGTCGCATACGACCAGCAGGCCAGCTGCCCTCCTCCGACCCAGGGCGCTGTTACGCTGCCCCTGCAGTCCTCCCCGCCTCAGGCCGCCTGACGTCCTCCCCGCCCCACGCCTCCCGCCCCATGCCTCCCGCCGCCCTCGCCGCCCCGTGTTGCCTAACGTCCTCCTCGCCTCGCTGCCCGTCGGCGCCCCGCGACGTCCTCCCCACCCCGCGCCTCCCGCCCAAGGCCGCCCCGTCGCACCGCCCTTTGTCGCCGTCGTCGCGCCAGACTGCCCGCAAGGGCTCGACTCCGGCCGCGGGTCCGGCGCCCCCTTCTCGGCCGGTTGGAGCAACCGGCCCTCCCTGTGCTGCAGCTCATCACCGCCCCCAACCTCTACCGCCCCTCTCCTCCGACCCGACCAGCCGGCCCTCTACGTGAGTTTTTTTGCTTCTTTTTTAGTGTTTTGGTACTGTTTTTAGGTCGAAGAATGCATAGATGATGGAATGTATGTCATATTTGTTAGATGTAGTTAGTTTGCAAAATATTGATCAATGGATGTTATTAGCAATATGAGTTTTTTTAAGTTGAAGTGTGAATTTTGTTATGTGATGTGTGATTATATACTTTTTGCATGGTGGTATTTTGATCATGATGGTGTTGCTACAAATCAATGATGAAATATTTATTGACACTTAATGGTCTTGCTAGATAATACTTATTTGAGAAAAATGGTGATGTTCATAACTTGCTCATATGGATTTCTTTTAGATGATGATGATTGTTAGATGAGGAGAGATAATGATGATTTTTTATGCTTCGATGATTTTGACATGATGATGATGACCGATGATAGATGATTGTTAGATGATGATGTGGATGATAGATGATGATATTTTTTTATGCTTCGATGATTTTTGAGATGATGACGATGATGATGATTGTGATGTTCTAAATTTTTTGTCGCGATGGATTTTGCAGGCTTTGTGGTGTCGCATTTCATCAGAGTGACCGTTGTATGACGCGTTGGTCCCCCTGAGCATCCCTCTGCTGTTCGACTACTTCCTCTACAGCCGAGGGTGAGCTACAAGTCCATCTCCTCCATTTTTTCATATCACTAGATTTCATTCTCAAGTCAACTGGCGTAACCTAGGCGTCTTCCGTCCGAAAGGGTTGCATCAATAAATATGCATTCAATTGCATATTTATCACCGCAGCTCTTTCGGATTGTCCAGCGTTTTCCATGGACAACCCGAGGATGTGTAGATTGGGTATGTTCTCCATGTTCTACCCCGTTCCGAGACAGGATTTCGGCGGCGCCTCCCCATTGTTCTCCGGAGCACATTCTCTCGGCTATTTTCCGAGACGTATCCGGAGAACAGCGGGAGGTGCTGCCAAATTTTGTCTCAAACGGGTAGAATGGAGAACGACTCAATCTACACATCCTCGGGTGGGATTAGGACCCATCTTTACCTATTAGAGATGTAGGTGAATTCAACGCAGTAGAAACTGAAAATTTGATGTGATTAATTTAAGTGAATCCTTAATTATGTTGTGTGGCTTGCAAAAAAGCAGAGGATGGCAGATAATCAGTGGATGTACAATGGTTTTATCCGTCGGAATCGAGTAACATCAGAGTGGATCGCGAAAACCGATGTGTATTTGAAGGAGATATTCCGTCGTCCAATGAGAATTATCTCACCATACCCCTGTGCGAGATGTGCCAGACGTCACCGCAGAAATCAGACGTACATGAGTGAGCACCTTCGCACGCACGGATATATGCCAAACTTTGACATGCCGCCGATAAACATAGCCGAGCAGGACCGTGGTAGAGAGGAGGTGATGCGACAACGCATCGATGGATATGAGGACGACGGGGTCAGGGACATGCTAGATGATGTCATTGTTGCAGGACGGAAAATGCGACACCTTCAGATAATGAACCGGAGGAGCCGGAGGCAACTGCAAAGGCCTTCTTGGAGGTCTTGGCCTCGTCGAAGAAACCTCTTTATGCGGGTGCGAAAATATCTCAGCTGGATGCCATCTCGCAATCGATTGCGCCAAGGCTGAGTACGGTCAGAGCTGAAATGCTTTGAAGCATTCACGGGAGTATGGGCTAACAGCCTCCCTGAGGGTCATGAACTGCCGAAAAGCATGTACGATACAAAGAAAATAATGAAGGAACTCTCTATGGATTATGAGAAAATAGATGTTTGCCCGAAGAATTGCCTTTTGTTTAGGCACGAGTATGCAGATGACAAGTACTATAGGAAGTGCGGTTCGTCTTGGTACATTGAGGTGGTCGGTGAGGATGGTGAGAAAAAGCAGCTAACCATCCCCGTTAAGGTTCTTCAGTATCTTGATTTTATAAAAAGACTGCAGTGCCTTTTCATCACTAAGGAGTCTGCCAAAATGATGAAGTGGCACAAGGAAGGTATAAGGTACAATCCAAAAAAAATCGTACATCCATCGGGAGGGGAAGCATGGAAGTCGTTCGATGAAGAATACCCCGAGGAAGCGGCCGAGGATGGGAATGTCAGAATAGCCATATCAGGTGATGGGTTGAATCCATATGGTATGTCGTCCAATCCATACAACTGCTGGCCTGTGTTTGTAATTCCGCTCAATCTTCCTCCCGGTGCCCTAATGCAACGGAAGACCATGTTCTTGTCGCTCATCATTCCGGGGCCTGAATACCTGGGGAAGAAATTCGGTGTGTTTATGCAGCCGCTGGTGGATGCTTTGCACCATTCTTGGTACTTTCCGAGGTTGACATACGACCGGGATCTGCAGAGAATTTTTTTGATGAAAGTTTGGTTGCACTATTGCATGCATGACTTTCCCGGCTATGCTCTATTCTGCGGATGGTGTACAAGTGGGAAGATGCCATGCCCAGTGTGCATGCAGGCTCTGCGAATGATTTGGCTGAGTAAGGGTGGCAAGTATGTAGCCTTTGACCTGCATCGACAGTTCCTCCCTCCAGACCATCCAGACATGGAAGACAAGAAGAACTTCACGAAAGGCCGGGTTGTTCATGAAGTAACCGAGATTCCAACATTTTCAGGGGCAGATGTTCTTGCTCAGCTAAAAGCTTTCAAGCCTAAAGTCAAAGGCAAAGGCAAAGCCAAAGGCTTCGAGGGATATGGTGAGACGCACAACTGGACTCACATTACCCCCTTCTCGTAGCTTCCCTATTTCAAGGACCTCAAACTTCCTTACAATATTGATGTGATGCACACCAAAAGAATGTGGCAGAGTCCCTTTTCCACATGATCCTGAACATTCCTGATAAGACGAAGGATAACGTTAAAGCTAGAGCCGATCAACAGAGAATTTGTGATAGACCACGCCTGAACATGAAGCCTCCCACAGGCGGTCGAAAAAACTGGTTGAAGCTAGATGCTGACTTTGTCCTTAAACCGCCAGAAAAAAAAAGAAGTACTTATCTGGCTGAAACAAATTTTGAAGTTCACCGATGGTTATGCATCGAATATAAGTAAGGGAGTCAATATTTCAACGGGCAAAGTGACCGGCCTGAAGAGTCATGACTACCATGTATGGATTGAGCGGATAATGCCGGTGATGGTTCGAGGCTATGTCCCCGAGCATGTCTGGCGAGTGCTTGCCGAGCTTAGCCATTTCTTCCGCATGCTCTGTGCTAAAGAAGTAAGTAAAGAGGTGATTGAAAAATTGCATAAGAAGGCACCAGAGTTGATAGTCAAGCTAGAGAAGATCTTTCCGCCAGGCTTCTTTACTCCGATGACGCATCTCATTCCGCACCTCGCGAACAAGGTATTGTTGGGGGGCTGTCGAAATCGCTGGCAAGACGACCCCGAGAGGCGTAACAAGCATCTCCGATTTAAAATGTGGAAACAAAGCTAAGATTGAAGCTTCCATGGCTGACGCATTATCCCGGAGGAGGTGTCGACCTCGTGACATCATACTATCCGCACCATGTTCCCCATCCGCATAACAAGGTGCCTCGATACAATATAGAAGAGCCCAAGTACCAACCCAGGCTCGATCTATTCAACGCAAGAAGGTGGGAGGGCTGGGGCCCCAAATCTTATAACATGCCACGACAAGAGTGGGAGGACCTCATGTTCTATATCTTGCACAACATCAAGGAAGTTGAGGAAGTGTGGACGAGGTAATACCACTACACCATTCCTTTATGTCTTCCACATCATCATGTTCCATGTTCACTTAGTCCCGGTCTAACACCGCTTTTCTTTTTAGTGATTTCGCTCAAGAGGAATGGACGGGAGTGAATCCTCCCACCGAGGCGGAGGCACTTACTCTTCTCCGTCATGGAAACCCTGGACGTAAAATTTTTGTTGCTTGGTTCATGGAGAAAGTAATTTTCCACACTCCCCTATTAAATACCTAGTTCAACATTTATTAGTTAACTGAACTAATGCACGCAACAATTTCCATTATACTTGTAGGTAAAAGATCCGAACATTTCTATGGATGATGAATTGAGATGGGTTTCCATGGGTTTTGACCCTGCCGTCATGACATGTAAAAAGTATGATGTGAATGGGTATCGCTCCCATACAGAGGAGCACCAAAACAGCCGGCCCGATCCCAAAACTATAAATACCGGAGTGTACACCCCCGGTCAAAATTCAGTAGACTACTACGGAAGGGTACAAAATATATACGAGGTTAAATTCCGCCAGGGGCGTGAGACCCTAAGTCTGCCTGTGTTCAAATGCCGATGGTTTGATCCGCGGGAGGGGGTAAAACATACGCCTTCCATTGGTTTGGTCGTAGTTAAACCATCAACCGTCTATGCCGGAGCCGATCTCTTCATTGCGGCTACCCAAGCTACACAAGTTTATTATCTGCCTTACCCATGCCAGAGAGAGTATCTAAAGGGTTGGGAAGTTGTGTTCAAGGTGTCGCCACATAGTAAGCTACCAGACTCGAATGAAGACGATTACTACAACATTAACCCCATGACATACGAGGGAGTGTTCTATCAAGAGCAACCTGATGATGATGATGTGGTTAGAAACGATGACGCTAGACCATTGGGTGATGATGATGTGGATCCAAACGTCGACGATGCACGGAATGATGGTGAGACCATTGTCAATGAAAATGACATACTTCTGCTAGAAAAGTTAAACGAAGACGCTGACGATGAGGAAGAGCCTCCACCTCCGTCAGACAACGAAGATGATATGATTGATAGTGATGATGAGACGGATCGAGAAATAGGTTACAACAGTGATGATTCATATGGGTTCTAGCAGATGTACGTTTCAAGTCTTTTTTTCTATAGTTTAGGAATATGCCTTTTTATGCATTTTATTAATGTGTTTATTATCATGCCTTTTCCTTCATTTCATTAATTTACTAATTGCTTGTTCTCTTTTCAATGCAGGTTCGTGGAACATGGGCAAGGGGAAGGACGACGGCGTGGGTTTCCTACGCAAGGTCGTCGGCCTGCCTAGTCGGAGTGGTCGAGCACGTAATCCTCCCGCTCGGCTACTTGACGATGACTCCTCATAGGGAGGTCAAGGGAGAGGTGCCCCTAGAGGAGGAGGGGGCGGGGGGAGAGCCTCTAGAGGGCGAGGTGGTGGGGGGAGAGCCACTACAGGGGGTCGCAGCCAGAAAGAGCGCACCCTCACCGACTTAGGGGTGTTGTCTTCGAGGCCCTCCTCTAGTGAGGTACCCTCCTCTAGTGAGGTACACTCTGGGGAGGAGGAGGAGGAGGAGGTGGAGGAGGAGGAGGCAGGCGAGGAGGAGGAGGAGGAGGAGGAGGAGGTTGGGGAGGGGGAGGCAGGCGAGGAGGAGGGTGGTGGCGGGGATGATGGTGGTGGCGGGAAGGGGGTTGACAACAAGGGGTGGCTGCGTTGTAACGCAAAGCTACCAAAGCAGGTTCCTGCTACTGAGGAGCAGAAGTGGCTCATTGAGCCCACGGGAAAAGAGTAAGTGCCACTTTGTAATAATTTCATTATTTTGCTTGTCACATGCTTATTCCGGTTGTTATTTATTTTGCTTGTCACATGCTAATAGTTCATTCTTTTGCAAAGAATCGGATATATTCTAAAGGAGTCCGATTCCCAACGGCCTCAAAGACCGCCTTGCTGAAGTTATCTTCGCCGGGTTGTACTGTCCGGATCCGGTCCAGCAGCCGGACCGTCGGGTTTTGGCCACGAGCTGGGACCATCGGGAAGCGGCCTCCACGCGGACCATGAGACCCATGCCAAGGCCGTGATCACTACTTTCTGGGCGAGTTCTCTTCAGAAGCACAAGTCCATTCTAGTTTCATGAATGATTTAACTCATGGCTTCTTCCATTCTTGTTTCATGCATGATTGTACAAATTCTATCGAGTTCTTCTGGAGCACAGGGCTAGAGCGGACCAGATCATGTTGCGCCAATGCAAGAAGAAGGCCCGCCAGATGCAGTACGAGGTGCGCTATGTGGCCATCTCGACATACTACCACGACATTCTTGGTGTGAAGATGACCAAGGAAGAAGCGTGGAGGATGGGCATTACCTTGGAGAGGCCCGAGTTCTTGGCGGTAAGTATAAAAGATTTTTCATTATGCTTTCATATATTGTGCTTTCATTATGCTTTCATTACCATGTGGTACATTTCACCGTTTCATGTTGACATGCCATTATGCTTTTATTATGTAGGTGTGTCCAAATTGGTGTTATGGAAAAGACGAGTCCTGTGCGGCATTGGTGGATCTTTGGTGTGATGAGGCTAGAGTGCAGGCTGCCACGAGAATCAAAAATAAGGCTAACCGAGGGACGGAGGGAGTACATGCTCAGGGAAACCGAAACCACTATCTCCACAAGGCAGTTAATGTATGACTAACCCCATTAAACATTCTTCTTCTTCTATTTACCATCACTTTCTTATGTATGACTAACCTCTGTTTGGTGGTGCAGGAGGAGAAACTGAAGCGGCCGCTCTCAGACATGCAGGCGTGGGAGATCGCCCATACGCGGAAGGACTCCAAGCCTGGCGAGCCCAAGTACTACGGCAAGAAGACCGCGGGGAGGAAGGAGGCCTACTCTGCAGCGTATCTGAAGTTACATCCTGACACACCTGACCCCATTGCGGCGGATCTGTACGAGAGGGCGGTGGTGAGCATGGGGCCCAAGGAGCACGGCCGGGAGGCGGTTCTCGATGCTGTGATCACTCCTACTATCTCCTACACACAGCTCCGTCGGATCGACCCGAGCCTGAGCCAGCAGACGAGCCAGCCCGGTGACTAAAGGTACGTCCCTCTTCAGAGCAACAATCTGTAAGTATTTTCCTCTTATCTTCATTGCTCACTTTATTTTCCGTGATCTAGTAGTTTTATGAGTTCCATCATGTTATACCGTAGGCCTACTGAGTACACACGCCAGAGACCATGGCGTGGCATTAGAGGCTTCATGAACACCAAGTGCAGAGGGATCGCCACCGAGAAAGCTTTTCAGAAATGGCGGCGGCGGTGTCCTCGATTGCAGCCAAAGACAATGCCCTCCAAAGACAACCAGTGTTGCTGACCTTTGAGGAGTTTGTGGCACAGAACGCTGGCCCCTCGCCGGTTAGTTCATCCCCAATCTATTCACCCAAAGCATGTCATGCCTTTCAACACAGTCATATATCCCGTTAATATATCTTTTCAACATCCAGGGAACAGGTGGATCTACCGTTGGCGGTGGTCTTCGCAGCACTCCGGAGACACGGAGCCCGACCACTCCGATCGACGGAGGCGGAGGCGGAGGTGGAGGCGGTCTTGGCGGTAGCGCTGCCGGAAGCACTGACGACCTGGGCTTCGACGCTCTTGGCGATGACGACCTCCGCGGTGCTTGACGTCCTGGCGCTTAAGCCTTTGGGTCACATTGTGGCGGTTCTCGATTCTGTGATACTTATATGCTTGTGATGTTTCTTATCTTATTGTTGTTTGTGAGATTCTTATATGCTTGGTGGTGATGATACTTATATGTTTATGCTCTGCGATGCTTCTTATGATGTGTGATGATGAATTTGTTGTGTGATGCTGCTCCTTATTGTTACGTGATGCTGCTTCTTATATATGCTGCTTCTTATATATGTTGTGTATATTCAAATGAATTGAGCTAAAAAGAAACAGAAAAAAGAAAAAACTATACAGAAACTATGCCGACGGCCTGGCCGTCGGCATAGGCCTGGCGTGAGCTCCCAGTGGCTGACACATGGCAGGTCTATGCCGACGGCCAGCCGTCGGCTTAGTTTGAAAATTATGTCGACGGCCAGGCCGTCGGCATAGACCCGCCCCAGAGCGCTCGGCCGACATCGCATGTCTATGCCGACGGCCCAGCCCTCGGCATAGTTTCAAACTAAGCCGACGGCTAGGCCGTCGGCATAGACCTACCCCAGGAGCAACGGCTTCTCGCCACATGGCACCTCTATGCCGACAAGCTGTTGGTCAGCACTTGACGGCAGCCGCCGTTAGGCGATGACGTTGCCGACGGCCAGGGCCATCGGCATAGATGTACGGCCACCGTCGGGATAGGGTCTATGCCGACGGCCTTTCTATGCCGACGGTCATCCTGGCTACGCCGACGGATATGTTGCCGACGGCCCTATGCCGACGGGGGCCGTCGGCATAGGCCTGTCCCGACGGCTAGTCAGGGCTATGCCGACAGCCCTGGCCGTCGGCATAGGGTGCGATTCCGATAGTGCCTGTATGTAAAAAAATCATATATATATATATATATATATATATATATATATATATATATATATATATATTTGAGAGATGTATAATTTATCTATGCGTGCCATGGTTTGCCCATCTCATGTTAATTCTTTCAGTAATTTGTCATACTGTATTAACTATTAAATAATATACAGCAAGATGTGGTTGATACAGTTTTCCATCTGCCTATTAATTAACCACTCATGCATGCGCACCTGACAATATGTAAAGTATAGTAAATTATAATACATTTTAATTTATGGCTCAAAGAAATGTTCTTGGTTTGGAGCTAAGGCATCAAAAACATAAAGTCAAGAACTAAAACTACATTTTGATTACCTCCTGCAAGGAATTATCCTCGCTCTCTTCACGTCCACAAAAAGCACGCCCATAAACTTGGCTGGCATCATTAACAAATCAATAGTGATTGTGCCTATCACCAATTAATTTGTTGATCTGTCTTGGAAACATGGATTGAATCAGAGCTAGGCACGTTATCCAGCATTGCATGGTGCCAGCGATATAAATGATGGGTGTGGCCTATGGTCGTACACTCGTGCTTCCGCGGGAGATCGGATGCCCAACTTTAATTTACGCGGTCGACGCCGAGATGCTCCACTTCGACTTCTACAAGACCTGCTTGGGCTGCAGTGCCACTGCTGAGTTCTTGCGTTTCATATACATGTAGAGAAGGTGTGTATATATATATATATATATACCCAAGGCGATGATGCCTTTCTTGCACTTCATCAAAAGCAATGTCAAGGCATGTTTGACGTTAGTCCTATGACCAGAAAAGATGGAGATAGACTAAAAATAATTGTTTCTAAAATAAACATAACTACATGCTATAAAGTACAGGTTTGTCAGCAATATTTTCTCCAGAGATTGCCGTTAAGAGCTCTATCATTTCATTAAGAGGATTAGAGTAATTATTTATAATTAATGGATGTCATTTGCAGATAAAACATCTCAAAACCCCAGGAAAAGAGTTACTGCTCGGTTTTGCGCTACAATGGTGGGTATTCATTTGCAAGCAATTCACAATCGACACATATGTTGCTTTCTTTATATTTGACATGGAGCTGATAATACCAAACATAGTATAGGCTCAGCTTCCAAAACTATGGCAGCCTTGATTTAATTTCAATGGGATTATCAAAATTATCAAGTTTATTATCATGTAGTTCTAATCAAGATAACAGTACTACGTGTTTGTCACATGATTGATTGTAATAATCCCGCTAGTGTCCAGAATCTGGACAAGGGTTTGCATGGCACACGTTGAAATAGGAATTCAGTACAATTCTATTTTTAGGATGCCAGGGTCATCCAAAGAATCAGCAAAAATACTACAATTAAAGGTTACCTGTAAACTCGTGTAGCAAAAATGAGAAAACACTCTGTTGTACTGGCCTATTTTTTTATCAGCACTGTACTGGCAAAAGACTTATCAAGGCATAAGATTTGTCTGTGGGTTCAAGAGCCATGCATGTAGTGACAATTTGTGTTGGCTTACGTAGGCCTGATCGAGCATTTTTGCTTGTGTGTGCTAAGTTCATCCGATCTATCGATCCTTCTGTGTACGTGCATCATCCGAGTGTCTTCCGGAGGAATCCATCGGCCAGGTAGGGTAGCCATCTTTTGGTGCGTACATGCATGCTCGGGTGGAAAGTACTCATGACATACGCTGCGGATCGGCGCCGATGGTATGCCCTAGATATAGTACGCCACCTGGGGCATGCATATGGGCACTTCGGCAGTTGTTAGCTTCGCTTCGTACATGTTGACGCGCTCGAGATAGAGATCGGTGTCGCTTGAGTACCTGTCGATCTAGTTGATGTTGTAGTCGTGCTCGTTGCCGATCGTCTTTGAGGGATTGGCGTCGATCAAGCTGCTCCATCAGCTGATGTATCACATGCACCGCCAGCTATTTAATAGATTCGAATAATAGAACGTGCAAGGAAGAGAGATATACTATGGATTGACGTGATCTGCCATGATTTGCTCCTGATGAGTTAGATTTGGGATCTGCTGTGACTTCTGCTAATGAGTTGGATTTGGGCGACGACTGAGCATCAAGTCGCATGGAAGAGAGATGTACGACTGAGCATCAAGTCGCACGGAAGAGAGACGTACGAAAATGCAGAACCATGGCACGGGAAGTCTCTAGGAGAGAAGAAGCATACACGCATGAGATATATTATTTCTTTAGGTTACGAAGATCCATCGCTGGGAGGAAGATTATTGTTTTGAGGGATTTTGTTAGACATAGTATTATGTAATGGCAATGGTGGGTAATTTAGAGAGGATGGCATGGTGGGTAATTTATTTGGTTTTACAGTGGATCTAACGGTTGTTGTTATCTAATATATTAAATTAAAGGTAAGATATTTCTATTTTTTGTGTGATTTTCTAGGATATTTTTCTATTTTTTGGTAGCCCATCAAATACTTTTTATATATAAATAGATTAAAAACGACTGCTTAATCTATGAATGAAATCTATGCTTAATTACTGAATTTTAGTTGCAAAAATTAGATAGTGCTAGTGATTTCTAGCTGCATATTTTGATAAATCACAGTGTTAAAAGGATTGACAAATGGCAACGTTACTAGAACAACAAATGTAAATCTTTCCAGTTTGACAAATGACAACATACCCAATATGACAGATGCAAATCTTACCAAATTGTTACACGTGGTTGCACACGCATCATCCAAAACAACTGTTTGCGTTGAAGGGAGGCACAAATCCTGCGCTACGAATTTTCCCTCGACTTAAGGGGGAAGACCATAGCTCTCACTTTGCATACGGGTGTTCTATCTAAAATGTTTGCGATCAAGAGCTGCACAAATCCTGCTCGGCACATTTTCCCTTGGCTTCCTGGGGAAGCTGTCGGTTTGCATACGTGTGTTCTAAATAAAACGTTTGTGATAAGTGTTTTATATTTAAAAACTAAATTAAACTCCGGCTTGGGAGCCATTAATGGAGAGATTGCGAGCAGGGCGGGCGGCCATGGAAGTCAGAGGGCTCGCTTCCCGGTGAGCCTGCGCGGTGTACAGCTCGCACGCTTCCCGTTGAGCCTCCGCATTGGAGTACATCTCGCACGCCTTCCGTTTAGTCAAGCACTCAAGCACCTGTCCGCACGGCACCTCCTAGACGTCACGTGAATGGTTAACAGAACGCACACAATTTAAATTATACAAAACGTTTGAGATGTTACAGTGGCAGCTATTTGTTCCAAAATGCCTTTGTTGGCTGTTATTCGAGTGCGCCTTCTCTCAAAATGGACATGAAAAATACCACAACATGTTGGGTGCCATTCCATTATAGCATGCCAAGTTTCATGACTTTAAGATTTGGATTTACTAGAATTTAAAAATAAAGTATCTCAACATTTTGCCGGCAATCAACAGTGCCCTGGTGTTTGCAATTCATTCCCATTTCTTGCATGGGAACTAAGCATGCCCCGAATGACACAGATTTGATTTTTCAACCAACTTATATGCACTGGAGCTTGTGCATGTAGTTCAAATTTTAATTATGCACATGAAATGCCAAGAAAACCCAATTAATGTATACAAATGTCCAAACAAACCCCGAAAAATTTCAAAAGTAAACACAACACTCCTGTTGTTCTATGTTGACACTAGAAAATTTCTGAAAGCAATAAGAGGCAACGGATATCGTTTCGTCCCCAAAGGTGGCACGTTCCCTACCGAAACCATCACGCTTGTTGTGAGAAGCTTATACCCAAACCTACCCCAAATGGGACAAAAATTTTACCACTGCATTATGATGCTGCTCCATGATAACATGCCAAGTTTCATGAATTTCAGACGAGTTTTGGATTTACTAGAATTTAAAAGCCACGTATCTCAATGTTTGCGGCCGAGTGGCGGTGGCAGGGTGTTTGAAATTCATTCCCATTTCTTGCATGGGACCTAAGCATGCCCAGAAGGACACATATTTGATTTTCAACCAGTTTATATGCACTGGAGAATGTGCATGTAGTTCAAATTTGAATTATGCGCATAAAATGCCAGGGAAACCCAGTTAATGTATAAAAATGTCCAAACGTACCCCGAAAAATTTCAAATTAGAACACAACACACCTGTTGTTCTATGTTGACACTCGAAAGATTTTGAAAGAAATAAGAGGCAACAGATATCGTTTCGTCCCCAAAGGTGGCACGTTCCCTACCGAAACCATCACGCTTGTTGTTGAGAAGCTCTGGTTTGTGAGAAGCTTATACCCAAACCTGCCCCAAATGGGACAAAAAATTTACCATGGCATGTTGATGCCGCTCCATGAGAGCATGCCAAGTTTCATGAATTTCAGACGAGTTTTGGATTTACTAGAATTTAAAAACTAGGTATCTCGATGTTTGTGG
Organism: Aegilops longissima; assembly: GCA_021605205.1. Classification (NCBI taxonomy): domain Eukaryota; kingdom Viridiplantae; phylum Streptophyta; class Magnoliopsida; order Poales; family Poaceae; genus Aegilops; species Aegilops longissima. Next base: position 214,403,730 of record CM038676.1, on the reverse strand, counting down.
CCGAGTGACGGTGGCAGGGTGTGTGAAATTCATTCCCATTTCTTGCATGGAACCTAAGCATGCAACCAAGGACACATATTTGATTTTTCAACCAGTTTATATGCACTTGAGAATGTGCATGTAGTTCAACTTTGAATTATGCACATAAAATGCCTGGAAAAACCAGTTAATGTATTAAAATGTCCAAACGAACCCCGAAAATTTCCAAAATTGAACACAACACTCCTGTTGTTGTATGTTGATACTCAAAAGATTTTGAAAGCAATACGAGGCAACGGATATCGTTTCATCCCCAAAGGTGGCACGTTCCCTACCGAAACCATCACACTTGTTGTGAGAAGCTATGGTTTGTGAGAAGCTTATACCCAAACCTGCCCCAAATGGGACAAAAAATTAACCACGGCATGTTGATGCCGCTCCATGATAGCATGCCAAGTTTCATGAATTTCAGACCCGTTTTGGATTTACTAGAATTTAAAAACCAGGTATCTCCATGTTTGCAGCCGAGTGACGGTGGCAGGGTGTGTGAAATTCATTCCCATTTCTTGCATGGGACCTAAGAAGGCAACCAAGGACACATATTTGATTTTTCAACCAGTTTATATGCACTAGAGAATGTGCATGTAGTTCAAATTGAATTATGCGCATAAAATGCCTCGAAAACCCAGTTAATGTATAAAAATGTCCAAACGAACCTCGAAAAATTCCAAAATTGAACACAACACTCCTGTTGTTCCATGTTGACAATCAAATTTTTTTGAATGCAATAAGAGGCAACAGATATCGTATCGTCCCCAAAGGTGGCACGTTCCCTACCAAAACCATCACGCTTATTGTGAAAAGCTCTGGTATGTGAGAAGCTTATACCCAAACCTGCCCCAAATGGAACAAAAAATTTACCACGGCATGCTGATGCTGCTCCATGATAACATGCCAAGTTTCATGAATTTCAGACGAGTTTTGGATTTACTAGAATTTAAAAGCCATGTGTCTCAATGTTTGCAGCCGAGTGGCGGTGGCGGGGTGTTTGAAATTCATTCCCATTTCTTGCATGGGACCTAAGCATGCCCAGAAGGACACATATTTGATTTTTCAACTAGTTTATATGCCATGGAGAATGTGCATGTAGTTCAACTTTAAATTATGCACATAAAATGCCTGGGAAACCCAGTTAATGTATAAAAATGTCCAAACGTAACCCAAAAAAATTCAAAATTGAACAACGCACACCTGTTGTTCTATGTTGACACCCGAAAGATTTTGAAAGCAATAAGAGGCAACGGATATCGTTTCGTCCCCAAAGGTGGCACGTTCCCTACCGAAACCATCATGCTTGTTGTTGAGAAGCTCTGGTTTGTGAGAAGCTTATACCCATACCTGCCCCAAATGGGACAAAAAATTTACCACGGCATGTTGATGCCGCTCCATGATAGCATGCCAAGTTTCATGAATTTCAGACGAGTTTTGGATTTACTAGAATTTAAAAACCAGGTATCTCGATGTTTGCGGCCGAGTGATGGTGGCAGGGTGTGTGAAATTCATTCCCATTTATTGCATGGGACCTAAGCATGCAACCAAGGACACATATTTGATTTTTCAACCAGTTTATATGCACAGGAGAATGTGCATGTAGTTCAAATTTGAATTATGCGCATAAAATGCCTGGAAAACCCAGTTAATGTATTAAAATGTCCAAACGAACCCCAAAAATTTCCAAAATTGAACACAACACTCCTGTTGTTCTATGTTGACACTCAAAGATTTTGAAAGCAATACGAGACAACGGATATCGTTTCGTCCCCAAAGGTGGCACGTTTCCTACCGAAACCATCACACTTGTTGTGAGAAGCTCTGGTTTGTGAGAAGCTTATACCCAAACCTGCCCCAAATGGGACAAAAAATTTACCACGACATGTTGATGCTGCTCCATGATAGCATGCTATTTTTCATGAATTTCAGACCAATTTTGGATTTACTAGAATTTAAAAACCAGGTAACACCATGTTTGCAGCCGAGTGACGGTGGCAGGGTGTGTGAAATTCATTACCATTTCTTGCATGGGACCTATGATGGCAACCAAGGACACATATTTGATTTTTCAACCAGTTTATATGCACTAGAGAATGTGCATGTAGTTCAAATTTGAATTATGCGCATAAAATGCCTGGAAAACCCAGTTAATGTATAAAAATGTCCAAACGAACCCCGAAAAATTCCAAAATTGAACACAACAATCCTGTTGTTCTATGTTGACACTTAAATTTTTTCGAAAGCAATAAGAGGCAACGGATATCGTTTTGTCCCCAAAGGTGGCACGTTCCCTACCGAAACCATCACACTTGTTGTGAGAAGCTCTGGTTTGTGAGAAGCTTATACCCAAACCTGCACAGAATGGGACAAAAAAATTACCACGACATGTTGATGCCGCTCCATGATAGCATGCCAAGTTTCATGAATTTCAGACGAGTTTTGTATTTACTAGAATTTAAAAACCAGGTATCTCAATGTTTGCGGCCGACTGACGGTGGCAGGGTGTGTGAAATTGATTCCAATTTATTGTATGGGACCTAAGCATGCAACCAGGGACACATTTTTGATTTTTGAACCTGTTTATATGCACTCGAGAATGTGCATGTAGTTCAAATTTGAATTATGCGCATAAAATGCTTGGAAAACCCAGTTAATGTATAAAAATGTCCAAACGAACCCCGAAAAATGCAAAAATTGAACCAAACGCTCATGTTGTTCTATGTTGACACTCGAAAGGTTTTGAAAGCAATAAGAGGCAATGGATATCGTTTCGTCCCCTAAGATGGCACGTTCCCTACCGAAACCATCACGCTTATTGTGAGAAGCTCTGATTTGTGAGAAGCTTATACCCAAACCTGCCCCAAATGGGACAAAAATTTACCACGGCATGTTGATGCCGCTCCATGATAGCATGCCAAGTTTCATGAATTTCAGACGAGTTTTGGATTTACTAGAATTTAAAAACCAAGTAGCTCAGTGTTTTCAGCCGAGTGCCGGTGGCAGGGTGTGTGTAATTCATTCCCATTTCTTGCATGGAACCTAATCATGCAACCAAGGACACATATTTGATTTTTCAACTAGTTTATATGCACTGGAGAATGTGCATGTAGTTCAAATTTGAATTATGTGCATAAATGCCTGGAAAACCCAGTTAATGTATAAAAATGTCCAAATGAACCCCAAAAAATTCCAAAATTGAACACAACACTCCTGTTGTTCTATGTTGACACTCAATTTTTTTTGAAAGCAATAAGAGGTAAAGGATATCGTTTCGTCCCCAAAGGTGGCACGTTCCCTACCGAAACCATCACGCTTGTTGTGAGAAACTTTGGTTTGTGAGAAGCTTATACCCAAACCTGCCCCAAATGGGACAAAAATTTTACAATGGCATGTTGATGCCGCTCCATGATAGCATGCCAAGTTTCATGAATTTTAGACGAGTTTTGGATTTACTAGAATTTTAAAACCAGGTATATCAATGTTTGCGGCCGAGTGACGGTGGCAGGGTGTTTGAAATTCATTCCCATTTCTTGCATGGGACCTAAGCATGCAACCAAGGATACATATTTGATTTTCCAACCAGTTTATATGCACTGGACAATGTGCATGTAGTTCAAATTTGAATTATGCACCTGCAATGCCTACAAAACCAAGTTAATGTACAAAAACGTCCAAACGAACCCTGAATATTTCCAATTTTTTTTGACGACACACATATAGTTGCATGTTCACTAGAGATAAAAGTTCTAAAAATTCAAACACCATCCTTTGGAGCTATGACCACATTACATAATTCAAATCAAGACGATAAATCAAGTAGATCGCACACAGTTTATTATCACCAACCGTGTGAGATGCGTCACAAAATATCTTGGAGCACCATCCGTGTATAGTATGCCTATGGCTTACGCGAGAAGGTGCGTCGACTACAGCCCACAGCCGGCATGTCAGACACACTAGCTCAATCCCCAAATATCATTTCACTGTTCATTCATCGCCGGTGAAAGATGGGGACGTGGACCCACGTTGTGAGGGCAACTGAGCATGCTAACAAGATTCGTGAGGGCGACCGCAGTCTGTGTCCGGGAGCCCAAGGCAGCCCAAACGGCCGTTGTTGCTTCTCAGGCGGCGGCGGCAGCATCTGCCTCGGGGATAGCCACTAGCAAGAGCGGCACAATAGATGTCCGTTCTACAGCGGCGGCCTTAGCCCTGATGGAGGCCGCCGACTACCATGTCGATGCCGTCCACGCCCAGCTCATGGCGGCCACCACACAAATCGAACGAAGCTTCTCCGACAACGGTCGGCAACCCACGGCCGAAGAGATGGCGATCGCCGAGAGAGTTCGAGCAGACGTCCGTTCCTGCGCGGCATACCTTGCCACGACGGAGCCCGCCAGAGCCTAGATCGCGGCCAGCCACGCCCAGCTTGTGGCGGCCTATTCCAAAGATATGGCGGACACGAATGGCGAGATGCTTGCCGAGTATGGTGCAATTGATGCCATGGAGCCCCTTCCCCAGGAGCTGCTGGTCTTTTGTTTAATTAAGAGCACCAGTCTTTAATTAGTTAGAGTAATGTTTAGGTTAGCTAGCTCTATTTAATTGCTGAACTTGCTCGATTAAGAAGTAAGTCTCCTTTGTGTACCCAAATTATGCAATGACGTGGATGACCATAGTAACCAGGGTAATTCGAACCAAATTTTTTTTACGTTCAAACTCAACACACACGGTTAAGCTATCTGAATCGTTTGTGATGTTCACATGTCGTACACAGTTCTGAATAAGGGACAGTGTCTGATGAAACTTTGCGCGCCAGTTTTTTCGCAGAAGCTATTCCAAATTTTCGGCCTCCGCGGAATATCTACCTCCCTGCCCCCTCCCACTTACCAAAAGCCACATTTCCCCTCTTTCCGCCTTCCTTTCTAAGTTGAAACCTTCACTCCTTGCTTGCAGCATCACCTCCTCGCGCGGTGACCCTCCTTGTTTGAGGTGATATTGCTAGGGTTTCGATGACAAGGGAGCGAATACGCTAAGCCTGGCTCTCGATCTGATGTTTCTTGTCCCTAAAGTCGTCGGGTCGTCCCTTTATATAAACAGGTTGACGCCCGGCGGTTTATAGAATCCCGGCCGGCTCATAAACGTGTCCAGCTCGGTTTTCTACCCTTTTCTATCATACAACACAAGTCATACATCACATGGCGGTTTACATCTACGGGCCCTAATCCGCCTTTGGGCCTTGGGCCTTCTTGTTAAATCTCCTCCGTAAAGCGCCATACTCCTTGTCTTCGTGGGCTTCAAATATGAGTAACTCACTGTGAGTATAACCCGGCCCCTCCTGGGCGGTTTATACTCAATAGTTATATCCCCAACATTAGGCCCCAGATTGATTTGAACTTGTTCATGTCAATCTTCAGTACTTAGGAAAATTCCTTCTTCAACACCTTCGCGAAAACCTTGTAACTCTCCGCGACGTCATCTTCCAAGACCATGATAATTCGCCGTGACGTCATCTGCCATTAACTTTACACAGAACCCACATCTTTTAATGCATCTCCTTTAATGGATCTCCAAAAATCAAAGCGTATGCACATCTACAGATCCGTTTTTCGACCTCCTCGATTCTCGCGCCTACCACTTATCCATTCACCTTATAAATAGGGCTGGGGTCATTTTTACTCCCCCCCCCCCCCGTGCCTCTTCGTCTCATCGTCTTTCTCGCGTCGCCCCAGCACTTCGAACTCAGCCGCCACCGTCGAACCTCGTCTTCGACCTCAACTCCGGCCGATGCATCACCCTGAATTCACCAAAAATCGCGGCGGCGCCTCTCCGCTGTTCCTCCAGCCTCAGTAAGCCTCCTTTTCTTCCACCGTAGATCTGTCTTTTAGGGTTTGAGCGTTCATCAGTGTTCGTCGGTGTTCGTTACTGCGCATTGGTTCTTTGATTCAAACTTCAATATTTAACCTGTATAGCGATGGCCATAGTCCTTCTTTTTTTCATCAGTGCATCTCGTTTAAGCATAAACTCCAATCTGAACCTTTATCAACTGCTTTGGTATCAATATTTAGGTCTGAATATACTTTCATTTTCTAACACGTGGTAGATCCAAAATTATACTGCCAACTTGTGAAACATGTTCTTCCATCACTTAGTTATTTCAGATCTGTATCTTTAATACCAATGTAGGCGGTTTAACTTTAGAAAATGATAACCCACCAGGTACCATTAGTCCCCTCTTAAACCGCCAATCGCTTACGTTGTAATTCTGACAACATCAATCTCTGCTTTAGCAATTATGCCTGCTTTAACACTCTGTCTCTTAACCTGCGACGCTTTAAGCTTGTCAATTATGAACCTTAAACTGGCACAAACCTTCCTTCAGGTTGTCGAATAAATGTCCAAGTCTTTTTATGCTTGCAACTGGGTTCCCGGTTCATCCACTAGAGATTTCCCGGGTGTGTCACAACTGGCACTTTAGCGAAAAAGGAAGTCATCCACTGGAGAGTTCCCGGTTCAGAAAATCCTCCTGAACCCAAGGATGGAGAAGTGCTTGTGTTCGTTGATCATCTGGGTCGAGGGTTTAGCCCTCCCGGATCAAACATTTTCTGTGATGTGCTTGCAAGCTTCCAACTCCACCCTCAAGATATTGGACCTAACTCCGTGTCCAATATTTGCAATTTTCAAGTGTTCTGCGAGGCTTATCTGCAAGAAGAACCTACCGTTGAACTGTTCAGAGATTTCTTCTGTTTAAACCGCCGTACTGAATTTACGGATGGGCCCAATACTGAACTTGGCGGGGTTTCAATTCAGAAAAGGAAAGATGTCAGCTTCCCTCACGCCAAGCATCATAGTCACCCTAAAGACTGGAATCAGACTTGGTTCTACTGCCAAGATACGTCTCCAGCTGACGAGAATCCTCTGTCGGGTTATCATGCTCACCGTCTTACCAATACACATCCATTCCCCCAACGTCTCAGCACCAAGGAACGAGCCAAGTATGCACCACAGCTTTCGAAGCTTCGAGTCTTTGTGGCGAATGGTTTAACAGGCATTGACTTTGTTCGTTGATGGATATCTTGGAGCATTCTGCCTTTAAGCCGTCGCCCCGGTTTAATGTGCGAGTACACAGGGGACTTGAAAGATCCTCAAAGGCACATCGACATTCAGCTAACTGAGGCTGAAATTACTAAAGCTGTCATGAAGATACTGGATGAACCGGTGGCTGTCTGCTGTAAAACAGGGCTTAGTCCCCTTCTGTGTTTCAAAAAAACCGCCAGCTGTAAGAATTACATAACTCCTGTTTTAATCCGATCTTTTTAACACTCCCTTATAACCTTTGTCAATTTTAACTGGGTGATGATCCGTTCTGGAAGAAGAAACCGCAGGATAAACCGTCCAAGAAGCCTCATTCCAAGACTAAGGTTACCCAAAAACCTACCAAGAACAAAACCGCCGAGTCCACCGATTTGAATATCAATGATGATCTTGATAATCCGGAATCAGAGGTAGAACTTGATTCTCTTGGCTCCTTTTTCATACACCTCATTGACTATGACTATTATCAGGATGACGCTGAAGCTAGCCAGGCTGATGATGTAGTGGTAATTATTCTTTCCTCCGGTTTAGATCCTTTGCCAACACAGAAAACCCGTCAAGCAAACTGGAAAGTAAGATTTTCTCACCCCCTAGCTCACTTGGATCCAAACTTTCTTTTGAAGTAGCAGCAACACGAAGCTCGCCGCACAACCCGGCATAGTGGCCAGGTGGTTACTTCGTCCGGTTTACCAAACACGTCGGTTCGTAAACGTCGCCTAGAGGTTTCACCTATTCCTGACAAATCTTATCCCAAGGCAGGTTATTTTTGGCATCCTCTTAATCCGTCTGATTCAAACTATCAGGGAACATCCCATTCATCTTCTAGCGAGTCAACAGGGACACAGCTTCCACCTCTTAAAACTGTTCCTGGGTGAGCATATTAAACTAACCCTTTATACCTTGCGCTTGCTTAGCATACTAACCTTTATGATCATTCCTTTCAGAGCCAAGGCCAGACTCATCAAAAAGGCCAAATTGAATAAACCAGCTGATGAAAATACGGCCACTGAACCGGAGAAAACTCCAGAACCAGTGGAAACAAATGCTGACGCTATTCTTGATGATCCGCCACCGCAAGATCATGACTTTTTTGTTGAACAAATGGAAGTTGATCCAACGGGCCATGCTGATAAACCGACAAGCCCAGTCAATGCTGTTGATAAACCGCCAAGCCCAGTCAAAGCTGCTGATGACAACACGGATGATGTTGTAGTTACTGGCTTTGGCCACACCACCCCTGGCAACCCTATCACTTTGTCAAAACATAGTGCCACGGAAGAATTTGCTGCTATGGACAAGAGCAAGTGGACAACGGATTTGTCAAGCTATGCCCACCTCAACACCCAAGATATTCATTCTGGGTTTTTAAACCGCCTATACACAAGCCGCGACTATGAAGCCGGATTAGTTAACATGATGAAGGATCGATATGAGGTAAATTCTGTTAACTCTGCATAATTATTCTTCCTTTATATCCAATTTATTATATCAACTCTAGTAGCCCCCAAGGGCCGGTTTATAATATCACTGAGACTTTGTAATACTTCAACTTTGCCTGCATAGCCCCCAAGGGCCGATTTATCTTTTCAAGATGAACCGGGACTTTATCCTATAAGGCGCAAACTCTTGTTGAACATCTTTGTAAACCAATTGACCACCAAGCTGATTGATGGAAGAAAATCCATAGTGTTAACTTGAGAAAATATGCATTAGCCCCCAAGTGCCAAGAATAATACTTGTATTGAGCTTGGAACTTGTAAAAGCTTTTTGATAAGAAGCAAATAGGCATTAGCCCCCAAGTGCCAAGTGCATAACTTGATATGTGCTTGGAACTTCAAATATATATACTGCCAACTCATAAATTGAACGTTGCTTGCAGGATGATCTTAGCAAGAAAGAATCCCAAATCGCCGACCTTCAAGAAAATATTAAGTCCCAGCAAGCAGATACTTCCAAGGCTAAAGAGGAGCTGACCAGCACTTTAACAGCCATGGAGAAACTGAAGGAAAGCTTCAAGACTGAGCGGGCAGACTGGGACACAGAGAAAGCAACGCTGCAAAAGAGGGCTGAGGACGCAGAAGCGGCCCTTAATCCTGTAGCAGAAGAGCTGACTGGCTTGAAGCGGCAAATAAATGCCATCACCACTTCTGTGTTTGGTAAATACCCTTATCATAAACTTTTAACATGTATTATCCCATAAACTGCCGGTTTATTGACGTTCGTAATGATGCATGATCTCGCATTACCCATCTGGGCTCCGATATGAAGAAGAAACTGAAGGCTGCCTATACTCTTATAGAGCAATTATATACCGGCGCACAATGGATCATCTGTACCACCTCTCATAACAAGACGCCCCCAACTTTAAGCAAGGGGACGTTGGAAAGGCTGTCAATGTTACCTGCCCGGTTTGAAGAATTGAAGAAATCGGCTGCCAGGGCAGGTGCTCTTACTACATTAACTCGGACCAAAGCATGGATACCTGACCTTGATCCAGCCGATATTGGAAACGGCTATCCAACCATAAAGGAGGACGGTTCAGACTTCGATAATGACGACCTCAGAGCCATAACAAGGGAAAGGCGTCCACTGGCTAGCAAATTGGCTGAAGAAACTGATCTTTCACACTATCAGTCGATTTATGATGCCAACAACAGACGGGTTAATGCGCCAACTTATGATGTGCAAAATATTATTCCGCCAATCCGTAAGCACACCTATGCCCCTGATGTTGAACCCTCCACACTTATAAGTGATGAAGCTGTATTCAAGGCCCAAACTGGGATCGATTGGGCAACCATTAACTTCCAGCCATTGGGTGGAGAGGAGGAGGATGAACCGGCGCAGGATGATCCACAACCTTCGAGTCAGCCCGGCGAAGATTCATAAACCGATGGCCGGTTTAGCTTCTGCATTCTGCAATATTGTTGAAAACAATTATCCTTTTGGGCATCAAAGCGCCTTGTAATAGGCTAGTTTAAACACTTGGTCTGCTATGCCATCGTGCATATTTACTTTGTAGGACATTGTTAATCCGCCATGTTAAGATATGCTATGTCTGCTTATGATACTTAGCAATATGGAATCTGCTCCTGCAATTAAATGAAAATATCCTGGCGGTTTACCGCTAGATGGGTTATCATGCCCAATAACATAGTTTATAACCCTTGCTAGGCATAAAAATAACCATATGTATTGTAAAATATACCATACCTGTGATATGTTATCACACTGTTGGTTTAACAAGCCATTGTAATAAGGGTGCTAACCCACAACTTGAATACGGGTAATGATCATCTGTTTGCCGGTTTATGAATAAAACCAGGCCGGATCAATAAACATAGGATATTATCTTACCTCTTATTTGTGACTTATAATAAAAGGCCAGCTCGGGTTACTAAACACAGGATAAATTATACTCATAAAGCATTATAAACCTAAAAAAGCAAGAAGGATTTAAGTAGTCATAATTGTGGTGTTGCACCAATCAAGAGGGTTTAATCTTTGGTTCGAATACGACCAAAGCCCCCAAGTGATTTCCTTGGTGGCCTTATGCCAATCAAGAGGTGTAGCTATGGTTCGAATACGACCAAGCCCCCAAGTGATTTGCCTGGTGGCCTTATGCCAATCAAGAGGTGTAGCTATGGTTCGAATACGACCAAGCCCCCAAAGTGATTTCCCTGGTGGCCTTATGCCAATCAAGAGGTGTAGCTATGGTTCGAATACGACCAAGCCCCCAAGTGATTTCCCTGGTGGCCTTATGCCAATCAAGAGGTGTAGCTATGGTTCAAATACGACCAAGCCCCCAAAGGATATTGTGGGTCGTGCCCAAGGGGTACTTATGTTTGAGCTGTGTTTAACAGACTCTCTTTATCCAAGTTTTTTTTCAATTGGCTTATCAGCTGGTTCAAAGGGTAATCATAACTTCATGCATAAGCCAGAGGCCCCCATGTAACCAAAAAACTTTTTGAGAAAGAACGACAGAGGCCCTGCTTCAGCAGGGATGCCGGTTTATTATATTGATCATAATATATACATTATCGAAAATATGTACATAAGGAGAGCCTGTGGCTCAGGTGTAGTAAGGCCGAAGATAAGCAGTATTCCACGGTCGGTTGGTCTCCTCCTCCGATTTACGCGAGTCTTTGTGCTCTCGAACATCGATAAGGTAGTATGAATCGTTGTTCAGATTCTTGCTAACCACAAAGGGTCCCTCCCAAGGTGGGGATAACTTATGCATATCAGTCTGATCCTGGATAAGCCGGAGCACCAGATCGCCTTCTTGAAAAGTTCTGGCTTTAACCTGGTGGCTGTGGTAACGATGCAGATCTTGCTGGTAAATCGCCGACCGAGCCGCTGCTATGTCCCGCTTCTCATCTAACAGGTCCAGTGCTTCTTGACGTGCTTTTTCATTGTCCGCTTCAACATAAGACGCCACGCGAGGAGAGTCCGCCGGATGTCACTAGGGAGAACTGCCTCAGCTCCGTAAACCATGAAGAAAGGCGTGTAACCTGTCGATCTGTTGGGGGTGGTATTAATGCTCCATAACACGGAAGGAAACTCCTCCACCCAACAACCCGGTGTCCTCTGTAAAGGAACCATAAGCCAGGACTTGATGCCTCTCAAGATCTCTTGGTTGGCTCTCTCAGCTTGACCATTAGATTTTGGGTGAGCAACTGACGACACATCAAGCCGGATATGCTCTCGTTTACAAAATTATTTCATAGCACCCTTGGAGAGATTAGTGCCATTGTCTATTATGATGTTGTGTGGAAAGCCAAACCGGAAAATCACCCGCTTCATGAATTGAACCGTCGTCGCTGCATCACACTTGCTGACTGGCTCTGCCTCCACTCACTTAATGAACTTATCAACCGCCACCAAAAGGTGGGTTTTCTTATCCTTGGACCTCTTAAAGGGTCCAACCATATCTAGCCCCCAAGTTGCAAATGGCCAAGTGATTGGAATCGTCCTCAATTCCTGAACCAGAACATGAGCTCGACGTGAAAACTTCTGACAACCGTCACACTTCTTGACCAAGTCCTCAGCATCAGCATGAGCCGACAGCCAATAGAAACCGTGACGAAAAGCTTTGGCTACCAGGGATTTTGAACCGGCATGGTAACCACAATCTCCTTCGTGGATCTCCCGCAAAATTTCACAGCCTTCTTCAGGAGACACGCAACGCTGAAACGCCCCTGTGACACTACAATGATGCAATTCTCCATCGACAATGGTCATTGACTTAGACCGCCGGATTATCTGCCTGGCCAAAGTTTCATCCTCAGGTAACTCGCCCCGGGTCATATATGCCAAATATGGGACTGTCCAATCCGGGATAACATGAAGAGCCGCCACCAACTGAGCCTCCGGGTCAGGAATAGCCAAATCCTCCTCTGTAGGTAGCGTGACCGACGGGTTATGCAAAACATCAAGAAAAATATTGGGCGGCACCGGTTTACATTGAGAACCCAACCGGCTTAAAGCATCCACCGCTTCATTCTTTCTCCGGTCCACATGCTCAACCTGATAACCCTTGAAGTTACCAGCAATAACATCCACCTCTCGTCGATAAGCTGCCATGAGTGGATCTTTGGAATCCCAAGTACCAGATACTTGTTGAGCTACCAAATCCGAGTCACCAAAGCACCTAACCTGGCTTAAGTTCATCTCCTTAGGCACTCGAAGACCGTGGAGTAAGGCCTCATACTTAGCTGCATTGTTAGTGCAAGGGAACATTAAATGGAGAACATAACAAAATTTATCACCTCGAGGGGAAGCTAGCACAACTCCAGCCCCCGAGCCCTCCAATTGCATGGACCCATCAAAGTGAATAGTCCAATATGTGTTATCCGGCTTTTCCTCTGGCGCCTGCAACTCTGTCCAGTCATTGATGAAATCCACAAGTGCTTGGGACTTGATCGCCGTACGAGGCATATATTTTAACCCGTGAGGCCCAAGCTCAATGGCCCACTTGGCAACCCGGCCAGTTGCTTCCCTGTTTTGAATTATATCTCCCAAAGGGGCAGAACTAACCATAGTGATGGGATGACCCTAAAAATACTGTTTAAGCTTCCGGCTCGCCATGAAAACTCCGTACACCAGCTTCTGCCAATGTGGGTATCTCTGCTTGGACTCAATAAGCACCTCACTGATGTAATAAACCAGCCGTTGAACCGGATATTCCTTGCCTGCCTCCTTTCGCTCTACCACAATGGCCACACTGACAACCCGGGCATTGGCAGCCACATATAACAAAAATGGCTCTTTATCAACAGGAGCAGTAAGGACATGTGGATCGGCTAACTGCTTCTTCAAGTCCTCAAACGCCGCAATAGCAGCATCACTCCAGACAAAATTATCTATCTTTTTCATCATCTGATATAGAGGGATAGCTTTCTTCCCCAACCGGCTTATAAACCAGCTCAACGCTGCAATACGACCCGCTAGGTGTTGAACATCATTGATACATGCCGGTTTAGCCAGAGAAGTGATGGCCTTGATCTTTTCCGGGTTAGCCTCAATACCCCTGTTAGACACCAGAAAGCCCAAGAGCATACCCGCCGGTACACCAAAGACACACTTGGCCGGGTTAAGCATCATCTTATAAACTCGGAGCTTATCAAAAGTTTCCTTCAAATCGGCTATCAACATCTCCTCTTTCCTGGACTTCACCACAATATCATCCACATAAGCATGAACATTACGCCCAATCTGAGTATGAAGACAGTTCTGCACACAGCGCTGATAAGTCGCCCGGGCACTCTTGAGCCCAAAAGGCATAGACACATAGCAGAAGGCTCCAAAGGCAGTTATAAAAGTTGTCTTCTCCTGGTCCTTAACCGCCATCTTGATCTGATGATAACCTGAATAAGCATCCAAAAAACTCAAACGCTCACAATCCGCCGTATAGCATCAATAATCTGATCAATACGAGGGAGAGCGAAAGGATCAGCTGGGCAAGCCTTGTTTAGATCCGTGTAGTCCACACACATGCGCCAAGTGCCATTCTTCTTAAGTACCAGCACCGGGTTAGCCAACCACTCAGGATGAAATACTTCAACGATAAACCCAGCAGCCAAGAGCCGGGCTACCTCCTCACCAATAGCTTTACGCCTTTCTTCATTGAAGCGGCGGAGAAACTGCTTGACCAGTTTAAACTTAGGATCAATGTTAAGAGTGTGCTCAGCGAGTTCCCTCGGTACACCTGGCATGTCAGAAGGCTTCCATGCAAAGATGTCCCGGTTCTCACGGATGAACTCGCTGAGCACACTTTCCTATTTCGGATCCAGATTAGCACTGATGCTGAACTGCTTGGATGAATCGCCAGGAACAAAATCAACTAGCTTGGTCTCATCAGCCGATTTAAACTTCAAGGTTGGATCATGCTCTGTTGTTGGCTTTTTTAAAGAAGTCATATGCGCCGGATCAACATTGTCCTTATAAAACTTCAACCCCTTTATTGCACAAACCGACTCAGCAAAAGTCGCATCACCTTCTTCACATTCCAAAGCTATCTTCCGACTCCCATGTACCGTGATGGTTCCCATATGACCCGGCATCTTGAGCTGCAGATAAACATAACAGGGCCTTGCCATGAACTTAGCATAAGCCGACCGGCCAAACAGGGCATGATAAGGGCTCTTGATTTTCACCACCTCAAAGGTCAATGTCTCTGATCTAGAATCATGATCATCTCCCAAAGTAACTTCCAGAGCTATCTTACCAACTGGATATGCCGACTTACCAGGCACCACACTGTCGGGGAAGCTGATCTGACCCACGAACACCTATGGGACCGGCGGACCGAGCCCCTTTCGGTTCGGTGGGGGGCGGAGGTCGCACGAAGAGTAGATCGAGGCGAAGCACACGAGCAGTTTACCCAGCTTCGGAGCTCTCGAGAGATAATACTCCTACTGCTGCTTGTGCGATTGTATTGTGTTCTTGCTAGGGAGCGCTGAGTGCTCTGAGACGCACCAGCTGCTAACGAGACCTAGCGTAGGTGATTTCTGCCTTGAACCGTTCGAACCCCCCTCTACGTTGCGCATGGGCCTCCTTTTATATGCTCAAGGGGTCTCCGACAGGTGGCAACGTAGACAAGGGCAAAAATGGAAAAAGAGTGCGGTTGGTACAGCTACTTGTAAAGTGTATCATACCTAACCCTGACGGCAGGGGACAAAGGCATTAAATGCCCGTCTATGTCGCCCAAACAGTGCAAACAGGGACCGTCAGGGGCGCCACCGCTTGCCACGATGGCAATCTTGTCGGCGCCGCTTGCCACGCGCTCCGCTGGCCGCCTGACCTCTTGCCACGCGCGCTGGAAAGGTCGAGGCGACATGTTGGTGAATGTCTTTGGGCGCAGGAGGCGGAGTGTGTCTGCATGCAAGCGCCTTGCCGCATGTTGTTGCCTTGTCGCGTCCGGAAGCTTGTCGCTCACGGGCCTTCCCGGCAAGCTCCTCTTGCCGGGCCTTGTCTCCTAGGTGCCTTGGTTGGCCTTCGGCAAGCTCCTCTTGCCGGGCCTTGTCTCCTTGACTTAAATACTTTGTTCTTGAATGGCTCCAATGGAGCGGAGGACCTTGGCGGTCACCAGCAAGCCACGCCGCAGTGCTGCAACTGCCCGTGCACAAGTTCGGGATACTAGGGTACCCCTACTCTAGTACACCGACAGGAGCCCCCGGGCCTGGGCCACACACGGTGCCGAGCGCTGTTGGGCCAGGCCCAAAACAGTGCATGGGCACGCGCGGCCTGGGTTACGCCATAACTCACTCTGGATCCACCACGCCCTCCACGAACAGCACACATTGAATGCGGCGTTGTGGGAGAGATCGTGGGGGGTTTCTTTATTCGGAAAAGCGGAATGTCCGCCCCCTCCCTCTTTATAAGCAGGGGAATCAGGGGCAGTTCGCCCACCTTGCCAGTTGCTGTCCAATCTCGAAAAACCACCGCTGCTCCCCCCTTCTTCCCAAGGCTGAAGAGAGCAGCCCTCCGCCCCCCATCGCCACCAGCACCACCAACGCCGTCGATCTCCCCACCACCTCCGCCATGGCTCGAAGGCGACAAGGGAAGGCGTGAAGTCGGGCCGGCGCAGCGGCTTCTTGGCGCCTTGAAGGAGCGGGCCATCTTCCCCCTCAGCTCGCCTTGAGGGAGCTGAGGGAGTACTACTACCTCTTCTGGTCGACGGAGACGCGAGCGCATCCGCGCACGAAGGTACTCCCAGCCGCTGCTTCAGAACTAGCTCCAATTGGGTACCCTTTCTTCGCGTTGTTCTTCTACTGCGGGCTCTGCCCGCCCTTCTCTGAATTTTTCTGCGACATCATGAACACCTACGGGTTCCGCCTCCTTGATTTCACCCCCAATGCTGTCCTGACCATGGCAGTTTTCGCACATCTCTGCGAAAACTTTGTCGGAGTCCACCCAAACGTAGCCCTCTTCCGCCACTTCTCCATGCCCCGAGTCGAGAGAGGAGAGCCTCTTGCCGGAGGAATCGCTTGGATCTCAAGGATCGGCAAGAAGGAAGCCCATCTGGAAGGAGAGCTCCGTAGCAAATGGGAGGAGTGGAGGGCAGATTGGTGTTGGATTGTTGAGGAGAACCCGCAGCCCTTTACTGCCCAGCGCCAAACCCCAATAGTGCGCGGCAACGATTGGAGTAACGTGGCCCCAGAAGATGCTAGGCTGAAGATTGCCATCACCCGAATCCTTCGCCTTAGACTTGCCGGGCTCACCGTAGGCACCGTTGGCGCAGACTTTCTTTGCCGCCGCATCGCCCCCTTGCAGGAGAGGAGGAGACCTGCCTGGGAGTTTCAGAACGCGGCAGATATCATGAGGCTGCGCCCGGGCCTTAATTTCAACTTCACTGTCTTGGAGCTTGACGCGATGCTTTTGGAGCTGTTCAAGCCTGATCCAGACCATCCCGAAATGTTCAGGTTGCCGAGGGGCGTAGTTCCGCTGTGCAACAATTCCTCGCTTGACCGCATCCGTGCAATGATGCCGCTGTGTGACTCGCATGGAAATGTCCCAACCTGGCAAGAGCCTGCGGATGACGTCGTGCGAGAGTTCTTCGACAGACTGGTAGAAGTGCCGATCCACCCGATGAGCGAGAGGGCCTCACCCATGATACCACCAGCGATGAGATGCAGCGACGCCACCGAGCTGGAAGAGGCGGCAGAAGGCTGCCGCGGGCGAAGTTCGGATTCACCGTGGAGGAGGCGAAGAAGCAGAGGCGGCAAGCCTTGTCGGCGAAGAGAGTTTGCCGCGAGGAGGAGCTTGCCGAGCCTGAAGCTGAGTCGAGCGAGCCTGCCGAGGCGCCTCCTCCCTCCTTCAAGCAGCTTGCATGGCGGAGCTCCAGCTCCACTAAGAAGGCGTCTCCGCAAGGCTGAGAGGCGAGCGGGCGGCAGACGGGCCAACAGCCACCGCGCGCGGCGACGCTTCCACCGCGGCAAGCATTGCTTGCTGGAGAGCACCTCACGCCGCTGCAGACAAGCGGAGCAGAAGTCCTCCCGAGCCACGCTGCCGCCCCGCCAAGCGGCCAAGGAACCCTCCTCCGCCTCGTCGCACCGGAGGCGAGCCAGAATTTGATCTCTCCGCTCAGCTCCGACGAGAAGAAGAAGAGTAAGCTTCTGTGTTGTACTTGTAGTTCTTCAATTTTGTTGCTTTGTCTTGTATCTGATTTGCTTCATTCTGAACCCTTTCCTTTTCAGGACGCTGAACCAGAGAGCGTCGAAGAGGGCCAAGGCCCCGGTGATTGTCATCGAGGACGAACCCACCGCAGCAGCAGGAGGCGCGTCCGAGACCTCCCTGCCGGACCCGGCAACTCTTCCTCAAAGCAGCCCCCAGCGCAGCCCCCAGCGTAAGTATATGGTTTACTTCTTACTGTTGGGCGTGCATGGGTGTCCTTTCTTCTTGATATCTCGATGTTGGTTTGTGTAGGAGCAGAGCAGCCCCACCAGGAGTGCCGTGAATCCGCTCCTGTCATGCCATCTGCTTCGACCACACCGCCAAGGGAGGATCCCCCGGCAAGGGCGTTCTCACAGCAAGGAGGCTTCTCCGGCAAGGAGGCGTCTCCGCAAGGATAGCACCAACGACCCTCCGGTGGTTGAGACCATGCTGCAGATCCCATCGCAGGTAATCCTCTTGCCTGAAAATTTCCCTTGGGTTCTTTTTCTTCTGACTTTTCTTTTTGAATATTTGCTTGACTGTTCTTTCTCTTTCGGTCGTCAGATCCAGCTGCCTTGAGCCAATGGAGACCGAGGTGCGCGGCGAGGAGGGCGCTACAGGCAACACCGACGACGCCGCCGCCATTGAAGAAGGGGCTGGTCTTGACGAGCCCGCCGCGAAGAGGCCGCCAAAGCTGCCGCCCAGAAGTGGCGAGGGTCCAGCGATCCACCGAGCAGCCCGAGGCCGCAGGAGGCGTCGGCGCTTCTCCGACCGCCGATCCCTCCGCCCGCTGCTGCAGCGTCCAGCTCGAAGAGCCCGGCCCGCGCCTATCGAAGGCCGGCGATGGCGTCTTCATCAAGTTCCACAGGCGTCGAGCCTGTGGCTCCGGTCGAAGGGGAGACCTTTGAGGAAGAGCTGCTCACCTCCGCCGGGCTGACGCTGGTTGACGCGCCAAGAAGCAGCAGCGGCGAGTCTGAGGAGGAGCAGCTGCTGAGGAAGCTGCTGTCGCTTTACCGCGCCCGACAAGCCAAGCTGGAATACCGGGAAGCGCTTGTCGCGAAGGCGGGAGCAGACATCGAGAAGCGCGCGGAGGAGCTCCAGGGCATCAATCAGGAAGCTCTCCGGTCCTTGGCAGAGGAGCGGGAGCGACTCGTCGAAGAGCGTAAAGCCTTCCTCCTCGAGAAGGCTGAAGTGAAAAACAACAAAGGCTTCTTCTTTGAGAAGCTGTCTGCGCAGGAAGGCGAGTTGGCGCAGAAGGAAGGTCAATCTTGACAGCCATGAGGAAGATCTTGCCCGCGTGTGAGCGACATTTGGCGGGGCTATCCAGGAAGCAAAGGATGCCGCGCAGCTGCCGAGGCCGCCAAGAAGGAGCTGGAGGCGAAAGTGACGAGGTGGAGGCCAGTCTGAAGAAGAGCGGCGAGAGCTTGCTGCACTCAAGCATGGCGCGAAGGGCGCCTACACTCTTGGCGAGCTGCAGGGCCGTCTCGCCGAGAGGAGCAAGGAGCTCAGCGCCGCCAAGGACTCAACGCAGATCTCGAGTTGAAGCTGACCACCTTGATGCGAGACGCTGGGCCGGCGCCAGGAAGCGGGAGGTGGCCTTGTTGGAGAAGATCAAGGCCGACGAGGCGCTGCTGGCGAGTGCTGTTGCCGCCCAGAACACCTTCAGGGATAATGTGGAGCACTGGACCGAAGGTCTCCTGGTGTTGCCGCAGCCATCGACAGGGAGTTGGCGGAGCTGGGGATGGTAGATCTTGGGTATTCCTCTGATGAGCACCTCCAGCCCAGCGCCAAGCTCAGCTTGTTCTTCAAGGGCATGGTGACGGCCCTCCAGCGACTCCGGGAAGAGATCCCAAAGCAGCTGGCCGAGGAGTCGCGCGGATCTGTGCTGGAGCCCTTGAAGGTCTGATGAAGGTGGCCTTCCGCAATCCAGGCCTCAACCTCACCGCGTCCTCAAGTCCTTGCCGGATCTTGATGTGGAGGCACTCAAGACCCTTATCGCACCCATTGTGGACAAGGTGGGCAAGATCAAGAGGGTTGATGGCGACCGCGTAGATTAGGCCGCCCATTTTATCTTTCCCTTGTCGCTGCTGGTCATGTTAGGAGAACAATCTATTAGAGCTGCGACAGGCTATCTTGTAATATAACTCTATCTCGGGCAGTGATTGCAATGTTATTTCCCTTACTTGATTCCTTCCTTTGTATGTTTTTGCCCTACGCTTTTAGGGAACTTGTCGGCGCGAGCACCTTTGCCATGAGCTCGAGTCGGGACGTCGGCCTTCGTTGGCGGTGCCGCTTCCGACAAGCAACCTTGTCGCAACTAGTCGCAGCTCACTTAAGTTGTTGAGCGGACTCGAAATAAAGTAAGGCGCAACTAGCTGCGAGTCGGTTCCTCCAAGCACAGGTTTTCCATACAAAATACAGTCGTTCGAGGAAGATAACTTAAGAATTTAAAACTAATTGCTCAAAACTTTAGCAACTTAGCTTTTCGCCGTTTGCTTCGGAAGGTGAAACTTTCTTGAACGACGCTTAGTCCACACCACTATCTTCTCCTTTCCCCCCGGCAAACTTGTGGGCGAGGGAACCTTCCTTTCTTTGAGAAAGAGAAAGAAGAGAAAATAAAGATATGGAGCCTCGCGGCTCGTTATTGCTTACTGGGGTAGGTGCTGCACAAAGTGTCAGGTAATGCATGCAAAATAATAGAGTAAAAAGCATGCAATTGACAAGATGCGCGAAGCACATGAGCTTTACTTATGCACGGGGTCTGCGCCCGGCTTTGTACAAAGGATTACATGCAACATCGGCAAGACTTGTACATAAGGTGGTTGCCGGAACAGGTTCCGGCAACCGCACCCTATGGGTAAAACATACGAAGATGCTCAATATTCCAGGAGTTGCTCACCGGAATGTCATCTTCGGTCTCAAAGACGATGCCAGGCCTAGTGACTCGTCTCACCCGGTAAGGGCCTTCCCACCGGTGTCAACTTGTTGGAATTCTTGGCGGACTGAACGCGCGAAGAACAAGGTCGCCTTCCTCGAGACTTCGGCACTAACTGCGGCTATGGTAGCGGCGCAAAGCTTCTTTGGTAACGAGCAGCTCGTCTGACAAAGAGCTGAAGACGGTCCTCCTCAAGGTGCGGTCGTCATCTTGTCGCAAGCTGCTCTTGCTCAAACTCATCATAAGCGAGCACTTGAGGTGACCCGTATACGAAGTTTAAATGGGAGAACTGCCTCTGCTCTATAGACTAGAGCAAAAGGTGTCTGGCCAGTGGCTCGATTTGGCATCGTCCTGATCGACCAAAGAACCACCGGCAGCTCCTCAATCCAGTTTCTTCCGCACTTGTGCAGCTTTGTCAAAAGTCCTAGTCTTGAGCCCGCGAGCACTTCAGCATTGCCCTCTCCGCTTGACCGTTACTTCTCGGATGAGCAACAGCGAAGCACACCTTGGCGCCAAGATCTTGGGCGTCTTGCATGAAGGTGTGGCTCGTGAATTGCGTCCGTTGTCGGTGATGATCCTGTTAGGGATCCGAAGCGGCAAACAATCGACTGAAGAACTTGCTGCCGATCGTGCTGTCACCTTCTTCATCGCTTCCACTTCCGCCACTTTGTGAACTTGTCGATTACAGCGCATAAGTACTCAAAGCCCCGACAGCTCGGGAAAGGGGCGAGGATGTTGAGCCCCAGACGAAAATGGCCAGGATAAAGGGATCGTCCCGGAGAGCTTGAGCTGGCTGGTGTATCTGCTGGAATGGGCCGCACGCTTCACACTTGGTTACTTGTGTAGTTGCATCACGGAGGGCTGTCGGCCAAAAGAAACCTTGCCGGAGCGCTTTGCGGCAAGTGCTCTTCTGCGCCAATGTGGTGACCACATATGCCTCCATGTATCTCGCCAACAGCTTACATCATCTTCCGGTGAATACACTTCAATTTCACACCGTTGAGTCTTCTTCAGCATGCGTGTGTTGTCGACAAACTGGTACATACTTGACTGCCGGGCTACTCTTTCCGCTTCTTCTTGCTCTTCGGGAAGTTCTCCTGTCTGAAGGAAACGGACGATCTGCTGTGCCCATGATGGAGCTTGTGGCTCGACAATAAGGACTAAAGGCATATCTGCTACTGCGGGAACATCCGCTTCTACGGCGAGAACCTGCGGCTCATCCGGAGCTTGACGTTCCCCGGCAAGCTTGCCAAAGCAAAACTTGTCGGGAGCGTCTGCTTCAACGGAACAAACCATAGGGTCTGCCGGAGCAGACTGCTCCTCAGCACCCTTGGTGTTGATCTTGGGGACCTTCTTGGCGGCGGCTTCGGGGAGCTCTGCCGGAAAATAGTCACCAGAAATCAACTTCCTCTTCTTGTTCTGCTTAGTTGATGGTGTTACAGACGGTTGAGTCAGCTTGAGCACAAAGATCCCTGGTTCCACAGGTAACTTAAGTGCGGCGCACTTTGTGAGCCGTCGACAATGTCATTCTGAGCTCTTGGAACATATTCCATCATGAGGCCATCAAAGTGCTCTACTAGCTTTCTCACTTCATCAACATAAGCTTCCATCAATGGACTCTGATAATCCTTGGTCACTTGGCGGACGACAAGCTGTGAGTCACCCCTGACAATGAGCTTCTTGATCCCAAGGTCCACTGCGATCCTGAGACCGGCAAGCAAACCTTCATACTCTGCAGTATTGTTTGTTGCTTGTTCCTTGGGAAAGTGCATCGGACTACGTGCTTGAGGTGCTCTCCGGTGGGTGCGACAAGCGATGCGCCAAGCCGGCGCCTTGCAGCGAGAAGGCACCATCAAAGTACATCAGCCACTCTTTGCTTGCCTCCTTGACGGGATGCTCGTTTCGAATTTCTTCGTCTTGTGTTGGCGTCCATTCTGCTATGAACTCGCCAATGCTCGCTTTGGATAGTTGAAGTGCTCTCAAACTTGAGGCCAAAGCTTGACAGTTCCAAAGGCCCACTTGACAATCCTGCCTGTTGCTTACGGATTTTGCAGTATCCTCTTCATTGGAAAGCGAGTGACGACTGTGATCTCATGTGCTTGAAAGTAATGGCGCAGCTTTCTCGAGGCCATGAGAAGGCGAAAAGCAATTTCGCACACCGAGTACCTTGACCTAGCCCCTGCGGAAGGGAGCCGACAAAAGTAAAGCGGCGCTGCACCATTCTCTTTGCACCTTCTCTCGCGCTGCGCAGACCCATCTTTGTCGGGACCGAGCTTGCGGTGAAGTCTCTTGCTTGTCGCGGATCGCTTGCCGTGGTTGCTAGCTCATCTTCCGCCTCCTCTCCGCCACTAACGCAGCACTAACCACTTGATTGGTTGCCTCTATATACAGCAGCAACTTTTCTTGTGGCTTAGGTGCGACAAGTGTTGGAGTGGAGGACATGTATCTCTTTAAGTCCTGCAGCGCAGCCTCCGCTTCTGGAGTCCATTTCATTGGACCTGCCTTTTTCAAAATTTTGAAAAATGGCGAGGCGCTCAGCAGACCTAGAGATAAACCTGCTGAGAGCAGCCACGCAACCGCAAGTCTTCGTACATCCTTGACGCGCTTTGGTGCTTCAATCTGCTCAATGGCCTTGATCTTGTCGGGATTGGCTTCAATTCCCGCTGAGACCACGAAGAACCCGAGAAGCTTGCGGAAGGGACTCCAAACACACACTTCTCGGGGTTGAGCTTGAGGTTGATCTTGCGCAGATTTGCAAAGGTTTCATCTAAATCTTGAATCAGAGTTGCCTTGTCTTTGCTTTTGACCACTATGTCATCCATGTAGGCTTCCACATTTCTGTGCATCTGCGGCTCAAAAGTGTTGTGGACTACCCTTGCAAATGTTGAACCAGCATTCTTTAAACCGAAAGGCATCCGTATGGAACAGTATGTGCCACATGGGGTGATGAATGTGGTTTTCTCCTCATCCTCTTCTGCCATGAAGATCTGATGGTACCCTGAGTATGCATCAAGAAATGAAAGCAAATCACATCCGACCATGGAGTCAACAATCTGATCGATGCGTGGAAAGGGAAATGGGTCTTTGGGACAAGCTTTGTTAACATCGGTAAAGTCGATAAAAAGCCTCCATTTTCTGTTTGCCTTACGCACGACTACAGGATTGGCCAACCACGTAGGATGGAGCACTCCTCTGACAAGGCCTGCTGCTTCCAACTTCTTGATTTCTTCGCTATGAATTCTTGGCGCCCACTTGCTTGCTTCGACTTTACGCTTGACGGGCGTAGCGTGAGGACAAACGGTTAGGTGGTGCTCAATTACTTTCCTGGGAACACCGGGGATGTCAGATGGTTGCCATGCAAACACGTCGACGTTCGCCCGCAGGAAAGAAACGAGCGCGCCTTCCTATTTAGGGTCGAGAGAGGCACTGATGGTGAAGGTACCACCAGTGTCGTTCTCCTTGGCGGACACCTTCTTAGTCTCTGGTGGAGCTGCCATCGTCTTTGTACACTTGCCGGTGGAGCTCGATGGTGCGTCCTCGACAGTAGCGCAGCACTCCGAAGAGGTGCGCTTGCCGGAGTGGGCATCAGAGCTCTTGCCGGACTTGGTCTTCATCTTCCCCCCGGGAGCTTCAACGGCAAGTGACTTGTGATCTGCTGCAGCTGCTGCTTCCCGGTAGATCTTGTCGGCGCAGATAAGAGCATCCTTCTTGTCGCCAGGGACAGAGATGACACTTATCGGGCCTAGCATCTTCAGCAAGTTGTATGCATAATGAGAGGCTGCCATGAATTTGGCGAGTGCTGGACGGCCAAGTATCCCATTGTAAGGTAGTGGGAAGTCAGCAACGTCAAAGGTGACCCTCTCAGTCCTGAAGTTTAACTCGCTGCCAAATGTTACCGGCAACGTGATCTTTCCCTTCGGCTTGCTCCTTCCTGGATTGATTCCTTGGAAAGTGCTGGTCTCTTCGAGCTCGCTGTCAGGGATCTGGAGTTTCTGGAGTACCGCTGAGGAGATCATGTTCAAGCCGGCCCCGCCGTCAACTAGCATCTTAGTGACCTTGAGGTTGCGGATAGTTGGTGAAACCAACATCGGCAAGCACCCGACCGCAGTTATGCGATCAGGGTGGTCCTCAATATCAAAGATGATAGGCGTGTTGGACCATTTCAGAGGCTTGCGTGACTCGACGGACGGTTCTGCCGCATTGACTTCCCGCATCCACTGCTTGAGTTGGCGGTGTGAAGTATGCAGAGAAGCACCGCCGTCAACGCATAAGACCTCTGTGGCTTTCTGGAACTCCTGCTCATCAGCTTCGTCATCATCCATGTCTTCATCATCGTCGTCATCTTCATCCTTGTCGCGGCCGCGGGGAGGTCTGTCTCCTTGCCGCTGCTTGGCCTTGCCGCGGCATCCTCCTCGGCCTGGACGTTTCTTGCTAGCTCCTCCAGCACCTTCCTGAGCCTTCTCCTTGTCGCGTCGCTCGTACTCAGCCTTTTGCTGCTCGACAAGCTGCTCGACCTTCTTGCAGCTCTGGAGGTCATGGCCCTTGGTGCAGTGGATCTTGCAGTACTGCTTGTTGGAGCCGTCCTGCTTGTCGGCGGCCACCACAGCCTGGCAGTTGGTGCCCGCGGCAACCTCCTTGCCGGAGCTACCAACTTTGGCGTTCTTGGCGCCACCTCCGTTGCTGGACTGCTCGACAACTAGCACATCTTTGCCTTTCTTTTTCCTGTTGCTCCGTCGCCGGCTTTTCTTTGCCGGGGCTGCCTCTTCACTATCAGATCCTGCTGCTTACAGATTCTCTCCGGGAGTCTCCTCCTTCCTCAAAGACGTGCACACTTGTCGCCCGGCGTACAGGTCGCCGACGTCTCGATTTTGCACATCGCCATCTCCTCCGCATCCTGCGGTTTCGACGTTTCGATGGAACGCGGATCACTGTGCGCAGGGTGGACATTTGGGATGTTGTGCTGTACACGGCTGAATCTCTGAATGTACTTGCGCAGGGTTCTCCTTCCTTCGGCGAGCAGATGAAGGTCGCTCTCTTGGCCATGGGGCTTGTGGTCACTTTGTGAAGGAGCCGACAAACCGATGGCACAGATCTGCCCAAGAGGATATGGAGTTGTCCGCAAGTGCATGAGCCAAGATCGACATTGGGTTTGAGTACCGGTGGAAGTAGTTGGCCGTAATCTTGTCGTCTCGCCCCGGTAGCTTGCACCGCAATGGTGTAGATGCTTGAGGAACTCCGACGGATGCGCCTTGCCGTCGTATTTCTCGGTACATCTGGCTTGAAATTCTTCTTGCTGGGCCACTGGACTTGCCGCAGCTCACGAGTGAACGCAGGGCAACCTACCGCGTACGTTAAGTCGCCTGGCTCCCCTGGCGCATGCATATCGATAGAGGGCCCAGCACGCTGGTCGGATTGACGCCGCGCTTCTCTTCGGCGCTCGATGCGAGTTCGAGCGTCTCCTTGTTGTCGTTCGTGAAGAACTTGGCGCTGATTGCGACGAGCTCGCGGATCTGATGACGCGGTGGAGTCGCTGTCGAGGTGGATCCGACGAGTCGGCGATCTTGGCCTTCGGGGTGAAGAGTGCATGGTGGTTGCACCTCCACCAGTCTCGTCGCCACCGGCTCGTGCTTGGCAGTCTTGCTGCGGCAGCGATGTAGTCGGTTGCCGCGGAGTGTCGCCGTTGGCAAAGCCGATGAGACTCTGGATGGTGGCCCTCCATTCGCCGACCTTTGTCGGCTGTTGGAGGGTAATCTAGGAGCGATTGAGCTCGCCAAAGCTTCGCTGGAGTGGTGGGTGGCGATGGCGAGCGGTGCGAGGCGCGGATATGCTCGGACTTCTAACTATGTTAGAAGGAGCAGTATCCCGTCCAGGCGACCGTGCCTCGCTCTGCTAGTATGTTGGCGTGCACGCTGGTCTTGAGGGCCCCGAGAACCACCAGCTCGATCTTGATCCAACGAGCGTATGGTACTGTGAATACCATGACGCTGTCGGTCCCGCGCCTCCTGAGATGGACGCGGTGCATGTACGGACGCTGAGGTCTGTGCAGCCTTGTCCTTGGACTTGGCAGCGTCATGAGCTCCCTCGCCGGCGCCCGTTCTTCCGTCGGTGTCTACCCGACCACCCATTTGCTCCGGTGGTGGTGGGATCGACGTGGACGGATCCGCTGCCGCCGAAGCCTTCTTCTTCGGTGGCATGTCGATGAAGATGTAGCTCGTGTGAACGCCGGATCAGGTTCACACAGCCTCGACGCCCCCTACCTGGTGCGCCAAAGATGTCGGGGAAGCTGATCTGACCCACGAACACCTATGGGACCGGCGGACCGAGCCCCTTCGGTTCGGTGGGGAGCGGAGGTCGCCGAAGAGCAGATCGAGGCGGCTAACACGAGCAGTTTACCCAGCTTCGGAGCTCTAGGGAGAGATAATACTCCTACTGCTGCTTGTCTGATTGTATTGTGTTCTTGCTAGGGAGCGCTGAGTGCTACAGTATGCACCAGCTGCTAACGAGACCTAGCGTAGGTGATTTCTGCCTTCGAACCGTTCGAACCACCCTCTACGTTGCGCAAGGGCCTCCTTTTATATGCTCAAGGGGTCTCCGACAGGTGGCAACGTAGACAAGGGGAAAAATGGAAAAAGAGTGCGGTTGGTACAGCTACTTGTACAGTGTATCATACCTAACCCTGACGGCAGGGGACAAAGGCATTAAATGCCCGTCTATGTCGCCCAAACAGTGCAAACAGGGACCGTCAGGGGCGCCACCGCTTGCCACGATGGCAATCTTGTCAGCGCCGCTTGCCACCGCGCTCCGCTGGCCGCACAGCCTCTTGCCACGCTACCGAAAGGTCCTGCGACACGCTGGTGAATGTGCTTTGGGCCAGAGGCGGAGTGGTGTCTGCGCATGCAAGCGCCTTGCCGCGGTTGTTGCCTTGTCGCGTCCGGAAGCTTGTCACTCACCGGGCCTTCCCGGCAAGCTCCTCTTGCCGGGGCCTTGTCTCCTAGGTGCCTTGGTTGGCCTTCCCGGCAAGCTCCTCTTGCCGGGGCCTTGTCTCCTTGACTTAAATACTTTGTTCTTAAATGGCTCCAATGGAGCCACGGAGGACCTTGGCGGTCACCAGGCAAGCCCTGCCGCGGGGTGCTGCAACTGCCCGTGCACAAGTTCGGGATACTAGGGTACCCCTACTCTAGTACACCGACACACACCATGGAAAACAGTGTTCGACGGTTTAAGATTTTTATCTGTTAACCCCATGCGACGGAAGGTTTCATAATAAAGGATATTGATGTTGCTTCCTCCGTCCATGAGGACCTTGGTGAACTTATACCCCCCAACTTGAGGCGCAACCACCAATGCCAGGTGACCCGGATTATCAACATGGAGTGGGTGATCCTCCTGACTCCACACGATGGGCTGCTCAGACCAGCGCAAATAACGGGGAAGTGTCGGTTCAATGGAGTTTACTGCCCTTTTATGAAGCTTCTAATCCCTCTTGCATAAACTCATGGTGAAGACGTGGTACTGCCTACTATTCAACTGTTTCGTGTTACTCTGATTTCCAGACTGTTGCTGCTGATTTCCCTGACCTGACTGTTGATGGTAACCACCCTGATTGCCTTGATTGCCTTGATTTCCTTGATGACCTTGGAATCCAAGTTTGAACCGCTGCCACCGTAACCGGACCCTGTGAACCGGATCCTGAACCGCCACCCGGTCCATGGTTGCCTTGGAAAAGATTTGAACTCTTGAACTCCTTCATGATGTAACAATCTTTCCAGAGATAAGTAGACGGTCTTTGATGTGTACCATGCCTTGGGGAGGTCTGATTCAACAGATGCTCAAGATTCATTCCTGGTCCTCCGGTCTGTGGGGGCAGTCTACCCTTACGAGCCTGGCCATTATTCTATGCATTGGTATTTGCCACAAAGTCCAAACTATTATCAGCTTTGCGCTTACCATTACCACCTTGATTCGCCGCCGAGTTATGCTGCTGCCCTTTGGTGATGTTGCTCTTCTTTCCCTTTCCCGGTTTGTCATCATCAGACTCGGGGTCCTTGGTACTATCAGAGTCAGCCTACTTAACCAGAGCAGCCATGAGTGTCCCCATGTCATTGCAGTGACGTTTGAGCCGTCCCAATTTCAGCTTCAGGGGCGTGAAACGGCAGTTTCCTTCCAACATTAAGACCGCTGAATCGACATTGATACGATCCGACGAATGCAGGATTGTTGAAACCCAGCGTACCCAATGAGTCGTCGATTCACCTTCCTCTTGAACACAAGCGGCTAAATCCACAATTGACATGGGCTGCATGCATGTGTCTTTGAAATTCTGGATAAACCGGGCCTTTAACTCGGCCCATGATCCGATGGAGTTAGCAAGGAGCCCCTTCAATCAAGTATGGGTCGTCCCTTCCAACATCAAGGGGAAATACTTGGCACACGCAGCTTCCCTAACATCCAGCAATTCCATGGCCATCTCATAACTCTCGATCCAAGCCTCAGGAGGTAAGTCAGCTGTGTAGTTAGGCACCTTGCAAGGACCCTTGAAGTCCTTGGGCAGACGCTCATTATGAATAGCCCGCATTAAACATGGCATGCCCAAATTCTTAATGGTTACCCTCGGCTCCACTGAAGTTGTTGAACGAACCGGAGTAAGCTGACGGGCTGCGTTTCGAGCCGCTAACTCAGCCTCCCGACGCGCTTTTCTTTGATCCACGACGTTCTGAGCCTTCGCACAACCGCCTGCCGGATCATGACCACGCGGTGGGTTACGGTTCCGCGCACTGCTCGACACAGCCGGTTCATCGATATGTCTACTGTAACTCCGGCTTGGGCGAGGGGTGGAATGAATCCTTTCGGACTGTAAGAAAAAGCCTGCTGCTGAACCAATGCCGTCTGTAACAGCTCTCGAGCCCTCCGAGTTTCAACCGCCATTGGAGACTCGCCTTCAACTGGAAGAGCCGCCAATCACGACGCCGCAGCAATCATGTTATCTAAAGGGTTAGAGTAATGACCCGGCGGTGTCGGCACATGCTGAGGCGGGTTGTTGTTCTGACGAGGTGATCCGTCGTACACGGCTGAACCGGCGTTCCCATCCCAGGAGATTCGACCCGGTTTATGGCTGTCGGGTTACTGGTTCCTGCTCCTGGCACATTAAAGAGGTTTATTGCTTCATAAACCGAGGGCAGACGAGTCTGATGCCTCCTTCTCATGACATCATTCAAAGCGTTCTGGTCCAGCATGAGCCGGTAAGACTCCGCCTGAACCCGCTGCACCTGAACATCCAAAGCGGCCCGTTCTTCAGCCATCCTGGTATTTTCCACATTCAGCTCCTCCTTGGCCTGTGCTATCTCTTCACATAATTTGACAATCGCCGCATCATGCTGATCCTGATCCGTCGAATTAACCACTGTTGTCACCAATGCTGTCAGTTTGTCCACCAAGTCAGTTAAGACCTGGGCTAGTGGGCGCACAGGGCCTCCTGCCCTGGCAGCCATCGCTGCTGCTAATCCGGAAATCAATTCTGCTGCCGTTGATGAACGTAGCACGGGCTGTGTACCGGCCATGAAGATTGCAACCCGGTTCGGCGGTTCAAGGGGGTCCGGAATACTGTCGCCATCGGAACAGCCCCCAAGCCGGCCATCTTGCAACTGGTACAACGACTCGGTCTCACCATTGGATGACTCGCCATCTGAATAGACAATCGTCTCACTGTTAGATACTGATTCCCGGTACCCGTACTCGATTGAGCCGGCCTCGGGGCCCCAGCCTGCATCATCGATGTAGAGCTTTCCGCGGCGACTCTTGGTCATCCGGCCCATAGCGTATCCTTTGAGCCCTTCGAAGTTGCCCTCTAAGAACTTGAAACCATCGTGTGATAGCCCCACGGTGGGTGCCAACTGTCGTGGAATTGTCATGGAAGATGTCCTAGTGTGAGGACTTAGTCGTGGAGCCATCGCAACGGGTTAGCTTAAAGGGGTTAACTGGGACAAAGGACACGAGAGTTTATACTGGTTCGGCCCCTTGCGGTGAAGGTAAAGGCCTAATCCAGTTTGAGGTGATATTGCTAGGGTTTCGACGACCAGGGAGTGAATACGCTAAGCCTGCCTCTCGATCTGATGTTTCTTGTCCCTAAACCGTCGCCGGGTCGTCCCTTTATATACACAGGTTGACGCCCGGCGGTTTACAGAATCGGCCGGCTCATAAACGTGTCCAGCTCGGGTTTCTACCCTTTCCTATCTTACAACACAAGTCATACATCACATGGCGGTTTACATCTACGGGCCCTAATTCGCCTTTGGGCCTTGGGCCTTGATACGTCTCCAACGTATCTATAATTTTTTATTGTTCCATGTTATTATATTATCTGTTTTGGATGTTTATGGGCTTTATTAAACACTTTTATATTATTTTTGGGACTAACCTATTGACCCGGAGGCCCAGCCCAGAATTGCTGTTTTTTGCCTATTTCAGTGTTTCGAAGAAAAGGAATATCAAACGGAGTCGAAAAGGAATGAAATCAACTGGAGATGTTATTTTTGGAAGGAAAGCTACCGGAAAAGCTTGGAGTGCACGCCAGGGAAGTCCTGGGCTACCTACGAGGGTGGGGGGCGCGCCCACCCCCCTAGGGCGTGCCCCCCTGCCTCGTGGACAGCCCGGAGGTCCACCGACGTACTTCTTTCACCCATATATACCCACGTACCCTAAAACTTTCGGGGAACAGAAGAGATCGGGAGTTCCGCTGCCGCAAGCTTCTATAGCCACCAAAAACCTCTCGGGACCCTGTTCCGGCACCCTGCCAGAGGGGGGAACCCTCACCGGTGGCCATCTTCATCATCCCGGCGCTCTCCATGATGAGGAGGGAGTAGTTCACCCTCGGGGCTGAGGGTATGTACCAGTAGCTATGTGTTTGATCTCTCTCTCGTGTTCTTGATTTGTACGATCTTGATGTATCATGAGCTTTGCTATTATAGTTGGATCTTATGTTGCTTCTCCCCTCTACTCTCTTGTAATGGATTGAGTTTTCCTTTGAAGTAATCTTATCGGATTGAGTCTTTAATGACTTGAGAACACTTGATGTATGTCTTACCGTGCGATCTGTGGTGACAATGGGATATCACGTGATTCACTTGATGTATGTTTTGGTGATCAACTTATGGTTCCGCCCATGAACCTATGCATAGGGGTTGGCACACGTTTTCGTCGTGATTCTCCGGTAGAAACTTTGGGGCACTCTTTGAGGTTCTATGTGTTGGTTGAATAGATGAATCTGAGATTGTGTGATGCATATCTTATAATCATACCCACGGATACTTGAGGTGACATTGGAGTATCTAGGTGACATTAGGGTTTTGGTTGATTTGTGTCTTAAGGTGTTATTCTAGTACGAACTCTAGGGCTGTTTGTGACACTTATAGGAATAGCCCAACGGATTGATTGGAAATAATAACTTTGAGGTGATTTCGTACCCTACCATAATCTCTTTGTTTGTACTCCGCTATTAGTGACTTTGCAGTGACTCTTTGTTGCATGTTGAGGGATAGTTATATGATCCAATTATATTATTATTGTTGAGAGAACTTGCACTAGTGAAAGTATGAGCTCTAGGCCTTGTTTCCTAGCATTGCAATACTGTTTACGCTCACTTTTACCACTTGCTACCTTGCTGTTTTTATATTTTCAGATTACAAAAACCTATATCTACCATCCATATTGCACTTGTATCACCATCTCTTCGCCGAACTAGTGCACCTATACAATTTACCATTGTATTGGGTGTGTTGGGGACACAAGAAACTCTTTGTTATTTGGTTGCAGGGTTGTTTTAGAGAGACCATCTTCATCCTACGCCTCCCACGAATTGATAAACCTTAGGTCATCCACTTGAGGGAAATTTGCTACTGTCCTACAAACCTTTGCACTTGGAGGCCCAACAACGTCTACAAGAAGAAGGTTGTGTAGTAGACATCAGGCCTTCTTGTTAAATCTCCTCCGTAAAGCGCCATACTCCTTGTCTTCGTGGGCTTCAAATATGAATAACTACTGTGAGTATAACCCGGCCCCTCCTGGGCGGTTTATACTCAATAGTTATATCCCCAACATTAGGCCCCAGATTGATTTGAACTTGTTCATGTCAATCTTCAGTACTTAGGAAAATTCCTTCTTCAACACCTTCGCGAAAACCTTGTAACTCGCCGTGAAATCATCTTCCAAGACCATGATAATCTGCTGTGACGTCATCTGCCATTAACTTTACATAGAACCCACATCTTTTAATGCATCTCCTTTAATGAATCTCCAAAAATCGAAGCGTCTGCACATCTACAGATCCGTTTTTTGACCTCCTCGATTCCCGCGCCTGCCCCTTATCCATTCACCTTATAAATAGGGCCGGGGGTCATTTTCACTTCCCCCCCCCCCCGTGCCTCTTCGTCTCATCATCTTCCTCGCGTCGCCCCAGCACTTCGAACTCAGCCGCCGCCGTCAAACCTCGTCTTCGACCTGAACTCCGGCCGTTGCATCACCCTGAACGCACCAGAAATCACGGCAGCGCTTCTCCGCTGTTCCTTCAGCCTCAGTAAGCCTCATTTTCTTCCACCGTAGATCTGTCTTTTAGGGTTTGAGCATTCATCGGTGTTCGTCGTTGTTCGTCACTATGCATTGGTTCTTTGACTCAAACTTCAATATTTAACCTGTATAGCGATGGCCATAGTCCTTCTTTTTTCATCAGCGCATCACGTTTAAGCAGAAACTCCAATGTGAACCTTTATCAACTGCTTCGGTATCAATAGTTAGGTCTGAATATACTTTCATTTTCTGACACGTGGTAGATCCAAAATTATACTGCCAACTTGTGAAACCTGTTTTTCCATCACTTAGTTATTTCAGATCTGTATCTTTAATACCAATGTAGGCGGTTTAACTTTGGAAAATGATAACCCACCAGGTACCATTAGTCCCCTCTTAAACCGCCAATCTCTTATCGTTGTAATTCTGACAACATCAATCTCTAGTTTAGCAATTATGCCTACTTTAACACTCTGTCTCTTAACCTGCGACGCTTTATGCTTGTCAATTATGAACCTTAAACCGACACAAACCTTCCTTCAGGTTGTCGAATAAATGGCCAAGTCTTTTTATGCTTGCAACTGGGTTCCCTCCCGGGTTACGGAAGAACAGCTGAACGGGTGTGTCACAACTAGCGCTTTAGCGAAAAAGGAAGTCATCCACTGGAGAGTTCCCGGTTCAGAAAATCCTCCTGAACCCAAGGATGGAGAAGTGATTGTGTTCGTTGATCATCTGGGTCGATGGTTTAGCCCTCCCAGATCAAAAAAATTCTGTGATGTGCTTGCAAGCTTCCAACTCCACCCTCGAGATATTGGACCTAACTCCGTGTCCAATATTTGCAATTTTCAAGTGTTTTGCGAGGCTTATCTGCAAGAAGAACCTACCGTTGAACTGTTCATAGATTTATTCTATTTAAACCGCCGTGCTGAATTTATGGATGGGCCCAATACTGTACTTGGCGGGGTTTCAATTCAGAAAAGGAAAGATGTCAGCTTCCCTCACACCAAGCATCATAGTCACCCTAAAGACTGGAATCAGACTTGGTTCTACTACCGAGATACGTCTCCAGCTGACGAGAATCCTCTGCCGGGTTATCATGCTCACCAGCTTACCAATACACATCCATTCCCCCAATGTCTCAGCGCCAAGGAACGAGCCAAGTATGCACCACAGCTTTTGCAGCTCCGAGCCTTTGTGGCGAACGGTTTAACAGGCATTGACTTTGTTTGTTGTTGGATATCTTGGAGCATTCTGCCTTTAAGCCGTCGCCCCGATTTAATATGCGAGTACATAGGGGACTTGAAAGATCCTCAATGGCACATCGACATTCCGCTAACTGAGGCTGAAATTACTGAAGCTGTCAAGAAGATATTGGATGAACCGGTGGCTATCTGCAGAAAAGCATGGCTTAGTCCCTTTTGTGTTTCAAATAAACCGCCAGCTGTAAGAATTACATAACTCCTGTTTGAATCCGATCTTTTTAACACTCCCTTATAACCTTTGTCAATCTTTAACAGGGTGATGATCCGTTCTGGAAGAAGAAACCGCGGGATAAACCGGCTAAGAGGCCTGGTGTCGGTGTATAAAAAGAGGGGTGCGTTTTTGTACCCCTATACCTGTGCACGGGTAGTCGGAGCCGCGCCTACAGTCACGCCAAGCAGAACAGGGGAGGTGAGCCAAGGTAAGACCGAAGCCCAAGACAATCAGAGCAACGCCAAGGCCGAGACCACGAGGAGTAGAGGGACGAAGCAGGCTCCCTTGGCAAGACCCTTGCCGGGGGCAGCCTCAGCAGACCCGGCGAGACCCTTGCCGAGGCAGCTCGCCCCACACCAACAGAGTGAGCCACCCTTGAGCCCACGGTCCCCAACGACATCATCCACGTAGGGCCAAGGCTCGGGAAGGCACCTCTGTGGTGGCATGCAGATCTTTGTTAAGACATATTCAAGATTATATGAGGATTAGAAGACGACGATCCTCAGCAAGATCCTTGCCGAGGAAGGCCACCAGACCCCCGGCAAGGCCCTTACTGGGACGACAGCGTGCCACGGCAAGACCCCTACCGGGCCACACGGCAAGACCCTTGCCGGGCCACCCGGCAAGGCCCTCACCAAGGACACCAGCAGGGCCACCGCCAGGCCCACGCCAACCAAGCTCCCACCGCCGTTCACATGCAGCTGCCAGACCCAACCAGCTGGTTGGGCACCTGCGTGGCAACATGCAGCCCCCAGGACAACTCATCGAGCGCCTGCATGGCGGCATGCAGATCTTCGTGAAGGCTCCACCACCGCGCCACCTTAGCTGCCTGCCTGCCTACATGGCGTCGCACGCATCGCTGGCCAAGGCGCGTGTCGAAGCCAGGAGGAGCGGCGACGGACGGGACGGGCCTTGCCCCCGTCCCTGATAAAGCAGGGGGACACCTAAGCTATGCATTAAATGCGTCTTGTCCTGTAATCCGAGCGATAAGCTCAGGGCACTGTGCGCCTTTCCACCTCCTGTGTGCCACTGTGGCAGCCCCTTTCGACTATAAAAGGAGGCCCATGGCATACTGGAGGAGGATTCGGCTCTTTTGAACCATGCACTGACCACAGCTAGTTCGAGAGCTCAAGAACTCTCTAAAATACACCCACCAAAGCAGGACTAGGGTTTTACGCATCCTCGCAGCCCGAACCTGGGTAAACGATCCTTGTGCTGTCTACTAGCCCTGCTCTTCTCGCAACCCCGTGCCCCGGCAACCGTAGTAGGGATTCTTGTGATCCCATAGGTGTCGTTCCACACCGACATCTTTGGCGTGCCAGGTAGGGGGCGCAATTGTGGGAATCTGGTCTAGTAGTTAGACTATCAGTTCTTCATCGCCTTTGGCTCCTGAGAAGAAGGCAGCCGGAGGAACGACACCGGTTCGGCAACAGAAAAGCTAAGTCATTCAAAGCTTTGAGTTATTTCCTCCTATACATAAGGTTATCGTCCTCGGAGATCTCGCCTATGTATGAGAAACCTGCACGCAAAGGGCCCTCCCAATTGGCAACGCTTTGTTCATTTCAAGTCCGCCAACAGCTCAAAGCGGCGCGTCGAGAGTGGCGGGTAGCCTTGCACACTTAGCAACGCTCGACTCGACTCGAGTCAAGCTCGACAGTTGAGCGGCGGCGCTTAAAAGCGGCAAGGTGGTTCGCCCGGCAGCAAGCACACCCGGCAGGCCAATGGGGATCCATCCCCAAGACGCCGCCTTGGGTTTACGCGTCGGCGAGCCTAAGCAGTAACGTAGGGAGGACATACGAAGGGAAATCGAACAGGAAAATAACATGCATAATACTGAAAGTGCTGCAGAGTTATATTACATCGAATTGTTGTTGCGGTTCTAACTAGAGATAGCGATTGTCTTGTTTGTGAACCTGCAGCGGCGATAAAGAACGGGATGCCTAATCCCGGCGCTGTCCCTCCACCCTCTGAATTTCACCGACTCGGCTGATGATGGGCTTGATGCGCTCCCTGAGCGGCGCGAGGTCAGTACCCTCCGGCAAGCTCTCTAGCGCGGTGTCGAAGTCGAGGTCGGGGTACCAGTGCGCCACCTTGGTGAGAACCTTGGTCATGGCACCCTGGCAAAGCCTCCGGGACTCGTCGGCCAGTGAGGCCGCCCGGTTGGCGTGGAGCCACTCTAGAGCACCGACAAACTTCTCAAAGAACATGGTCAGGCTGCAATTGGCGCTCACGCTCCGCTCCGGGACATACCTCACGTCCGGCATCCCCATGATGTGTTGGAGATATGCCCTAGAGGCAATCATGTATGATGATATTTCCTATGTGTTTATGAATAAAGATAGTCCTTGGACATTATCAATGATGTGTATCGACAAGTACGTGACTTGTTTGTGGGACTATGCATTGTATGATAACTGTCCTAAAAGGTCCCTTGTCGAAAGGGCTATGTGGACGCGCAGCCAACTAGACTAGCATATGACACGGTTGATGGCTTGGTCTCACTAGCGATGGAGCATTGGATGCTAACCGGATAATATGGGCTTGGAAAGGTCTGGTCGGATTCGACATAGTCGGACCCGAGTCGAGATAAGGTCTGAGTCAGACAGACCCAACTATGAGATGCAGTGATATGTCATCTGTGAGCCTCTAGTACAACATACGCTCTATGGCCTAAGACCTGAGCTGGCACGTGTACTCGGGATGGTGACAGACTTGCTTTGGGCCGACCAAACGCTACTCCGTGACTGGGTAGTTACAAAGGTAGGTTTCAGGCTTGTCCAGACCCATGCTGCGAGACATGGTCGAGCAAGATGGTATTTGCCCCTCCGACCAGGAGAGATATACTTTGGGCCCCTCGTGTGATCTGACCAGGATAAGCATGGCCATGTGACAAGTATTATGAGATAATCCGGATAGTGGTCAGCATCACTGGAACGAGAAAGAGGTCGGGCTAGCACAAGGATGACAGACTCGCCTTGAGCTAGACAACATATATCATGTAGCAAAAGGAATGGAGGTGTGATGTACAGGTTCGCTAACCAGCTTCATAGTCTGCTTGGTGTTCGACATGCCTTGCTAGAGGCCGCTACCAACCGTGCAGTTCGGAGGTGATCCGGACTGCGACCAAGCCGACTTGAACCTAAGGGGTCGCGCGCTTAAGGGAAGGAACCTACAAGGTCGGATCCGAGGACACTAGTCGGATGTGATCCGAGCTATATTCGGATTGTGGCTGAGTAGACTTATGGGCTT
Organism: Aegilops longissima; assembly: GCA_021605205.1. NCBI lineage: Eukaryota > Viridiplantae > Streptophyta > Magnoliopsida > Poales > Poaceae > Aegilops > Aegilops longissima. The sequence continues at coordinate 214,365,743 of CM038676.1, read as the reverse complement.
TAGGGTCTGTGCGAGGCCCAAGTGTTGAGCCCGCGACGAACGCCTATATATAGTGGAGGTGCGGCACACTCATGGGGAGCTGATTGCTTTGGCGCTGTCACTAGGGTTTGCATGTGTTGCGAATAGACACCTCCACTCGCCGCCGGTTGTGTGATCGGACCTAGCAGTCCGCCGCACGATGTTCCTCCTGCACGCGCGGATACCATTAGAGGCGGTGCCCTTGCGCCGCTCCGGCGAACCTGTACGTGGGAACCGACGAGCGGCTATTCGAGGGAGATCGTACGAGGAGGAGACGATCCACGCGGATGCGCTGCCCCAACTCTTCTTCCGCTGCACGGCACTGCGCGTTTAGTGGTAACGAACTGTGATCCATCTCCAGTAGCATGTTCTTGGTTGTTCTACGCGTAGGAATATTTTAATTTGCATTTGACGCACCCTATCGTAGAACCCAACATGATGGCCAGCTGCGCGGCGGCCTGGTTGGCAACGGTGGCGAGGCAATCAAGCCAACGGTTCTCGCCCTCCACGTGATCCGTGAAGTTGAGGCCCTCGTTCTTCCGCAACTGCTTCTCGGCCTCCAGCTCCTTGGCCAGGGTCCCCTCTCGGGTTTTGGCCTCCGACAGCACCTCCTCGAGACCCTCCAGCTTCAGCTTGAGGTCTTTGATGGAGTTGTTGGCCTTAGAGAGCTCCCCAGCCTTGCTGACGACCACGCCCTGCGCCTCTGTCAGGGCACTGTTAAGCGTGTCCTCCTGGGACAGCTTCAGGGCCTACTCCTTCAGCCCGTCGCGCTTCGCCTCCAACTCCTCCACCTTGCTGGCGTGAACCTGGGCCTGGGCATTGAGTGCCTCTTTGTGCCTCTGCTCCAGCTCACTGGTCTGCTGCAAGACAAGCTTCTCCACCTCTGCATCCTTGCCGCGAAGCATGGAAGCAAGCTTCTCCTCGCATGCAGCGAGGTCCTCCTCCTGGGAGTTCAGCACGGCCTCGTGCTGGGTCCGGGTGGCTTCGGCGGTCGCGGCCAAGTTCCTCGCCATCTCTTGAGCTTTCTCGACGTGGGCGAGCTTCATGGTGAGCTCCAGGTCGCGCTTGGCCAGCTCGCCCTGGGCAGCCTTGAGCTCCTTGTGGGCCTCGCAGAACCACTCCTGCGTCTCGGCAACGCACTTCTGGAGGTCCACCTCCGCCTTCTCCACCACCGCCGTCCTGGACTTAACCTTGTCCAGGCGGGCGCGGTGGAGCGCCTCGAGCTTCTAGAAGCTGGCGCCCATGGCGTGGAGGAGCCGCTCTTCCTGTGAACCATCGCCGCCAACGATCGGCTCGTCGACGACTTCAAGCCCGGCAGCGGCAAGCACTTCTCCCTCAACGGGTGTCCTGGTGCTCGACGCGCCTGGAAGGTGGATGAACAAGTCGTCGCCCACCCTCAGGTACTTGCCGGAGCCGGAAGCGGTAGAAGAGGAAGGCTGGTCATCAGCCACCTCCTCCTCCACCTCGGCAGCGGCCCCTCCGGCCTCTCCGGGATTAGTTTTAGACCTAAATAATTGTTATTTGGTGCCAGCGTTGAGCATGAACATTATATCTGGATCTTGTTTAATGCGAGACGGTTATTCATTTAAATCAGAGAATAATGGTTGTTCTATTTATATGAGTAATATCTTTTATGGTCATGCACCCTTGAAGAATGGTCTATTCTTGTTGAATCTCGACAAGAGTGATACACATATTCATAATGTTGAAGCCAAAAGATGCAGAGTTGATAATGATAGTGCAACTTATTTGTGGCACTCGCCGTTTAGGTCATATCGGTGTAAAACGCATGAAGAAACTCCATACCGATGGGCTTCGAATCACTTGATTATGAATCACTTGGTACTTGCGAACCGTGCCTCATGGGCAAGATGACCAAAACGCCGTTCTCCGGAACTATGGAGCGAGCAACTGATTTGTTGGAAATCATACATACCGATGTTTGTGGTCCAATGAATGTTGAGGCACGCCAAGGGTATCGTTATTTTCTCACCTTCACAGATGATTTGAGCAGATATGGGTATATCTACTTAATGAAACACAAATCTGAAACATTTGAAAAGTTCAAAGAATTTCAGAGTGAAGTGGAAAATCATCGTAACAAGAAAATAAAGTTTCTACGATCTGATCGTGGAGGAGAATATTTGAGTTACGAGTTTGGTTTACATTTGAAACAATGTGGAATAGTTTAGCAACTCACGCCACCGGAACACCACAGAGAAATGGTGTGTCCGAACGTCAGAATCGTACTTTACTAGATATGGTGCGATCTATGATGTCTATTTCCGATTTACCGCTATCGCTTTGGGGTTATGCTTTAGAGACGGCCGCATTCACGTTAAATAGGACACCGTCAAAATCCGTTGAGACGACGCCTTATGAACTGTGGTTTGGCAAGAAACCAAAGTTGTCGTTTCTTAAAGTTTGGGGCTGCGATGCTTATGTAAAGAAACTTCAACCAGATAAGCTCGAACCCAAATCGGAAAAATGTGTCTTCATAGGATACCCAAAGGAGACTGTTGGGTACACCTTCTATCACAGATCTGAAGGCAAGATTTTCGTTGCTAAATTCGGATCCTTTCTAGAGAAGGAGTTTCTCTCGAAAGAAGTGAGTGGGAGGAAAGTAGAACTTGATGAGATAATCAGATATCTGCTCCCTTATTGGAAAGTAGTTCATCACAAGAAATGGTTCTGTGACAACTACACCAATGAGTGAAGAAACTAATGATGATGATCATGAAGCTTCAGATCAAGTTACTATCGAACCTCGAGGTCAACCAGAGTAAAATACGCACTGTGAGTGGTACGGTAATCCTATTCGAAGTCATGTTACTTGACCATGGCGAACCTACAAACTATGAAGAAGCGATGGTGAGCCCAGATTCCGCAAAATGGCTGGAAGCCATGAAATCTGAGATGGGATCCATGTATGAGAACAAAGTATGGACTTTGGTTGACTTGCCGATGATCGGCAAGCCATTGAAAATAAATGGATCTTTAAGAAGAAGACCGACGCCGATGGTAATATAACTGTCTACAAAGCTCGACTTGTTGCGAAAGGTTTTCGACAAGTTCAAGGGGTTGACTACGATGAGACTTTCTCACCCGAAGCGATGCTTAAGTCTGTCCGAATCATGTTAGCAATTGCCGCATTTTATGATTATGAAATTTGGCAAATGGATGTAAACTGCATTCTTGAATGGATTTCTAGAAGAAGAGTTGTATATGATGCAACCGAAGGTTTTGTCGATCCAAAGGGTACTAACAAAGTGTGCAAGCTCCAACGATCAATTTATGGTGCAGTGCAAGCCTCTCGAGTTGGAATAAACGCTTTGATAGTGTGATCAAAGCATATGGGTTTATACAGACTTTTGGAGAAGCCTGTATTTACAAGAAAGTGAGTGGGAGCTCTGTAGCATTTCTAATATTATATGTGGACGACATATTATTGATTGGAAATGATATAGAATTTCTGGATAGCATAAAAGGATACTTGAATAAAAGTTTTTCAATGAAAGACCTCGTGAAGCTGCTTACATATTGGGCATCAAGATTTATAGAGATAGATCAAGACGCTTAATTGACTTTCACAAAGCACATACCTTGATAAAGTTTTGAAAAGTTCAAAATGGATCGAGCAAAGAAAGGTTTTTACCTGTATTACAAGGTGTAAGATTGAGTCAGACTCAATGCCCGACCACAGCAGAAGATAGAGAGAAAATGAAAGATGTTCCCTATGCTTCAGCCATAGGCTCTATCATGTATGCAATGCTGTGTACCAGACTGACGATGCTTAGCTGTAAGCTTGGCAGGAAGGTACCAAAGTAATCCAGAATGGATCATTGGACAGCGGTCAAGAACATCCTGAAATACCGAAAAGGACTAAGGATATGTTTCTCGATATGGAGGTGACAAAGAGCTAGTCGTAAATGGTTACGCCGATGTAAGCTTTGACATCGATCCGGACGATTCTAAATCGCAAACCAGATACGTGTTTTTATTAAACGGTGGAGCTGTCGGTTGGTGCAGCTCTAAACAAAGCGCCGTGGCGGGATCTACATGTGAAGCGGAGTACATAGCTGCTTCGTAAGCAGCAAATGAAGGAGTCTGGATGAAAGAGTTCATTTCGATCTAGGTGTCATGCCTAGTACATCGAGACCGATGAAGATCTTCGTGACAATACTGGTGCAATTGCCTTGGCAAAGGAATCCAGATTTCACAAGAGGACCAAGCATATCAAGAGACGCTTCAATTCCATTCGGGACCAAGTCCAAGTGGGAGACATAGAGATTTGCAAAATACATACGGATCTGAATGTTGCAGACCGCTGACTAAGCCTCTTCCACGAGCAAAACATGATCAGCACCAAGACTCCATGGGTGTGAGGATCATTACTTTGTAATCTAGATTATTGACTCTAGTGCAAGTGGGAGACTGAAGGAAATATGCCCTAGAGGCAATAATAAAGTTATTATTTATTTCCTTATATCATGATAAATGTTTATTATTCATGCTAGAATTGTATTAACCGGAAACATAATACATGTGTGAATATATAGACAAACAGATGTCACTAGTATGCCTCTATTTGACTAGCTTGTTAATCAAAGATGGTTATGTTTCCTAACCATGAACAAGGAGTTGTTATTTGATTAACAAGGTCACATCATTAGTTGAATGATCTGATTGACATGACCCATTCCGTTAGCTTAACACTTGATCGCTTAGTATGTTAATGCTTTCTTCATGACCCATACATGTTCCTATAACTATGAGATTATGCAACTCCTGTTTACGGAGGAACACTTTGGTACTACCAAACGTCACAACGAATCGGGTGATTATAAAGGAGTACTACAGGTGTCTCCAAAGGTACTTGTTGGGTTGGCGATTTCGAGATTAGGTTTTGTCACTCCGATTGTCGGAGAGGTATCTCTAGGCCTTCTCGGTAATACACATCACTTAAGCCTTGCAAGCATTACAACTAATGAGTTAGTTGTGAGATGATGTATTACGGAACGAGTAAAGAGACTTACGGTAACGAGATTGAACTAGGTATTGATACCGACGATCGAATCTCGGGTAAGTAACATACCGATGACAAAGGAACAACGATGTCGTTATGCGGTTTGACCGATAAAGATCTTCAGAGAATATGTAGGAACCAATATGGGCATCCAGGTTCCGCTATTGGTTATTGACCGAGAATGGTTCTAGGTCATGTCTACATAGTTCTCGAACCCGTAGGGTCCGCACGCTTAACGCTTCGATGACAGTTCATTATGAGTTTATAAGTATTGATGCACGAAGGTTGTTCGAGTCCGGATGTGATCACGGACATGACGAGGAGTCTCAAATGGTCGAGACATAAAGATTGATATATTGAAGCCTACATTTGGACATCGGAAGTGTTCCGAGTGAAATCGAATTTACAGAGTACCGGAGGTTACGGAACCCCCGGAGGTCTATGGGCCTTAATGGGCCATAAGAGAGAAGAGGAAGGGCGGCCAGGTGGGCTGCGCGCCCTCCCCCTCTAGTCCGAATAGGACAGGAGGGGCGGCGCCCTTCCCTCTTCCCTCCTCCAATCCTAATCCAACTAGGAGAGGGGGAGTCCTACTCGGTGGGAGTAGGACTCCTCCAGCGCCTCCCAAGGCTGGCCGCACCCCCTTGGCTCCTTTATATACGGGGCAGGGGCACCCCATGACACACAAGTTGATCTACGGATCTTTCCTTAGCCGTGCGGTGCCCCTTCCACCATATTCCACTTCGGTCATATCGTCATGAGCTTAGGCGAAGCCTGCGCCGGAGAAGTCATATCGTCATGAGCTTAGGCGAAGCCCTGCGCCGGTGGAGCATCAACATCGTCACCACGCCGTCGGTTGACGGAACTCATCCCGACACTTTGCTGGATCGAGTCCGGGATCGTCATCGAGCTGAACGTGTGCGTAACTCGGAGGTGCCGACGCTCGGTGCTTGGATCGGTCGGATCGTGAAGACGCACGACTACATCAACCGCGTTGTTATAACGCTTCGCTTTCGGTCACGAGGGTACGTGGACGGACACTCTCCCTCTCGTTGCTATGCCATCACCATGGTCTTGCGTGATCGTAGGAAATTTTTGAAATTACTACGTTCCCCAACAGTGGCATCGAGCCTGGTTTTATGCGTTGATGTCATGTGCACGAGTAGAACACAAGTGAGTTGTGGACGATACAAGTCATACTGCCTACCAGCATGTCATACTTTGGTTCAGCGGTATTGTGAGATGAAGCGGCCGGACCGACATTACGCAGACGCTTACGCGAGACTGGTTTCACCGCCCGAGCACTCGTTGCTTAAAGGTGACCGCGGGTGTCTGTCTCTCTCACTTTAGTTGAATCGAGTGTGGCTACGCCCGGTCCTTGAGAAGGTTAAACGGAGTCTATTTGACGAAGTATCGCTGTGGTTTTGATGCGTAGGTAAGAACGGTTCTTGCTCAGCCCGTAGCAGCCACGTAAAACTTGCAACAACAAAGTAGAGGACGCCTAACTTGTTTTTGCAGGGCATGTTGTGATGTGATATGGTCAAGACGTGATGCTATATTTTATTGTATGAGATGATCATGTTTTGTAACCGAAGTTATCGGCAATCGGCAGGAGCCATATGGTTGTCGCTTATTGTATGAAATGCAACGCCATGTAATTGCTTTACTTTATCACTAAGGAGTAGCGATAGTCGAGAAGCAATAGTTGGCGAGACGACAACGATGCTACGATGGAGATCAAGGTGTCGCTACCGGTGACGATGGTGATCATGACGTTGCTTCGGCGATGGAGATCACAAGCACAAGATGATGATGACCATATCATATCACTTATATTGATTGCATGTGATGTTTATCCTTTATGCATCTTATCTTGCTTTGATTGACGGTAGCATTATAAGATGATCTCTCACCAAAATTATCAAGAAGTGTTCTCCCGAGTATGCACCGCTATGAAAGTTCTTCGTGCTGAGACACCACGTGATGATCGGTGTGATAGGCTCTACGCTCAAATACAACGGTGCAAAACAGTTGCGCACGCGAATACTCAAGTTAAACTTGACGAGCCTAGCATATAACAGATATGGCCTCGAACACGGAGACCGAAGGTCGAGCGTGAATCATATAGTAGATATGATCAACATAGTGATGTTCACCATTGAAACTACTCCATCTCACGTGATGATCGGACATGGTTTAGTTGATTTGGATCACGTAATCACTTAGATGACTAGAGAGATGTCTGTCTAAGTGGGAGGTTTTTAATATGATTAATTAAACTTAAATTTATCATGAACTTAGTACCGATAGTATTTTGCTTGTCTATGTTTATCTGTAGATAGATGGCTCGCTGTTGTTCCGTTGAATTTTAATGCGTTCCTTGAGAAAGCAAAGTTGAAAGATGATGGTAGCAATTACACGGATCGGGTCCGTGAATTTGAGGATTATCCTCATTGCTGCACGTAAAAATTACGCCCTGGAAGCACCGCTGGGTGACAGCCTCTGCGCAGATGCCGAGCCGGTTGTGAACGTCCGCAAAGCAAAGCTGATGACTACTCAATAGTTCATGTGCCATGCTTTACGGCTTAGAACCGGGTCTTCAACGACGTTTTGAACGTCATGGAGCATATGAGATGTTCCAGAGTTGAAGTTAATATTTCAAGCAAATGCCCGGATTGAGAGATATGAAGTCTCCAATAAGTTCTATAGCTGCAAGATGGAGGAGAATAGTTCGTCGGTGAGCACATACTCAAAATGTCCGGGTATAACAATCACTTAATTCAGCTGGGAGTTAATCTTCCGGATGATAGTGTCATTGATGAATTCTCCAATCACGCCACCAAGCTACAAGAGCTTCGTGATGAACTATAATATGCAAGGGATGACTAAGACAATTCTCGAGCTCTTCGCAATGCTAAAAGTCATGGAGGTAGAAATCAAGAAAGAGCATCAAGTGTTGATGGTCAACAAGACCACTAGTTTCAAGAAAAGGGCAAAGGGAAGAAGAAGGAAACTTCAAAAGAACAGCAAGAAAGTTGCTGATCAAGAGAAGAAACCCAAGTCTGGACCTAAGCCTGAAATCGAGTGTTTTACCGCAAGCAAACCGACATCGGAAGCGGAACTGCCCCAAGTATTTGGCGGATAAGAAGGATGGCAAGGTGATCAAAGGTATATGTGATATACATGTTATTGATGTGTACCTTACTAATACTCGCAGTAGTACCTGGTATTTGATACTGGTTCTCTGCTAATATTTGCAACTCAAACAGAACTACGGATTAGCGAAGATTGGCTAAGGACGAGGTGACGACGCTTGCGTTGAAATGGTTCCAAAGTCGATGTGATCGCGGTCGGCACGCTACCTCTACATCTACCTTGGGATTAGTTTTAGACCTAAATAATTGTTATTTGGTGCCGCGTTGAGCATGAACATTATATCTGGATCTTGTTTAATGCGAGACGGTTATTCATTTAAATCAGAGAATAATGGTTGTTCTATTTATATGAGTAATATCTTTATGGTCATGCACCCTTGAAGAATGGTCTATTCTTGTTGAATCTCGATAGTAGTGATACACATATTCATAATGTTGAAGCCAAAAGATGCAGAGTTGATAATGATAGTGCAACTTATTTGTGGCATCGCCGCTTAGGTCATATCGTGTAAAACGCATGAAGAAACTCCATACCGATGGGCTTCGAATCACTTGATTATGAATCACTTGGTACTTATGAACCGTGCCTCATGGGCAAGATGACCAAAACGCCGTTCTCGGAACTATGGAGCGAGCAACTGATTTGTTGGAAATCATACATACCGATGTTTGTGGTCCAATGAATGTTGAGGCACGCAAGGGTATCGTTATTTTCTCACCTTCACAGATGATTTGAGCAGATATGGGTATATCTACTTAATGAAACACAAATCTGAAACATTTGAAAAGTTCAAAGAATTTCAGAGTGAAGTGGAAAATCATCGTAACAAGAAAATAAAGTTTCTACGATCTGATCGTGGAGGAGAATATTTGAGTTACGAGTTTGGTTTACATTTGAAACAATGTGGAATAGTTTAGCAACTCACGCCACCCGAACACCACAGAGAAATGGTGTGTCCGAACGTCGAATCGTATTTTACTAGATATGGTGCGATCTATGATGTCTATTTCCGATTTACCGCTATCGCTTTGGGGTTATGCTTTAGAGACGGCCGCATTCACGTTAAATAGGACACCGTCAAAATCCGCTGAGACGACGCCTTATGAACTGTGGTTTGGCAAGAAACCAAAGTTGTCGTTTTTAAAGTTTGGGGCTGCGATGCTTATGTAAAGAAACTTCAACCAGATAAGCTCGAACCCAAATCGGAAAATGTGTCTTCATAGGATACCCAAAGGAGACTATTGGGTACACCTTCTATCACAGATCTGAAGGCAAGATTTTCGTTGTTAATTCGGATCCTTTCTAGAGAAGGAGTTTCTCTCGAAAGAAGTGAGTGGGAGGAAAGTAGAACTTGATGAGATAATCAGATCTGCTCCCTTATTGAAAGTAGTTCATCACAAGAAATGGTTCTGTGACAACTACACCAATTAGTGAAGAAACTAATGATGATGATCATGAAGCTTCAGATCAAGTTACTATGAACCTCGAGGTCAACCAGAGTAAAATACGCACCAGAGTGGTACGGTAATCCTATTCGGAAGTCATGTTACTTGACCATGGCGAACCTACAAACTATGAAGAAGCGATGGTGAGCCCAGATTCGCAAAATGGCTGGAAGCCATGAAATCTGAGATGGGATCCATGTATGAGAACAAAGTATGGACTTTGGTTGACTTGCCCGATGATCGGCAAGCCATTGAAAATAAATGGATCTTTAAGAAGAAGACCGACGCCGATGGTAATATAACTGTTCTACAAAGCTCGACTTGTTGCGTAAAGGTTTTCGACAAGTTCAAGGGGTTGACTACGATGAGACTTTCTCACCAGAAGCGATGCTTAAGTCTGTCCGAATCATGTTAGCAATTGCCGATTTTATGATTATGAAATTTGGCAAATGGATGTAAAACTGCATTCTTGAATGGATTTCTAGAAGAAGAGTTGTATATGATGCAACCAGAAGGTTTTGTCGATCCAAAGGGTACTAACAAAGTGTGCAAGCTCCAACGATCAATTTATGGTCCAGTGCAAGCCTCTCGGAGTTGAATAAACGCTTTGATAGTGTGATCAAAGATATGGGTTTATACAGACTTTTGGAGAAGCTCAGATTTACAAGAAAGTGAGTGGGAGCTCAGAGCATTTCTAATATTATATGTGGACGATATATTATTGATTGGAAATGATATAGAATTTCTGGATAGCATAAAAGGATACTTGAATAAAAGTTTTCAATGAAAGACCTCGTGAAGCTGCTTACATATTGGGCATCAAGATCTATAGAGATAGATCAAGACGCTTAATTGACTTTCACAAAGCACATACCTTGATAAAGTTTTGAAAAAGTTCAAAATGGATCAGCAAAGAAAGGTTTTTACCAGACATAAGGTGTAAGATTGAGTCGACTCAATGCCCGACCACAGCAGAAGATAGAGAGAAAATGAAAGATGTTCCTATGCTTCAGCCATAGGCTCTATCATGTATGCAATGCTGTGTACCAGACTGACGATGCTTAGCTGTAAGCTTGGCAGGAAGGTACCAAAGTAATCCAGAATGGATCATTGGACAGCGGTCAAGAACATCCTGAAATACCGAAAAGGACTAAGGATATGTTTCTCGATATGGAGGTGACAAAGAGCTAGTCGTAAATGGTTACGCCGATGTAAGCTTTGACACCGATCCGGACGATTCTAAATCGCAAACCGGATACGTGTTTTTATTAAACGGTGGAGCTGTCGGTTGGTGCAGCTCTAAACAAAGCGCCGTGGCGGGATCTACATGTGAAGCGGAGTACATAGCTGCTTCGAAGCAGCAAATGAAGGAGTCTGGATGAAAGAGTTCATTTCGATCTAGGTGTCATACCTAGTGCATCGGGACCGATGAAGATCTTCCGTGACAATATGGTGCAATTGCCTTGGCAAAGGAATCCAGATTTCACAAGAGGACCAAGCATATCAAGAGACGCTTCAATTCCATTCGGGACCAAGTCCAAGTGGGAGACATAGAGATTTGCAAAATACATACGGATCTGAATGTTGCAGACCCGCTGACTAAGCCTCTTCCACGAGCAAAACATGATCAGCACCAAGACTCCATGGGTGTTAGGATCATTACTTTGTAATCTAGATTATTGACTCTAGTGCAAGTGGGAGATCAAGGAAATATGCCCTAGAGGCAATAATAAAGTTATTATTTATTTCCTTATATCATGATAAATGTTTATTATTCATGCTAGAATTGTATTAACCGGAAACATAATACATGTGTGAATATATAGACAAACAAGATGTCACTAGTATGCCTCTATTTGACTAGCTTGTTAATCAAAGATGGTTATGTTTCCTAACCATGAACAAGGAGTTGTTATTTGATTAACAAGGTCACATCATTAGTTGAATGATCTGATTGACATGACCCATTCCGTTAGCTTAACACTTGATCGCTTAGTATGTTAATGCTTTCTTCATGACCCATACATGTTCCTATAACTATGAGATTATGCAACTCCTGTTTACGGAGGAACACTTTGGTACTACCAAACGTCACAACGAATCGGGTGATTATAAAGGAGTACTACAGGTGTCTCCAAAGGTACTTGTTGGGTTGGCGATTTCGAGATTAGGTTTTGTCCTCCGATTGTCGGAGAGGTATCTCTAGGCCTTCTCGGTAATACACATCACTTAAGCCTTGCAAGCATTACAACTAATGAGTTAGTTGTGAGATGATGTATTACGGAACGAGTAAAGAGACTTACCGTAACGAGATTGAACTAGGTATTGATACCGACGATCGAATCTCGTAAGTAACATACCGATGACAAAGGGAACAACGATGTCGTTATGCGGTTTGACCGATAAAGATCTTCGAGAATATGTAGGAACCAATATGGGCATCCAGGTTCCGCTATTGGTTATTGACCGAGAATGGTTCTAGGTCATGTCTACATAGTTCTCGAACCCGTAGGGTCCGCACGCTTAACGCTTCGATGACAGCTCATTATGAGTTTATAAGTATTGATGCACCAAGGTTGTTCGAGTCCCGGATGTGATCACGGACATGACGAGGAGTCTCAAATGGTCGAGACATAAAGATTGATATATTGAAGCCTACATTTGGACATCGGAAGTGTTCCGAGTGAAATCGAATTTATCGAGTACCGGAGGTTAACGGAACCCCCGGAGGTCTATGGGCCTTAATGGGCCATAAGAGAGAAGAGGAAGGGCCGCCAGGTGGGCTGCGCGCCCCTCCCCTTCTAGTCCGAATAGGACAGGAGAGGGGGCGGCGCCCTTCCCTCTTCCCCTCCTCCAATCCTAATCCAACTAGGAGAGGGGGAGTCCTACTCCGGTGGGAGTAGGACTCCTCCAGCGCCCCCCAAGGCTGGCCGCACCCCTTGGCTCCTTTATATACGGGGCAGAGGGCACCCCATGACACACAAGTTGATCTACGGATCTTTCCTTAGCCGTGCGGTGCCCCTTCCACCATATTCCACTTCGATCATATCGTCATGAGCTTAGCGAAGCCCGCGCCGGAGAAGTCATATCGTCATGAGCTTAGGCGAAGCCCGCGCCGGTGGAGCATCAACATCGCCACCACGCCGTCGGTCGACGGAACTCATCCCCGACACTTTGCTGGATCGAGTCCGGGATCGCCATCGAGCTGAACGTGTGCGTAACTCGGAGGTGCCGACGCTCGGTGCTTGGATCGTCGGATCGTGAAGACGCACGACTACATCAACCGCGTTGTTATAACGCCTCGCTTTCGGTCTCACGAGGGTACGTGGACGGACACTCTCCCTCTCGTTGCTATGCCATCACCATGGTCTTGCGTGATCGTAGGAAATTTTTTGAAATTACTACGTTCCCCAACAAGTACCCGGCAGGGAAACGGAAGTCCCCTCCCCGCCAACATTTGGCGTCGAGGCAAAGCCGCCGGCACCCAAGTTCTCCTCTTCCTCCTCCATGTGCGTAGGCTCGGTGCCTGGCGCCTTGCCGGGGACGCCCCTCGGGGCGGCGTGGTCGATGGGGGCGGCGTGTTGGGAGTAGCCCTCTGTGGCTCCTCCTGCTGCTGCTCTCCTCTTGCATACCTGGCAAGGTCACCACCAAAGTGTTGTGCCCCTGACACATGTCGACGGGGGAAGAGTGATGAACTTACGCTGGGGACTATGCCAGGGGCTGCTGTCCGAGCTGCTCAACACCACCAGTGGCTCCCCCGAAGTACCAACTGGGGGCTGGCCACCCGCTGAGACCTTGGCCCTCTTCACTCTCTGGGCCAGCGTCTCCACGTCCCTTCAAAGATGAAGACAAGTCAAGACAAGCAACACAGATTGAGGAAGCAGAGATAATGAAAAGGAACCAGATACTTACTCGTCGTCCGCCTCCTCCTCTGCTGTTTTCCTCTTCCTCCTCGGGCCGAGGGATCCATAATCAAAAGTAACCTCCGTATCGACATCCGCCGGAGGAGGAGAAGGAGGTGGTGTCTGGACACGCTTGGACGAAGAAGGGGCGGCTGTCTTCTTCTTCACCGCGACCTTCGCCGGCTTCTTTGCCGCCGCGACCCTCGTGTGGCGCCCAGACCCCTCCAAGGTTAGTTGTGGCCGCGCAGCCCTACCGGGCCGGACCGGCTCGCTGGAAATGGCCCGCCGCAGGACTCACCCTCTCCCCATAGCCAGCGTCAGGCGTACGGTCTCGGCCTCCTCCTCTGACGACTCGCTGGTCACATCTTCAACCAGAGGAGCCTCGGTGCCGGCGCTGCTGGCTCCCCCTGCGGTCGCGGCCCACCGGGCGAGCTCCTCCTCCTCCACGGTCGTCGCGGCCTTGTCCTCCACACCGTCGGTGCTGCCGGCCTCCTTGGCAAGCTGTGCCTCCCTCACCCTAGTGGCGATGTAGTCTAGCTCCGCCTGGGTGGTGTCCTGGACAAGCGGCCGCTCCGCGTCGGCGTTGACGTAACCCTCGTGCAGAGTGTCAAAGAACTGTGCACCTCGGCATCCTCCGGCTCCTTCCAGCTCGGGTCAGGGCCATGCACGTTGCAGTCCGGCATCATGGCAATGGTATCGGACCGGCGCGAGTTATTGCACAACGGGACCACCCCCGTCGGTAGCTTGAACAGAGGCCCCTTGAGGACCTTGCGGGCCTTCGCGGCGGCCCTCGCGACCTTGCCGGTCCGCTCGACCTCGCCATCGCGGCCCACATCAAGCTAGAAGAGCCGCTAGCAGAAATGGGCGTGCCCCATCACTGTGAAATTGTGGTCGAGGCCGGGACGAAGCCGCATGATATCGGTGGGGTTCATGAAGAGCCAGGCTGGCCTCTGCAGTGGAGCGATCCGGCGGCGGATGAAGTCCGCCCCGATCATCTCAAGGGTGAGGCCGGCCTCGGTGAGCCAGAGGATCCTGGTGGTGGCGGCCGTGAGCTTCTCGTCGTCAGCATCGACGTCGCTCCAATTGCTTCTGCGGATCGGCGGCGCCCGACGAACTTCGCAGAACGCCAGCGGGTCCTTCTCCTCGATCCAGCACCACCGGCCCCGCCATTCTTCCCACCTCTCCTTCATGGCGCCCTCCAGATACGCCCAATTGGATCTTGAGACCCAGGCAATGCAACCGGAGATGGCGCCCCCTGGATGGATCCAAGGGGAGAAGTAATGGCGGAAGAGCGCCATGTTGGGGTGCACCCCGGCGAAGCCCTCGCATAGATGCGCGAAAAGGGCCATGCATGCCACCGCATTCGGAGTAAAATCCAGGAGGCGAAAGCCAAGGGTATGCATGACGTCGCTGAAGAAATCGGAGAAGGGAGGACAGAGCCTGCAGGAAAAATAATCAACAAAGAAGGGGTACCAATTTGGGGCAGCCTCGACGCAGTCAGCGGGGATGACACGCATGGCTGGATGCCCCGGATTCCCCCCCCCCATCTTCACTCCCCACAGGGATCTGAAGGAGTCCTGAAGCTTGAACACGTCAACTATCAAGGGGAAGAAGGCGGACTGCGTCCGCTGCACCGCTAGCGCACTCTTCGGCGGCTCCGCGGCTCCGGCGTCCTTGGCCACTCCCTTGCCCTTGGTGGATTTTGGCGCCATGGCGGCTGGGGGAGGAGGGCAGGACAGAGGGCGGCGGAAGCGCAACGGTGGCGAGCAGGAAGGAAGCTTGGAGAAGAAGAGGAAGGCAGGCGGAGGTTTTTGAGATTGGGGTTGCGTGAAGGGTAAAAGGAACAGTGCGCCCGCAGTTATCCCTTTTTATGGGGAAGCCGCGGGGCGCGCTGCCCATTTACTGTGATGTGGCGCATGCGTGTGGAAACCACCCCACGCATGCCGCCCATGTCACGCACACCCCTCCACGCCGCGCCGTATGCGCGGGTCGTGGGAAGCGCAACGCGTGAAAAGTTTTACCGCGGTAAAAACAGCCCCGCCTGCCCGCGCACCATTTTGGGCCTGGCCCAACAACGTGCCACGCTTATGTGTGGCCCAGGCCCGGGGGCTCCTGTCGGTGTACAAAAAGAGGGGTGCATTTTTGTACCCCTATACCTGTGCACGGGCAGTCGGAGGCGCGCCTACGGTCACGCCAAGCAGAACAAGGGAGGTGAGCCAAGGTAAGACCGAAGCCCAAGAAAATCAGAGCAACGCCAAGGCCGAGACCACAAGTAGCAGAGGGACGAAGCAGGCTCCCCTGGCAAGACCCTTGCCAGGGGCAGCCTTAGCAGCCCCGTGCGAGACCCTTGCCGGGGCAGCTTGCCCCCACACCAACAGAGCAAGCCACCCTTGAGCCCACGGCCCCCAACGCCATCATCCACGTAGGGCCAGGGCTCGGGAAGGCACCTCTGTGGTGGCATGCAGATCTTTGTGAAGACATATTCAAGATCAGATGAGGATTAGAAGACGACGATCCTCGGCAAGATCCTTACCGAGGAAGGCCACCAGACCCCCGGAAAGGCCCTTGCCGGGGCGACAGCGCGCCACAGCAAGACCCTTGCCGGGCCACCCGGCAAGGCCCTCACCAAGGATGCCAGCAGGGCCACCGCCAGGCCGACGCCAACCAAGCTTCCACCGCCGTTCACATGCAGCTGCCAGACCCAACCAGCTGGGCGGGAACCTACGTGGCAACATGCAGCCCCCAGGCCAACTCATCGAGCGCCTGCGTGGCGGCATGCAGATCTTCGTGAAGGCTCCACCATCGCGCCACCTCAGCTGCCTGCCTGCCTACATGACGCTGCACGCATCGTTGGCCAAGGCGCGTGTCGAAGCCAGGAGGAGCGGCGACGGACGGGACGGGCCTCGCCCCCGTCCCCGATAAAGCAGGGGGACACCTAAGCTACGCACTAAATGCGTCTTGTCCTGTAATACAAGCAATAAGCTCAGGGCACTGTGCGCCTTTCCACCTCATGTGTGCCACTGTGGCAGCACCTTTCGACTATAAAAGGAGGCCCATGGCATACTGGAGGAGGATTCGGCTCTTTTGAACCACGCACTGACCACAGCTAGTTCGAGAGCTCAAGAACTCTCTGAAATACACCCACCAAAGAAGGACTAGGGTTTTACGCATCCTCGCGGCCCGAACCTGGGTAAACGATCCTAGTGCTGTCTACTAGCCCTGCTCTTCTCACAACCCCGCGCCCCGGCAACCGTAGTAGGGATTCTTGTGATCTCATAGGTGTCGTTCCACACCGACACCTCGCCCCAAGACTAAGCTTATCAAAAAACCTACAAAGAAGAAAACCGCCGAGTCCACCGATTTGAATGTCGATGATGATCTTGATAATCCGGAATCAGATGTAGAACTTGATTCTCTTGGCTCCTTTTTCATACACCTCATTTACAATGACTATTATCTGGATGACGCTGAAGCTAGCCAGGCTGATGATGTAGAGGTAATTATTCTTTCCTCCGGTTCAGATCCTCTGGCAACACAGAAATCCCGTCAAGCAAACCGGAAAGTAAGATTTTCTCAGCCCCTAGCTCACTTGGATCCAAACTTTCTTTTGAAGAAGTAGCAACACGAAGCTCGCCGCACAACCCGACAGAGTGGCCAGGTGGTTACTTTGTCCGGTTTACCGAACACGCTGGTTCGTAAACGCCGCCCAGAGGTTTCACCTATTCCTGACAAATCTTATCCCAAGGCAGGTTATTTCCGGCATCCTCTTAATCCGTCTGATTCAAACTATCAGGGATCATCCCATTCATCTTCTAGCGAGTCAACAGGGACACGGCTTCCACCTCTTAAAACTGTTCCTGGGTGAGCATATTAAACTAACCCTTTATACCTTGCGCTTGCTTAACATACTAACCTTTATGCTCATTCCTTTCAGAGCCAAGGCCAGACTCAGCAAAAAGGCCAAATTGAATAAACCGACTGATGACAATACGACCACTGAACTGGAGAAAACTACAGAACCAGTGGAAATAAATGCTGACGCTATTCTTGATGATCCGCCACCGCAAGATCATGACTTCTTTGTTGAACAAATGGAAGTTGATCCAATGGGCCATGTTGATAAACCGACAAGCCTAGTCAAAGTTGCTGATAAACCGCCAAGCGCAGTCAAAGCTGCTGATGACAACACGGATGATGTTGTAGTTACTGGCTTTGGCCACACCACCCCTGGCAACCCTATCGCTTTGTCAAAACATAGTGCCAAGGAAGAATTTGCTGCTATGGACAAGGGCAAGTGGACAACGGATTTGTCAAGCTATGCCCACCTCAACGCCCAAGATATTCATTCTGGGTTTTTAAACCGCCTGTACACAAGCCGCGACTATGAAGCCGATTTAGTTAACATGATGAAGGAGCGATATGAGGTAAATACTGTTAACTCTGCGTAATTATTCTTCCTTTATATCCAATTTATAATATCGACTCCAGTAGCCACCAAGGGCCGGTTTATAATATCCATATAAACCGGGACTTTGTAATACTTCAACTTTGCCTGCGTAGTCCCCCAAGGGCCGGTTTATCTTTTCAAGATGAACTGGGACTTTACCCTATAAGGCACAAACTCTTGTTGAACATCTTTGTAAACCAATTGACCACCTAGCTGATTGATGGAGTGTTAACTTGAGCAAATATGCATTAGCCCCCAAGTGCCAAGAATAATACTTGTATTGAGCTTGGGACTTGTAAAAGCTTTTTGATAAGAAGCAAATAGGCATTAGCCCCCAAGTTCCAAGTGCATAACTTCATATGTGCTTGGAACTTCAAATATATATACTGCCAACTCATAAATTGAACGTTGCTTGCAGGCTGATCTTAGCAAGAAAGAATCCCAAATTGCCGACCTTCAAGAAAATATTAAGTCCCAGCAAGCAGAGACTTACAAGGCTAAAGAGGAGCTGACCAGCGCTTTAACAGCCATGGAGAAACTGAAGGAAAGCTTCAAGACTGAGCGGGCAGACTGGGACACAAAGAATGCAACGCTGCAAAAGAGGGCTAAGGATGCAGAAGCGACCCTTAATCCGGTAGCAGAAAAGCTGACTGGGTTGAAGCGGCAAATAAATGCCATGACCACTACTGTGTTTGGTAAATATCCTTATCATAAGCTTTTAACATGTATTATCCCATAAACTGCCGGTTTATCAACGTTCGTAATGATGCAGGATCTTGCATTACCCATCTGGGCTCCGATATGCAGAAGAAATTGAAGGCTGCCTATACTCTTATAGAGCAATTATATACCGGCGCACAACGGATCATCTATACCGCCTCTCATAACAAGCTGCCCCCAACTTTAGTCAAGGGGACATTGGAAAGGCTGTCAGTGTTACCTGCCCAGTTTGAAGAATTGAAGAAATCGGCTACCAGGGCAGGTGCTCTTACTGCATTAACTCGGGCCAAAGCGTGGATACCTAACCTTGATCCGGATGATATTGGAAACAGCTATCCAAGCATAAAGGAGGATGGTCCAGAATTTGATAATGACGACCTCGGAGCCATAACAAGGGAAATGTGTCCACTGGCTAGCAAATTGGCTGAAGAAATTGATCTTTCACACTATTAGTCGATTTATGATGCCAACAACAAACGGGTTAATGCGCCAACTTATGATGCGCAAAATCTTATCCTGCCAATCCGTAAGCACACCTATGCCCCTGATGTTGAATCCTCCACACTTATAAGTGATGAAGTTGTATTCAAGGCCCTAACTGGGATCGATTGGGAAACCATTAACTTCCAGCCATTGGGTGGAGAGGAGGAGGATGAATCGGCGTAGGATGATCCACAACCTTCGAGTCAGCCCGGTGAAGATTCATAAACCGGTGGCCGGTTTAGCTTCTGCATTCTGCAACACTTGTTGAAAACAATTATCCTTTTGGGCATCAAAGCGCCTTATAATAGGCTAGTTTAAACACTTGGTCTGCTATGCCATCGTCCATATTTACTTGGCATGACACTGTTAATCCGTCATGTTAAGATATGCTATGTCTGCTTATGATACCTATCAATATGGAATCTGCTCCTGCAATTAAATAAAAATGTCCTGGCGGTTTACCGCTAGACGGGTTATCATGCCCAATAACATAGTTTATAACCCTTGATGTGCATAAAAATAACCATATGTATTGTAAAACATACCATACCTGTGATATGTTATCACATTGCTGGTTTAACAAGCCATTGTAATAAGGGTGAAAACGCACAACTTGAATACGGGTAATGATCATCTGTTTGCCGGTTTACTAATAAAACCAGGCCGGATCAATAAACACAGGATATTAGCTTACCTCTTATTTATTACTTATAGCCAAAGGCCAGGCCGGGTTACTAAACACATGATAAATTATAGTCATAAAGCATTATAAACCTAAAAAAGCAAGAAGGATTTAAGTAGTCATAATTGTGGTGTTGCACCGGTCAAGAGGGTTTAAGCTTTGGTTCGAATACAACCAAAGCCCCCAAGTGATTTCCTTGGTGGCCTTATGCCAATCAAGAGGTGTAGCTATGGTTCGAATATGACCAAGCCCCCAAGTGATTTGCCTGGTGGCCTTATGCCAATCAAGAGGTGTAGCTATGGTTTGAATATGACCAAGCCCCCAAGTGATTTCCCTGGTGGCCTTATGCCAATCAAGAGGTGTAGCTATGGTTCGAATACGACCAAGCCCCCAAGTGATTTCCCTGGTGGCCTTATGCCAATCAAGAGGTGTAGCTATGGTTCGAATACGACCAAGCCCCCAAATGATATTGTGGGTTGTGCCCAAGGGGTACCTATGTTTGAGCTGTGTTCAACAGACTCTCTTTGGCCCGTTTTAACCTGGGTAGTAAGCCCCAATTTTTTTTTCAATTGGCTTATCAGCCGGTTCAAAGGGTAATCATAACTTCATGCATAAGCCGGAGGCACCCATGTAACCAAAAGCTTTTTGGGAAAGAACGACAGAGGGCCCGCTTTAGCAGGGATGCCGGGTTATTATACTGATCATAATATATACATTGTCGAAAATATGTACATAAGGAGAGCCTGTGGCTCAGGTGTATTAAGGCCAAAGATGAGCAATATTCCACGGCCGGTGGGTCTCCTTCTCCGATTTACGTGAGTCTTTGTGCTCTCAAACATCGATAAGGTATTATGACCCGTTGTTCAGATTCTTGCTAACCACAAAGGGTCCCTCCCAAGGTGGGGATAACTTGTGCATATCAGTCTGATCCTGGATAAGCCGGATCACCAGATCGCCTTCTTGAAAAGTTCTGATTTTAACCCGGTGGCTGTGGTAACGACGCAAATCGTGCTGGTAAATCTCCGACCGAGCCGCCGCTATGTCCCGCTTCTCATCTAACAGGTCCAGTGCTTCTTGACATGATTTTTCATTGTCTGCTTCAACATAAGCTGCCACGCGAGGCGAGTTGTGCCGGATATCACTAGGGCGAACTTCCTCTGCTCCGTAAACTATGAAGAAAGGCATGTAACCCGTAGATCTGTTGGGGGTGGTATTAATGCTCCATAACACGGAAGGCAACTCCTCCACCCAACAACCCGGCATCCTCTGTAAAGGAACCATAAGCCTAGGCCTGATGCCTCTCAACATCTCTTGATTGGCTCTCTCAACCTGACCATTAGATTGGGGGTGAGCAACTGACGACACATCAAGCCGGATATGCTCTCGTTGACAAAATTCTTTCATAGCACCCTTGGAAAGATTAGTGCCATTGTCTGTTATGATGTTGTGTGGAAAGCCAAACCGGAAAATCACCCTCTTCATGAATTGAACCGCCGTCGCTGCATCACACTTGCTGACTGGCTCTGCCTCCACCCACTTAGTGAACTTATCAACCGCCACCAAAATGTGGGTCTTCTTATCCTTGTACCTCTTAAAGGGTCCAACCATATCTAGCCCCCAAGTTGCAAACGGCCAAGTGATTGGAATCATCCTCAATTCCTGAGCCCGGACATGAGCTCGACGTGAAAACTTCTAACAACCGTCAAATTTCTTGACCAAGTCCGCAACATCAGCATGATACGTCAGCCAATAGAAACCGTGACGAAAAGCTTTGGCTACCAGGGATTTTGAACCGGCATGGTGACCACAATATCCTTCATGGATCTCCCGCAAAATCTCACAGCCTTCTTCAGGAGACACGCAACGCTGAAACGCCCATGTGGCACTGCAATGATGCAATTCTCCGTCGACAATGGTCATTGACTTGGACCGCCAGATTATCTGCCTGGCCAAAGTTTCATCCTCAGGTAACTCACTCCGGGTCATATATGCCAATTATGGGACTGTCCAATCCGGGATAACATGAAGAGCCACCACCAACTAAGCCTCTGGGTCAGGAATAGCCAAATCCTCCTCTGTAGGTAGCTTGACCGACGGGTTATGCAAAACATCAAGAAAAGATTGGGTGGCACCAGTTTACATTGAGAACCCAACCGGCTTAAAGCGTCTGTCGCTTCATTCTTTGACATGTCCACATGCTCAACCCGATAACCCTTGAAGTGACCAGCAATAACATACACCTCTCGTCGATAAGCTGCCATGAGTGGACCTGTGGAATCTCAAGTACCAGATACTTGTTGAGCTACCAAATCCGAGTCACCAAAGCACCTAACCCGGCTTAAGTTCATCTCCTTAGCCACTCGAAGACCGTGGAGTAAGGCCTCCTACTCAGCTGCATTGTTAGTGCAAGGGAACATTAAACGGAGAACATAAAAAATTTATCACCTCGAGGGGAAGCTATCACAACTCCAGCCCCCGAGCCATCTAATTGCCTGGACCCATCAAAGTGAATAGTCCAATATGTGTTATCCGGCTTTTCCTCTGGCGCCTGCAACTCTGTCCAGTCATTGATGAAATCCACAAGTGCTTGGGACTTGATCGCCGTACGAGGGATATATTTTAACCCATGAGGCCCAAACTCAATGGCCCACTTGGCAACCCGGCTAGTTGCTTCCTTGTTTTGAATTATATCTCCCGAAGGGGCAGAACTGACCACAGTGATGGGATGACCCTGAAAATACTGCTTAAGCTTCCGGCTCGCCATGAAAATTCCGTACACCAGCTTCTGCCAATGTGGGTATCTCTGCTTGGACTCAATAAGCACCTCACTGATATAATAAACTGGCCCCTGAACCGGATATTCCTTGCATGCCTCCTTTCGCTCTACCACAATGGACACACTGACAGCCCGGGCATTGGCAGCCACATATAAAAACAATGGCTCTTTATCAACAGGAGCAGCAAGGACAGGTGGCTCGGCTAACTGCTTCTTCAAGTCCTCAAACGCCGCATTAGCAACATCACTCCAGACAAAATTATCTGTCTTTTTCATCATCTGATATAGAGGGATAGCTTTCTCCCCCAACCGGCTTATAAATGGATCAGCGCTGCAATACGACCCGCCAGGCGTTGAACATAATTGATACACGCTGGTTTAGCCAGAGAAGTGATGGCCTTGATCTTTTCCTGGTTAGCCTCAATGCTCCTGTTAGACACCAGAAGGCCCAAGAGCTTACCCGCCGATACACCAAAGACACACTTGGCCGGGTTAAGCATCATTTTATAAACTCTGGGATTATCAAAAGTTTCCTTCAAATCGGCTATCAACGTCTCCTCTTTCCTGGACTTCACCACAATATCATCCACATAAGCATGAACATTGTGCCCAATCTGAGTATGAAGACAATTCTGCACACAGCGCTAATAAGTCACCTGGGCACTCTTGGGCCCAAAAGGCATAGACACATAGCAAAAGGCTCCAAAGGGAGTTATAAAAGTTGTCTTCTCTTGGTCCTTAACCGCCATCTTGATCTGATGATAGCCAGAATAAGCATCCAAAAAACTCAAACGCTCACAACCCGTCGTAGCATCAATAATCTGATCAATATGAGGGAGAGCGAAAGGATCAGCTGGGCAAGCCTTGTTTAGATCCATGTAGTCCACACACATGCGCCAAGTGCCATTCTTCTTAAGTACCAGCACCGGGTTAGCCAACCACTCAGGATGAAATACTTCAACGATAAACCCAGCCGCCAAGAGCCGGGCTACCTCCTCACCAATAGCTTTACGCCTTTCTTCATTGAAGCGACGGAGAAACTGCTTGACCGGTTTAAACTTAGGTTCAATGTTAAGAGTGTGCTCAGCGAGTTCCCTCGGTACACCTGGCATGTCAGAAGGCTTCCATGCAAAGATGTCCCGGTTCTCACGGATGAACTCGATGAGCGCGCTTTCCTATTTCGGATCCAGATTTTAGCACTGATGCTGAACTGCTTGGATGAATCGCCAGGAACAAAATCAACTAGCTTGGTCTCATCAGCCGATTTAAACTTCAAGGCCGGATCATGCTCTCTTGTTGGCTTTTACAAAGAAGTCATATCCGCCGGATCAACATTGTGCTTATAAAACTTCAACTCCTCTGTTGCACAAACTGACTCAGCATAAGCCGCATCACCTTCTTCATATTCCAAAGCTATCTTAGGACTCCCATGTATCGTGATGGTTCCCTTATGACCCGGCATCTTGAGCTGCAGATAAACATAACAGGGCCTTGCCATGAACTTAGCATATCCAGGTCGTCCAAACAGGGCATGATAAGGGCTCTTGATTTTCACCACCTCAAAGGTCAATGTCTCTGATCTAGAATCATGATCATCTCCAAAAGCAATTTCCAGAGCTATCTTACTAACTGGATATGTCGACTTACCAGGCACCACACCATGGAAAACAGTGTTCGACCGTTTAAGATTTTTATCTGTTAACCCCATGGGACGGAAGCTTTCATAATAAAGGATATTGATGCTGCTTCCTCCGTCCATGAGCACCTTGGTGAACTTATACCCCCCAGCTTGAGGCGCAACCACCAATGCCAGGTGAACCAGATTATCAACCCGGAGTGGGTGATCCTCCCGACTCCACACGATGGGCTGCTCAGACCAGCGCAAATAACAGGGAACTGCCGGTTCAACGGAGTTTACTGCCCTTTTATGAAGCTTATGATCCCTCTTGGATAAACTCGTGGTGAATACGTGGTACTACCCACTATTCAACTGTTTCAGGTTACTCTGATACCCAGACTGCTGCTGCTGATTTCCCTGACCTGACTGTTGATGGTAACCACCCTGATTGCCTTGATTGCCTTGATTTCCTTGATGACCTTGGAATACAGAGTTCGAACCGCCGCCACCGTAACCCGGACCCTGTGAACCAGATCCTGAACCGCCACCCGGTCCATGGTTGCCTTGGAAAAGATTTGAACTCTTGAACTCCTTCATGATGCAACAATCTTTCTAGAGATGAGTAGACGGCCTTTGATGTGTACCATGCCTTGGGCAGGGCTGATTCAACAGATGCTCAAGATTCATTCCTGGTCCTCCGGTCTTTGGGGGCGGTCTACCCTTATGACCCTGGCCATTATTCTGTGCATTGGTATTTGTCACAAAGTCCAAACTATTATCAGCTTTGCGCTTACCGTTACCACCTTGATTCGCCGTCGAGTTATGCTGCTGCCCTTTGGTGCTGTTGCTCTTCTTTCCCTTTCTCGGTTTGTCATCATCAGACTCGGGGTCCTTGGTACTATCAGAGTCAGCATACTTAACCAGAGCATCCATGAGTGTCCCCATGTCATTGCAATGACGTTTGAGTCGTCCCAATTTCAGCTTCAGGGGCATGAAACGACAGTTGCCTTCCAACATTAAGACCGTTGAATCGGCATTGATACGATCCGACGAATGCATGATTGTTGAAACCTGGCGTACCCAATGAGTCGTCGATTCACCTTCCTCTTGAACACAAGCGGCTAAAACCACAATTGACATGGGCTTTTTGCATGTGTCTTTGAAATTCTGGATAAACCGGGCCTTTAACTCAGCCCATGATCCGATGGAGTTAGCAGGGAGCGCCTTCAACCAAGTACGGTCCGTCCCTTCCAACATCAAGGGGAAATACTTAGCACACGCAGCTTCGCTAACATCCAACAATTCCATGGCCATCTCATAACTCTCGATCCACACCTCAGGAGGTAAGTTAGCTGTGTAGTTAGGCACCTTGCGAGGACCCTTGAAGTCCTTGGGCAGACGCTCATTACGAATAGCTGGCATTAAATATGGTGCGCCCAAATTCTTAAAGGTTACCCCCGGCTCCACCGAAGTTGTTGAACGAACCGGAGTAAGCTGACGGGCCACGTTCTGAGCCGCTAACTCGGCCTCCCGAGGCGCTTTACTTTGATCCACGACGTTCTGAGCCTGCGCACCACCGCCTGCTGGATCATGACCACGTGTCGGTGAGGAACGACACCTATGGGATCACAAGACACTACTAGGGAAAAGGATAGCAGCAGCGCGGGTTTTAGGTGTATCAGTACCGCGGGGAGTGGCGCTACTAATAAGGCGCTACAGCTAACACATAGCGAAGAGCGGCGTGCTTACCAGCGCCATCGCTACACAAGTGTAGCAGCAGCGCTTAGTGGAAGCTCGCATCGCTAGTAGCTCTAGCGCCTCTGGCTGGACGAGCTATCGCTATCGCAAGCGCTGCTGCTAACTTTCATACACTCGCATCGCTAATTTTAGTAGTTTTTTGTTTTTTCGCAAATTTGTTTTGTATTTGAACAGGCTTTATAGAAGAATCTTTAGCACATACAAATGTCATCATGATACACATACAAATGCCTATGAGACCACAAATGTAATCATAGCATATACATACAAATAGTCTCATCATAATCATCATCCAACACAAAGTGGTCTCTCGTCATCATCTCGAAAATAGCGATACAAGTCTCGATTACTTGCAAATACATCGTCATCCATCTAAACAATGATATGCGAGAAGAGCTATCACTTTGAGTACATGAGTTCGTATCCTCTCTTGCATTAGCGTGAACCTAAACTAACTACTGCTTGTCGCCGAAACCGGAAACCGTACACTGGGCTCGACACTTCGCCACTTGTCGATATATACTCTCGGCGTAGCACTTATTCACCATCGATGATCTATGCACCTGCATCGTCACATGAGTCGATTATATATATATATATATATATATATATATATATATATATATATATATATATATATATATATATATATATATATATATATATATATATATATATATATATAGTTGAGCAATAGAAAGAGACAGACTTGGCAAAAATAGAAACAACATATCATAAGCATAAATAACAAAGTTCATCATACCCCAAAATGCCCTAACTAGAGTGATTTTCGCTAGTCGAGGAGGAGGACGGTTTAATTACATCACAAATAAAGTTTCACCGTGCATAACTCCAAGTTTTGTCATACAGAAAGTATGGACTAAACGGACACATTGTCATATATCGACAATCACTCCAACATGTCGCTCCATCCATCCATGTCGTGACATAGTCCCGAGCCTAGTGAAAGGCTTCAGGTCGAGACGCTGAGCGGCTACCCATGTTCGGACGTCTTCCCGTGACATTTGTCCTTCTTCGTAGAACATCCCTGTTTTTCCGACGACCTCCTTCATGATGATTTGGGCAAGTTCGCGCTGGATGTGATAGAACTCGGCTCGAAGTCGATGATCCTTGATATCTCCTACATTCTTTGCCCATTGCAGAATATGGGCATCGCCGGATGTAGGTGACATGCGAAAGTTCTCGTGATCCCGTCGTACTCCAAAGATGTGGTGTAGGACATAGAATCCATCATTAAGAGAATTGTTTGGTTCTTTGGATGCAGCAGAAGTCGGTCTTATGGTCAAGGCGAGCCTGCCGCCCTTCTCTTCTTGTCCCTAACCTCTCCACCCCTTGCTTGGTAGTAAAACATAGCATGCCGAGAACATCCTTGATGTGGGTGTAATCCTTTTGTGAATGTTCTTGACGAGTCCAAGTAAAGAGCGTGGGAGAATCCGGGGTATAGGATGATGAGGACGGCGCGCTTGACCTGCAAGCAAAATAAGTACACCTCAAATTACTTAGCCTCCACCGTGCAAATGAATGATTGAAATCGAAGGAAGGATAGCAGCGGATGACTTACACGGGATGATAAGGCATGAGAATCGCCTCCTTGTCCTTATTGGCGAGCATGAAATTGACGATGTATTCCCTCGCAGATACACGGTGCTCTGCGCAGACTCCCAAGAAGCCCTCGTGCATGTAGTGCGGTCAGCGACACGATATGAGATATCTGCTCAAACCCGATGATTTAGTTCATGTGCAAGGCATAAAGGCGGACAAACGTAAAATCCAGCTTCTTCACGTGAAACATGTCGAATATGTAATCGAATCGGAGGAAGAACTTATCCAGGGGTAAGCTGTCGACGTACGACATTTGCCGCGGAACGTTAACCACGTAGAGTGGGTATCCTAGATCTGTCGAGGCGATGAGGCCTTTCTCTACCCGCAGCAGATCGTCATGAAGTCTCCTTAGATCGCCGAATCTGGCCCCTAGCGCTCTTGCGGGTAGGATTGGTTGACCAGGGATATGCCATTTATCCGCATCAGGGATATCTATACGGTCCTGAAGCCGAGGCTGCTGAGGCGGCTGGATCATAGAATCAGCTTTTTTGCCTTTCCTCGCTCTCTTCCTAGACTTCTGTACTACTGGAAGGTCGTCCATAATACGCTGAGACGGCAATTCAGGCACCGACTCATGATGCTCAAACCGAGGAGGCGCCAGATAGACATATCTTGTTCAGCGCCACCGCCGTCCTCATCCTCATCCATGGCGACGCTATCGGCGACTAATGGAGCCTCCTCCTTACCCGTCCGCTATCACCCAACCCGACACCCGACGCTAATTGGGTAGGTGGGGTGTTGATGTTCATACCTTGCTGAGGCTGCGTGCTCGTGGGTGTGCTCTCAACCGCCTCCAGACGAAGCAGACTCTTTGGCCACAACAGGACCCACCCATTGCAACAATCACCAAGCCGCCGCGGTGTCTCCTCATCATCCACCAGCAGTATTGAGGAGGCAAATTTCGTGGCCCGGTTCGACATCGCCACGGAAACCTTGAAGACGCTCGGGGATCGGCGGCTTTGGAACAATGGTTCCTTCGGCTCCATTATCGCCGCCTTCCCACGCCCACCTTACGTCGCCGATGGTGTACAATATGGTGCACGGGTTTCGTCGGCCTGCAAAGAAAAGTCTGCGACGTGAGACATCCGAAGGCAACGAAAACGGAGATTATACATTTATATTGAAGGGGCGGTGTGACAGATACCGTGAGGGCGCCGAGCTCAGCCAAAGACGGCACCGCCGAGCACGCCGGTGCAAGGGAGCAGGTGCGGGAGCAGGTGCTCCCAAGAAGTCAGCAAGGGGAAAGTCCTCTGCATTTGCTTCTAGATTTTGCCTTGTCCAAGTGAAAACGCCCGTCACCAAGGAAGTAGACAAATATGCAACCACCTGTTTTGCGGCAGCTACCGCTGTTGCGATCGCTCGAGATGATTTCTTCTCAACCGCAATCCCAACCTTCTTGTCGATGTTTTCTTCGCTAACCTTCGTCTTTCCTTTCTCTCCTCCGTGGTCTCACGGTAGTACTTCTTCCACGTGGCGCCGCCTCCGACACCGCGCGCGCCCATACGACGGTCGAGTATCCACCGTTGTCATTTCAATATGTTCAACGCTGGTTGAATGGAGTGTCCCACTTGGCCTCGCCAATGCCTCGACGGCGAGTCGCCGCCGCAATCCGATGATGCTCTCTCTCGCAAAAGGCACAAGGATCGTTTAAAAATATGACTAACGTGTGTAGTCGAATTGATCAAAAACTAAAATTACCAGCAGTCTCATGAACTTTGTAATGACCGGTGTTGTCTCGTAAACCTTCTTCACTGGGTCCCAACGGTGCCGGGCCCTCAGGACATCACGCTCCTGTAGGACGGTGAAATCCGCCAAGGGGTCAGGATGCCTGGACTCGGCTTCGCGTCCTCCTTGGCCCATTTGGACCTCTTTCCGCCGTAACCATGCCTTCCGAGGTGGTGGCTCCCAATGTTCCTCTCTTGAAGCCCCTTCATGTACTTAGACTTTTTTTTGGCACCTTTGGCCTCACAAGCCTCCTTGAATATTTGAAACTGCTCTTCCGTGATTGTCGGATTATCCTTTAAAATCTCGGAGTAGGGTTCCTTCTTGTCGATGATCCTTGCTTTCACTCGAAGTTTTCCAGCGCCCAGCGCCGCTAAACTTGGTCATGGCGTGTTTGTTTATCTTCTTCATTGTCGGGTCCTTGTCTGGATCTTCATAATCCTTCTCATTCCGGCCCGGGAACAAGAATATCTGGTGAAACTTCTTTAGGAGGGAGCTCCTCATATTTTCTATCTTCTGTAGTTTCTCATCGTTGATGGTGGCGGTTGTCCGTACAATGTAGCTTATTTGATTGCCGTAGCATCGACGCGCTTCCTCGGGCGCCTTTGGCTCAAAAATGCCGTCGTCCACCTCCGTGACCACCAGTCTAGTAGTCCTGAGTTTGTTAGGAAGCCGCTGCCTCTTTGCTTTCAGTTCTGAAGCATCGCTCCGCTCCCGAGGCAGCACGGTCTCGATCTCAGCACCGGTCTCGATGCGGTCTCGAGTCTCAGCGCCGATCTCGATCTCAGACCGGTCTGCGTGTCGGTCTCAGTCCCGATGCCACCGGTGGGCCCAAAGAACAACATCGGTTGATCGTCGGTAAGGCTAAAAATTAAATCGCCGCCCGTGAGACGTCGTCGCAATCACCAGAACCCTGTCCTTCATCGTTGCTAGCCATGTTTCCTATGATTAAATCTAGTAAATTAATTCTAGACCTAATAAAATGAATAATGACATAAAAAGGCCTATTGTTTTGCAGGAACGTTGACTCCTTCCTGGTGCGGCAAATCCCAGGCACAAGTCATGCCGAAATTCACGAAAAAATTCTGCATGACCTTTGCTAAAAAGTGGACAAATCGAGAACCTGAAATTTGCCGGAACGGAAATGAATCAACATTCCGGCAAAACATATATAGGCCACTCAGCTTCATTTAAACAACAAAGCCGCTTGGGCACAATCGAACCACTTCAATGAAAAGATATAACATGACCACTTCAATGAAAAGATATAATCAACAATAAAAGTGTAGGAAGGGATCATCTTTAAAATAAAACTTGCCTAAATAACCTAGATAATTAACCTAATTAAACTAGTTAACTTGACTAGTTCTCTGTCAAAGCCCTAACTAAATTTTTGCCTGAATAACCTAGATAATTAACCTATGCATGAGAGAGAGAGGAGGGGTGGGGGCTTACAGAGGATGGTTCCGGTGGTGGCGAGGGAGGCAGGGGCGTCTCCGTTGACGGCGATGGAGGCAGTTGTGGCGAGGGAGGATCCGGTGGAGTAGACGGCGGCTCCGGTGGCGTTGATGAGGCCGCGCGGCTCCGTGGCGTTGGGGGCGGCTCCGGTGGCGTCGACGGCGCACGGCTCTGGTGGCTCCGGGGGCGTCGACGTCGGCAGGAGACGGCGGCGAAGTGGGGCGACGGTGAATCGGGGAGATGGCGGCGGGGTGGGTCGAGAGATTTGGGGGGCAAGTGGTGGCCGGGCAGAAATGGTTTTTTGGTTAAGTCAAAATTAGCGGCAGCGCGTTTCACAAAACGCGCTATAGCTAATGTAGCTATAGCGCTTTTTACAAAACGCTCTACTGCTATAGCTATGTAATTTTCTCCCTTTTTTATTTCCTTTTCTTTTCTATAGAGGGGGTCTAGGAAACACGTTGCAACTACATTAGCTATAGCGCCTCTTACGAACACACGCTACAACTATGCCTTTCTCTGTTTTTTCGCTTTTCCATTTATTTTTCTTTACATTTTTTTTTCTTTCTCCTTTTTCTGTTTCTTTCATTTTCATTTACTTTTCAATTTATTTTTTATTTTTTTATTTCCATTAGCAGTAGCGCTCTTCTTAGGAAACACGCTGCTACTCATGCCCTAGCGGTAGCGCGCTTCCTCCAAGCCCGCTACTGCTATGCGTAGCCTATCGTTCCACCAATGAGAATATTAGTAGTAGCGATTTTACGGCCACACGCGCTACTGCTACAATTGTATATGCAGCGCAGTTTTTCCTCAACCGCTACTGCTATCTAGCACTAGCGCCCTTTTTTGACCCGTGCTGTTGCTAAATTTCTGTGTATAAGGTTTTCCCTAGTAGCGAAAATCCCTACTACGGTTGCCGGGGTGCAGGGTTGCGAGAAGAGCAGGATTAGTAATCAACACAAGGATCGTTTACCCACGTTCGGGCCGCGAGGATGCGTAAAACCGTAGTCCTGCTTTGGTGGATGTATTTCAGAGAGTTCTTGAGCTCACGAACTAGCTATGGTGGATGCGTGGTTTCAAAGAGCCGAATCCCTCTCCAGTACGCCATGGGCCTCCTTTTATAGTCGAAAGGGGCTGCAACAGTGGCACACAGGAGGTGGAAAGGCGTACAGTGCCGCGAGATTATCGCTTGTATTACAGGACAAGACGCATTTAATGCATCGCTTAGGTGTCTCCTTGCTTTATTGGGGACGGGAAGGAGGCCCGTCCCGTCCGTCGCCGCTCTTCCTTGCTTCGACACGCGCCCTGGTCAGCGATGCATGCGGCGCCATGTAGGCAGGCAGGCAGCTGAGGTGGCGCGGTGGCAAAGTCTTCACGAAGATCTGCATGCCGCCATGCAGGCGCTTGCTGAGTTGGCCTGGGAGCTGCATGTTGCCACACAGGTGCCTGCCCAGCTGGTTGGGCTGGCAATTGCATGTGAACGGCGGTGGAGACTTGGCTGGTGCGGGCCTGGAGGTGGCCCCGCTGGCGCCCTTGGCGAGGGCCTTGCCCGGTGGCCCGGCAAGGGCCTTGCCGTGGCGTGCTATTGTCCCCGGCAAGGATCTTGCCGGGGGTCTTGTGGCTCCCCTCGGCAAGGATCTTGCCGAGGATAGTTGTCTTCTAATCCTCATCTGGTCTTGAATATTCCTTGGTCTTGACAAAGATCTGCATGCCACCATGGAGGTGCCTCCCAAGCCCTAGTTCCAACGTGGTTGGTTGAGTTGGAACCCGTGGGCTCGAGGGTGGCTCACTCCGCTGGTGTGGGCGAGCCGCCCCGGCAAGTGTCTTGTCGGGGCTGCTGAGGCTGCCCCGGCAAGGGTCTTGCCGGGGGAGCCTGCTTCGTCCTTCTGCTTCTTTGTGTTCTTGGCCTTGGCGTTGCCATGGTTGTCTTGTACTTAGGCTTCTCTCCGGCTTCCCTCCCTTGCCTTGCTTCGTGTGGCCGCGGCGCGTGGCTCTGACTTCCCGTGCACAAGTAAAGGGGTAAAAAAGGAGAGCCCCTAATTTTGTACACTGACAGGAGCCCCCGGGCCTGGGCCATACATAAGCGCGACACATTGTTGGGCCAGGCCCATAACGGTGCGCGGGTAGGCGGGGCGGATTTTCACCGTAGTAACTCTTCGTCTGTTGCGCTTCCCCACGACCTGCATTGAATGCGCGACGTGGGAAGGGTGCGTACGTGACGTGGGCGGCATGCATGGGGCGGTTTCCGTAGGCATGCGTCACATCGTGATACAGGGGCGGCTCGTGCCTTCCCCATGAAGAGGGAGAGGCGTGATATGTCTCCAACGTATGTATAATTTTTTATTGTTCCATGCTATATTATCTTCTGTTTTGGACATTAATGGTCTTTATTATACACTTTTATATTATTTTTTGGACTAACCTATTAACCAGAGGCCCAACCCAGAATTGTTGTTTCTTGCCTATTTCAGAGTTTCGCAGAAAAAGAATATCAAACGGAGTCCAAACGGAATGAAACCTTCGGGAACGTGATTTTTTAAACGAACGTGATCCAGAGGACTTGGACCCTATGTCAAGACATCAACCAGGAGGGCACGAGGTAGGGGGGCGAGCCTACCCCATGGGCGCGCCCTCCACCCTCGTGGGCCCCATGTTGCTCCACCGACGTACTTCTTCCTCCTATATATACCTACGTACCCGCAAACTACCAGATACGGAGCCAAAAACCTAATTCCACCGCCGCAACCTTCTGTACCCGTGGGATCCCATCTTGGGGCCTTTTCCGGAGCTCCACCGGAGGGGGCATCGATCACGAAGGGCTTCTACATCAACACCATAGCCTCTCCGATGATGTGTGAGTAGTTTACCTCACACCTTCGGGTCCATAGTTATTAGCTAGATGGCTTCTTCTCTCTTTTTGGATCTCAATACAATGTTCTCCCCCTCTCTCGTGGAGATCTATTTGATGTAATCTTCTTTTGCGGTGTGTTTGTTGAGACCGATGAATTGTGGGTTTATGATCAAGTTTATCTATGAACAATATTTGAATCTTCTCTGAATTCTTTTATCTATGATTGTTTATCTTTGCAAGTATCTTCGAATTATCAGTTTGGTTTGGCCTACTAGATTGATCTTTCTTGCAATGGGTGAAGTGCTTAGCTTCGGGTTCAATCGTGCGGTGTCCTTTCCCAGTGACAGTAGGGTCAGCAAGGCACATATTGTATTGTTTCCATCGAGGATAACAAGATGGGGGTTATATCATATTGCATGAGTTTATCCCTCTACATCATGTCATCTTAATTAAAGCGTTACTCTGTTCTTATAAACTTAATACTCTAGCTGCATGTTGGATAGTGGTCGATGTGTGGAGTAATAGTAGTAGATGCAGGCAGGAGTCGGTCTACTTGTCTCGGACGTGATGCCTATATACATGATCATACCTAGATATTCTCATAACTATGCTCAATTCTGTCAATTGCTCAACAGTAATTTGTTCACCCACCGTAATATTTATGCTCTTGAGAGAAGCCACTAGTGAAACCTATGGCCCCCGGGTCTATTTTCCATCATATTAATCTTCCAACACTTAGCTATTTTCATTGCCTTTTATTTTACTCTGCATCTTTATCATAAAAATACCAAAAATATTATCTTATCATATCTATCAGATCTCACTCTCGTAAGTGACCGTGAAGGGATTGAAAACCCCTTTATTATGTTGGTTGCGCGGATCTATTTGTTTGTGTAGGTGCGAGGGACTCGTGCGTGGCCTCCTACTGGATTGATATCTTGGTTCTCAAAAACTAAGGGAAATACTTACACTACTTTGCTGCATCACCCTTTCCTCTTCAAGGGAAAACCAACGCAGTTCTCAAGAGGTAGCAAGAAGGATTTCTGGTGCCGTTGCCGGGGAGTCTACGCAAAAGTCAACACACCAAGTACCCATCACAAACCCTTATCTCCCGCATTACATTATTTGCCATTTGCGTCTCGTTTTCCTCTCCCCCACTTCACCCTTGCCATTTTATTCGACTCTCTTTTCCGTTCGCCTTTTTCGCTTGCTTCTTGTTTGCTCGTGTGTTGGATTGCTTGCTTGTCACGATGGCTCAAGATAATACTAAGTTGTGTGACTTTACCAATACCAACAACAATGATTTTCTTAGCACTCTGATTGCTCCTCTTACCGATACTGAATCTTGTGAAATCAATGCTGCTTTGTTGAACCTTGTCATGAAAGATCAATTTGCCGCCCTTCCTAGTGAAGATGCCGCTACCCATCTAAATAGCTTTGTTGATTTGTGTGATATGCAAAAGAAGAAAGATGTGCATAATGATATTGTTAAATTAAAGCTATTTTCTTTTTTGCTTAGAGATCGTGCTAAAGCTTGGTTTTCATCTTTGCCTAAAAATAGTATTGATTCTTGGAATAAGTGCAAAGATGCTTTTATCTCTAAGTATTTTCCTCCTGCTAAGATCATCTCTCTTAGAAACGATATTATGAATTTTAAGCAACTTGATCATGAACATGTTGCACAAGCTTGGGAGAGGATGAAATTACTGATACGTAATTGTCCTACACATGGTTTGAATTTGTGGATGATAGTACAAAAATTTTATGCCGGATTGAATTTTGCTTCTAGAAATCTTTTAGATTCAGCCGCGGGAGGCACTTTTATGGAAATCATTTTAGGAGAAGCTACTAAACTCCTAGATAATATTATGGTTAATTATTATCAATGGCACACTGAAAGATCTACTAATAAAAAAGTGCATGCGATAGAAGAAATTAATGTTTTGAGTGGAAAGATGGATGAACTTATGAAATTATTTGCTACTAAAAATGTTTCTTCTGATCCTAATGATATGCCTTTGTCTACTTTTGAGAATAATAATGAATCTATGGATGTGAATTTTGTTGGTAGGAATAATTTTGGTAACAACGCATATAGAGGAAACTTTAATCCTAGGCCATACCCTAGTAACTCCAACAATAATTATGGTAATTCCTACAACAATTCTTATGGAAATTTTAATAATATGCCTTTTGAATTTGAGACTAGTGTTAAAGAATTTATGAATTCACAAAAGAATTTCAATGCTTTGCTTGAAGAAAAATTGCTTCAAGTTGATGAATTGGCTAGGAACGTTGATAGAATTTCTCTTGATGTTGATTCTTTGAAACTTAGATCTATTCCACCTAAGCATGATATCAATGAGTCTCTCAAAGCCATGAGAATTTCCATTGATGAGTGCAAAGAAAGAACCGCTAGGATGCGTGCTAAGAAAGATTGCTTTGTGAAAGCGTGTTCTTCTAGTTTTTATGAAAATAAAGATGAAGATCTAAAAGTTATTGATGTGTCCCCCATTAAATCTTTGTTTTGCAATATGAATCTTGATAATGATGGGACTGAATATGTTCCACCTTTACCTAGAAGGCGTTCCAAAAATTCGGAGTCTCTAGATCTTGATGCAAAAATTGGTAAAAGTGGGATTGAAGACATCAAAACTCTAGATATTAATGAACCCACTATTTTCGATTTCAAGGAATTTAATTATGATAATTGCTCTTTGATAGATTGTATCTCCTTGTTGCAATCCGTGCTAAATTCTCCACATGTTTATAGCCAACGTAAAGCTTTTACTAAACATATTGTTGATGCTTTGATGCAATCTTATGAAGAAAAACTTGAGTTGGAAGTTTCTATCCCTAGGAAACTTTATGATGAGTGGGAACCTACTATTAAAATTAAAATTAAAGATCATGAGTGATATGCTTTATGTGATTTGGGTGCTAGTGTTTCCACGATCCCAAAAACTTTGTGCGATTTTCTAGGTTTCCATGATTTTGATGATTGCTCTTTAAACCTGCACCTTGCGGATTCCACCATTAAGAAACCTATGGGAAGAATTAATGATGTTCTTATTATTGCAAAAAGGAATTATGTGCCTGTAGATTTTATTGTTCTTGATATAGATTGCAATCCTTCATGTCCTATTATTCTTGGTAGACCTTTCCTTAGAACGATCGGTGCAATTATTGATATGAAGGAAGGAAATATTAGATTCCAATTTCCGTTAAGGAAAGGCATGGAACACTTTCCTAGAAATAAAATAAAATTACCATATGAATCTATCCTGAGAGCCACTTATGGATTGCCTACCAATGATGGCAATACCTAGATCTATCCTTGCTATTATGCCTAGCTAGGGGCGTTAAACGATAGCGCTTGTTGGGAGGCAACTCAATTTTATTTTTAGTTTTTTTTCTTTTTGCTTCTGTTTAGGAATAAATATTTGATCTAGACTCTGGTTATATGTGTTTTTATGTTTTAATTAGTGTTTGTGCCAAGTTTAACCTATAGGATCTTCTTGGATGATAGTTATTTGATCTTGCTGGAAATTCCAGAAACTTTCTGTTCAGGAAAATAATTGTTAACAATCACCAGAACGTGATAAAATATTGATTCCAATTGCTGCTGATCAATAAACAAATGTTCTAGGTATTCCTATTTTGGTTGAATTTTTGGAGTTCCACAATTTGGTTTAGTTACAGATTACTACAGACTGTTCTGTTTTTGACAGATTCTGTTTTTCGTGTGTTGTTTGCTTATTTTGATGAATCTATGGCTCGTAAAATAGTTTATAAACCATAGAGAAGTTGGAATACAGTAGGTTTAACACCAATATAAATAAATAATGAGTTAGTTACAGTACCTTGAAGTGGTGTTTTGTTTTCTTTCGCTAACGGAGCTCACGAGATTTTCTGCTGAGTTTTGTGTTGTGAAGTTTTCAAGTTTTGGGTGAAAGATTTGATGGATTATGGAAAAAGGAGTGGCAAGAGCCTAAGATTGGGGATTCCCATAGCACCCCAAGATAATCTAAGGACTCCAAAAATCCAACGCTTGGGGATGCCCCGGAAGGCATCCCCTCTTTCGTCTACTTCCATCGGTAACTTTACTTGGAGCTATATTTTTATTCATCACATGATATGTGTTTTGCTTGGAGCGTCTTGTATGATTTGAGTGTTTGCTTTTTAGTTTACCACAATCATATTTTCTGTACACAACTTTTGAGAGAAACACACATGATTCAGAATTTATTATAATACTCTATGCGCTTCACTTAAATCTTATGAGCTATATAGTTTTTGCTCTAGTGCTTCACTTATATCTTTTTGAGCACGGCGGTGGTTTTGTTTTATAGAAACTATTATTCTCTCATGCTTCACTTATGTTATTTTGAGAGTCTTAAACAGCATGGTAATTTGCTTAAATTGAGAAATTAATCCTAATATGTTAGGTATTTAAGACTAGTAAAAAACTCTCTTATGAGTGTGTTGAATGCTAAGAGAAGTTTGATGCTTGATGATTGTTTTGAGATATGGAGGTAGTGATATTAAAATTGTTCTAGTTGAGTAGTTGTGAATTTGAGAAATACTTGTGTTGAAGGTTGCAAGTCCCGTAGCATGCACGTATGGTAAACATTATGTAACAAATTTGAAACATGAGGTGTTCTTTGATTATCCTCCTTATGAGTGGTGGTCGGGGACGAGCGATGGTCTTTTCCTACCAATCTATCCCCCTAGGAGCATGCGCGTAGTGCTTGGTTTTTGATGACTTGTAGATTTTTGCAATAAGTATATGAGTTCTTTATGACTAATGTTGAGTCCATGGATTATACGACTCTTACCCTTCCATCATTGCTAGCCTCTTGATACCGTGCATTGCCCTTTCTCACATTGAGAGTTGGTGCAAACTTCACGGTGCATCCAAACCCGTTATATGATACGCTCTTTCACACATAAACCTCCTTATATCTTCCTCAAAACAGCCACCATACCTACCTATTATGGCATTTCCATAGCCATTCCGAGATATATTGCCATGCAACTTTCCACCGTTCCGTTTATTATGACACGTTCATCATTGTCATATTGCTTTGCATGATCATGTAGTTGACATCGTATTTGTGGCAAAGCCACCGTTCATAATTTTCATACATGTCACTCTTGATTCATTGCTATCCTGGTATACCGCCGAAGGCATTCATATAGAGTCATACTTTGTTCTAGTATCGAGTTGTAATCATTGAGTTGTAAATAAATATAAGTGTGATGATCATCATTCATAGAGCATTGTCCCAATAAAAAAAGAGAAAGGCCAAATAAAAAAGAGAAGGCCTAATATATATATATATATATATATATATATATATATATATATATAAATGGATAATGCTACTATCCTTTTTTCCACACTTGTGCTTCAAAGTAGCACCATGTTCTTCATGATAGAGAGTCTCTTGTTTTGTCACTTTCATATACTAGTGGGAATTTTTCACTATAGAACTTGGCTTGTATATTCCAACAATGGGCTTCCTCAAATTCCCTAGGTCTTCATGAGCAAGCAAGTTGGATGCACACCCACTTAGTTTCTTTTGTTGAGCTTTCATGCATTTATAGCTCTAGTGCATCCGTTGCATGGCAATCCCTACTCCTTGCATTAACATCAATCTATGGGCATCCCCCATCATTATATTCTATTCCACCCATAGTGCAATATCCATGGCTCACGCTCATGTATTGCGTGAAGGTTGAAAAAGTTTGAGATTACTAAAGTATGAAACAATTGCTTGGCTTATCATCGGGGTTGTGCATGATGAGAGCATTCTTGTGTGATGAAAATGGAGCATGACTAAACTATATGATTTTGTAGGGATAAACTTTCTTTGGCCATGTTATTCTGAGAGGACATAATTGCTTAGTTAGTATGCTTGAAGTATTATTACTTTTATGTCAATATTAAACCTTTATCTTGAATCTTTCGGATCTGAATATTCATACCACAATTAGGAGAATTACATTGAAATTATGCCAACTAGCATTCCACATCAAAAATTCTGTTTTTATCATTTACCTACTCGAGGACGAGCAGGAATTAAGCTTGGGGATGCTTGATACGTCTCCAACGTATCTATAATTTTTTATTGTTCCATGCTATATTATATTATGTTTTTGACATTAATGGGCTTTATTATACACTTTTATATTATTTTTGGGACTAACCTATTAACCGGAGGCCCAGCCCAGAATTGCTGTTTTTTGCCTATTTCAGAGTTCCGCAGAAAAAGAATATCAAACGGATTCCAAACGGAATGAAACCTTCGGGAACGTGATCTTCGGAACGAACGTGATCAAGAGGACTTGGACCCTACATCAAGACATCAACTAGGAGGGCACGAGGTAGGGGGGCGCGCCTTCCACCCTCGTGGGCCCCATGTTGCTCCACCGA
Organism: Aegilops longissima; assembly: GCA_021605205.1. Lineage (NCBI taxonomy): Eukaryota > Viridiplantae > Streptophyta > Magnoliopsida > Poales > Poaceae > Aegilops > Aegilops longissima. The sequence continues at coordinate 214,325,625 of CM038676.1, read as the reverse complement.
CGTACTTCTTCCTCCTATATATACCTACGTACCCCCAAACTACCAGATACGGATCCAAAAACCTAATTCCACCGCCGCAACCTTCTGTACCCGTGAGATCCCATCTTGGGGCCTTTTCCGGAGCTCCGCTGGAGGGGGCATCGATCACGGAGGGCTTCTACATCAACACTATAGCCTCTCCGATGATGTGTGAGTAGTTTACCTCAGACCTTCGGGTCCATAGTTATTAGCTAGATGGCTTCTTCTCTCTTTTTGGATCTCAATACAATGTTCTCCCCCTCTCTCGTGGAGATCTATTTGATGTAATCTTCTTTTGCGGTGTGTTTGTTGAGATCGATGAATTGTGGGTTTATGATCAAGTTTATCTATGAACAATATTTGAATCTTCTCTGAATTCTTTTATGTATGATTGGTTATCTTTGAAAGTCTCTTCGAATTATCAGTTTGGTTTGGCCTACTAGATTGATCTTTCTTGCAATGGGAGAAGTGCTTAGCTTCGGGTTCAATCTTGTGGTGTCCTTTCCCAGTGACAGTTCGGGCAGCAAGGCACGTATTGTATTGTTGCCATCGAGGATAACAAGATGGGGTTTATATCATATTGCATGAGTTTATCCCTCTACATCATGTCATCTTACTTAAAGGGTTACTCTGTTCTTATGAACTTAATACTCTAGATGCATGCTGGATAGCGGTCGATGTGTGGAGTAATAGTAGTAGATGCAGGCAGGAGTCGGTCTACTTGTCTCGGACGTGATGCCTATATACATGATCATACCTAGATATTCTCATAACTATGCTCAATTCTGTCAATTGCTCAACAGTAATTTGTTCACCCACCGTAATATTTATGCTCTTGAGAGAAGCCACTAGTGAAACCTATGGCCCCCGGGTCTATTTTCCATCATATTAATCTTCCAACACTTAGCTATTTTCATTGCCTTTTATTTTACTTTGCATCTTTATCTCAAAAATACCAAAAATATTATCTTATCATATCTATCAGATCTCACTCTCGTAAGTGACCGTGAAGGGATTGACAACCCCTTTATTACGTTGGTTGCGAGGATTTAATTGTTTGTGTAGGTGCGAGGGACTCGTGCATGGCCTCCTACTAGATTGATACCTTGGTTCTCAAAAACTGAGGGAAATACTTACGCTACTTTGCGCCATCACCCTTTCCTCTTCAAGGGAAAACCAACGCAGTGCTCCAGAGGTAGAAAGGCATAAAGGCGCGGCCCATTTACTGAATGGGGCCGGGTCGCGGCCTTCAAGGCATCCACACCCCACGATCACGGGATCGGGAGAGGTCGCTTCACCCGTCCCCTCGGTTCTGCATGGTCGCCACACATCCTCCATGTGCTTGGGGTGGCAAGCGGTGGAGACGGGAAACCGGGCCGTCGCTGGTTGGGGCAGCGGGTCGGTCTCGATTCCCTGCGCCTCTGGTCACTGGATTGGTCGAGCGGGGCGGCCGAGCCCTGACCCCACCCCTTTATAAGGAGAGGGAAGGGGGGATGGCATCCCGCATTCTTCTATCTTATATCTCCTCCTGCTTCTGCTTCTTCCTATCATCGACCATGGAGAAGGGGAACTCTGGTCCCTCGACGGTGGCGGCGAGGGTCTTCGCTCGACAGCGCGTCCCTCCTCCTCCTGGGCCCGCGGTGGTGGAGCCGGCCGCGAGGGGAAGGGGGGAGGTCATGGGCGAAGCCGTGGCAGAGGTCGTGGTGCTCGGGGAAGAGGAGGACGGCGCGGCGCGCCGGCCTCGCCCCCGCCAATGATGCCTTTCCCGACAGAGGGCCACGTTGGAGATCAGCCCCGCAAGTTCTTCATCAGGCTACGCCGGCCTCCGCGTCGCCGTCTTCTTCTTCCCGTCCCGTTTGCTCGGGAGATGGAGCGTGACCCGCCCCAGACCCTCAGGTTGCACATGAGGGGCTGCGGGAATGGGGGCACGTAGGTCGACGTCGACTTCCCGGCTCCTCAGGTCATGTACCTCCGCCCTGGATGGAAGACGTTTGCTCGCATCCACAGCCTGAGGGCGGGGCTCGTCCTATACTTCAAACTAGTGGAGGAAGGGTTGCTCTCCGTCAAGGTCTTCGGAGATTTTGGAACTCGCCTGAAGTGCTACGTGGAGAGCTCCTCCGATGGAGACTCCGACGATGGAAGCTCTTCCTCAAGCGAAAGTGACGAGGAGGACAGCGGGGTAGATGACAGGGACGAGTCTGACTAGGCATCGGACGCCCCGCGCCTGGGCGGGTGCGGCAGCAGCAGCATCTGCACCTGGCCGCTCCTTCGGTGGAGTTTTGCCGGGGGAGGGGCCAGCTCCTTGAACTTCTTGGGGCCGTCTCCTTGGGCGGCTGGCATCGGGATGCAGCGGAAGAGGAAGAGGGCGGGCGGCAAGGCCGTCAACTCGGAGTACGCGGACATCGACGCCTTCGTCGCGTGTCCGGCAACCTGCCACCTCGTCTTCCAGCTCCTTTCCCGGAACTGTCATCACCGGCCCTGATAACCCACAAGTATAGGGTATCGCAACAGTTTTCGAGTGTAGAGCGTTCAACCCAAATTTATTGATTCGACACAAGGGGAGCCAAAGAATATTCTCAAGTATTAGTTGTTGAGTTGTCAATTCAACCACACCTGGATAACTTAGTATCTACAGCAAAGTGTTTAGTAGCAAAGTAATATGATGGTGGTGGTAACGGTAACAAAAGTAAAGGAAGCAAAGTAATATTTTTCATGTTTTGTAGTGATTGTAACAGTAACAACAGAAAAGTAAATAAGCGTAAACCAGTATATGGAAAGCTCGTAGGCATCAGATCGGTGATGGATAATTATGCCGGATGCGGTTCATCATGTAACAGTCATAACCTAGGGTGACATAGAACTAGCGCCAATTCATCAATGTAATGTAGGCATGTATTCCGAATATAGTCATACGTGCTTATAGAAAAGAACTTGCATGACATCTTTTGTCCTACCCTCCCGTGGCAGCGGGGTCCTAATGGAAACTAAGGTATATTAAGGCCTCCTTTTAATAGAGAACCGGAACAAAGCATTAGCACATAGTGAATACATACTCCTCAAATTATGGTCATCACCGGGATTGGTCCCGATTATTGTCACTTCGGGGTTGCCGGATCATAACACATAGTAGGTGACTATAGACATGCAAGATAGGATCAAGAACTCACATATATTCATGAAAACATAATAGGTTCAGATCTGAAATCATGGCACTCGGGCCCTAGTGACAAGCATTAAGCATAGCAAAGTCATAGCAACATCAATCTCAGAACATAGTGGATACTAGGGATCAAACCCTAACAAAACTAACTCGATTACATGATAGATCTCATCCAACCCATCAACGTCCAGCAAGCCTACGATGGAATTACTCACGTAGGGCGGTGAGCATCATGAAATTGGTGACGGAGGATGGTTGATGATGACGACGGCGACGAATCCCCCTCTCCGGAGGCCCGAACGGACTCCGGATCAGCCCTCCCGAGAGGTTTTAGGGCTTGGCGGCAGCTCTGTATCGTAAAACGTGATGAATCCTTCCCTCTGATTTTTTTCTCCCCGAAAGTGAATATATGGAGTTGGAGTTGAGGTCGGTGGAGTGTCAGGGGGCCCACGAGGTTGAGGTTTTAGGGCTTGGCGGCGGCTCTGTATCGTAAAACGCGATGATTTCTTCTCCTCTATTTTTTTCTCCTCGAAAGAAAATATATAGAGTTGGAGTTGGAGTCGGAAGGTCTCCAGGGGGCCCACGAGGCAGGGGGCACGCCCTAGGGATGGGGGGCGCGCCCCCCACCCTCATGGATAGGGTGTGGGCCCCCTGGTCTTCATCTTTGGCGAGGATTTTTTTTATAAGATGTTCCGTGGAGTTTCAGGTCATTCCGAGAACTTCTGTTTTCTGCACATAAAACAACATCATGGCAATTCTGCTGAAAACAGCGTCAGTCCGGGTTAGTTCCATTCAAATCATGCAAGTTAGAGTCCAAAACAAGGGCAAAAGTGTTTGGAAAAGTAGATACGTCGGAGACGTATCAACTCCCCCAAGCTTAAACCTTTGCTTGTCCTCAAGCAATTCAGTTGACAAACTGAAATTGATAAAGAAAAACTTTTACAAACTCTGTTTGCTCTTGTTGTTGTAAATATGTCAAGCCAGCATTCAAGTTTTCAGCAAAGATCATGACTAACCACATTTGCAATAATTCTCAGGTCTCATATTTACTCATATCAATAGCATAATCAACTAGCGAGCCATAATAATAAATCTCGGATGACAACACTTTCTCAAAAGAATCATAATATGATATAACAAGATGGTATCTCGCTAGCCCTTTCTGAGACCGCAAAACATAAATGCAGAGCACCTTTAAAGATCAAGGACTGACTAGACATTGTAATTCATGGTAAAAGAGATCCAATCATAGTCATACCCAATATAAATTAACAGTAATGGATGCAAATGAAAGTTGTGCTCTCCAGCTAGTGCTTTTTAATAAGAGGGTGATGACTCAACATAAAAGTAAATAGATAGGCCCTTCGCAGAGGGAAGTAGAGATTTGTAGAGCAGAGCTCGGTTTTGAAATAGAGATAAATAATATTTTGAGCTTTATACTTTCATTGTCAACATAGCAACTAAGATATGGCGATATCTTCCATGCTACACACATTATAGGTGGTTCCCAAACAGAATGGTAAAGTTTATACTCCCCCTCCACCAACAAGCATCAATCCATGACTTGCTCGAAACAACGAGTGTCTCCAACTAGCAACAGGTCCCAGGGGGAGTTTTGTTTGCAATTAATTTTTATTTAGTTTGCATAAACCATGGGACTGGGCATCCCGGAGACCAGCCATTTTCTCATGAATGAGGAGCGGAGTCCACTCCTCTTGAGAATAACCCGCCTAACATGGAAGATAAGGGCAGCACTAGTTGATACATGAGCTATTCGAGCATACAAAACAAAATGTTTATTTGAAGGTTTAGAGTTTGGCACATACAAATTTACTTGGAACGGCAGGTAGATACCGTATATAGGAAGGTATAGTGGAGTCATATGGAATAACTTTGGGGTTTAATGGATTGCATGCACAAGCAGTATTCCCGCTTAGTACAGGTGAAGGCTACCAAAAGAGTGGGAAGCGACCAACTAGAGAGCGAAACAACCATGTACATGCATTAAAATTAATAAACATTGGATGCAAGCATGAGTAGGATATAATCCACCATGAACATAAATATCGTGAAGGCTATGTTGATTTGTTTCAACTACATGCGTGAACATGTGCCAAGTCAAGTCACTTAAATCATTCAAAGGAGGATACCACCCCACTATACCACATCATAACCATCTTAATAGCATGTTGGCACGCAAGGTAAACCATTATAACTCATAGCTAATCAAGCATGGCATAAGCAACTATGATCTCTAATTGTCATTGCAAACATGTTTATTCATAATAAGCTGAATCAAGAACGATGAACTCATCATATTTACAAAAACAAAAGAGGTCGAGTTCATACCAGCTTTTCTCATCTCAGTCAGTCCATCATATATCATCATAATTTCTTGCACGACCGAACGATGTGAATAATAATAAGAGTGCACGTGCATTGGACTAAGCTGGAATCTGCGAGCATTCAATAAACAGGATAAGACAAAGCAATATGGGCTCCGGGTTAAATTAACAACAATGCATATAAGAGCCACCTTAGCAACTTAATCATGGTCTTCTCCTATCGACCCCCAAAGAAAAGAAAAGAAATAAAAACTATTTACACGGGAAAGCTCCCAACAAGCAAAAGAAGAACGGGAAATATTTTTGGGTTTTCTTTTTAATTACTACTACAACAAGAAAAGTAAACTACTACTAATTTTTTTTGTTTTTTCTTAAGGTTTAACAAGCACACAAGAAGAAAGCAGGAAAAAGAAAATAAACTAGCATGGATATTACAGTGAAAGAGTATGAGCACCGACATCTAGCAATGAGTGTGTGTGCACATAAATGTAATGTCGGTGAGAAATACGTACTCCCCCAAGCTTAGGCTTTTGGCCTAAGTTGGTTTATTGCCAGGGATAGCCTGGCGGATACCCGTAGGTGTAGCTGGGGTCGTACTGTGACGAAGAATAGCTGGGATCATACTGTGATGAAGAAGACTCTGACTGCCATTGGCTGACAGCCATCTCTGGATCCCAAGAATAAACAGACTGTCGTGGAGGCTCATCTTGTGGTTCCGGTTCCGGGGCTGGTGCAGGATTCCGGTAGGCTTGAACGGCAGCCCACGTAACGAGATAAGGTCCTTCAAAATTAAACAAAGAAGGAGCAGGCAAGGTAATAGTTTCAGGATGATGTTTATGAAAGAATAATTTATATTTGAGCTCTCCTTCCCTACCTTTAACAATAAAATCATGCGCTAGCATACTCTTATAGTCTAGATAAGCACTAGGCAGCAATTTTTCTTCTTTCTCATGAAGCCTAATAGCTATGTTAAAATGTGCAGCGAGGCGTGAAGCATAAATGCCTCCAAAGATGGGACCCTTAGTACGGTTCATACTTAGCCGTCAAGCAATAATTCCGCCCATGCTAACAGTGTTATTGCGGTATAAACCATGGAACAAAATAATAATATCAGGAACACTAAGGTTCCCACAGTTCCCGCGACCAATCAAGCAACGACTAGCAAATATGGCAAGGTAGCGTAAAACAGGAAAATGTATGCTAGTGATTCTTGCATCAGAAATCTTTCTAGTTTCTCCCACAGTGATAGTGTTAATAAACGCTTCCACATCTTTACGGTGTGGTTCCTCTAAGGTGCCCTCAGGGGGTATGTTGCAAACCTTGCAAAATTCAACTAATGGCATCTTTTTAACAAAGTCATATAAATGAAACTGTACTGAAGGAGGTGATTCCTTTGGGAAAAAGTAGAAGTTTTGCACAAAAGTATTGGTGAGTAAGAGATACTGATGACGTTGGTCGCGGACGAAGTCGGTGAGGCCAGCATTTTCAATCAAAGAATAGAAATCCTCATAAACCCCGGCTTGTCTCAAGAAGTTATCGGAAGGCCATTCACACGGCCGGACTTCCGTGGTACGAGGCAAATTATATTTGGGCCTCTGTGCTTCTTCATTTTGTTTTTCCTTCGAGCTTCGGCTAGATGAGCCCCTCAAAAGTCTCTTCATTATTTCTGAAATATTCTGAAATTTTTAGTAACTTCAAACAAAAGCGAACAAAGCTCAACAAAATTGATAGCAACAACTCCTACAAGTGCCTAGAGCTTATATCAAGCATTAGAACTACTTGGAACCATATAAATTTGACATGCAAGCTCAAGAACATGGTCACCTATGCAGCACAAATTTGCAAAGAATAAAGCACTAGAACAAAAACTAATTGGACCAATGGAGGAGTCACATACCAAGGAACAATCTCCCCAAGCAGTTTTGCGAGAGGTGCTTTGAGCAAGGAGATCAAAAATCACAGCAAGGTGAGCTAGAACTCATGCTTGAGCTGGTTATTCGTGTTTGTGGGAGGAAGAAGAAGAGGATGGGTGCAGGAATAAGTGGAGGAAGGCCACCGTGGGCCCACAAGGCAGGGGGAGCGCCCAGGGGGTAGGGCGCGCCCTCCACCCTTGTGGCCAGGTGGCAGCTCCCCCCGCGGTGATTTTTGCACCATAAATCCTCAAATATTCCCAAAAAAATCATATTAAATTGGCATGTCATTTTGAGGACTTTTATTTTCGGGATATTTTTATATTGCACGGATAAATCAGGAAACAGACAGGAAAATACTATTTTTACTTTATTTCAACAAAATAACAAAAAGTATAAAGAGGGTACAGAAGGTTGTGTTTCTAGTTTCATCCATCTCATGTTCATCAAAAGGAATCCACTAACAAGGTTGATCAGGTCTTGTTAACAAACTCATTCTAATTAACATGGAACAGGAGAAATTTCGAATAACACTATGTTACCTCAACGGGGATATGCACATCCCCAATAATAAGAATATCATATTTCTTCTTGACAGTAGGAAGAGGAAATTCAAAAACTCCAAATATAATTGATGGAATTTTTCCAATAGAGTTGATACAATGAACTTGAGGTTGTTTCCACGGAAAGTGTACTGTATGCTCATTACCATTAACACGAAAAGTGACATTGCCTTCGTTGCAATCAATAACAGCCCCTGCAGTATTCAGAAAAGGTCTTCCAAGAATAATAGACATACTATCGTCCTCGGGAATATCAAGAATAACAAAGTCCGTTAAAATAGTAACGTTTGCAACCACAACAGGCACATCCTCACAAATACCGACAGGTATAGCAGTTGATTTATCAGCCATTTTGTGATGCCCTCGATTCAATCGTACACTAATCATGCACGCAAATGTGTACGATCAAGATCAAGGACTCACGGGAAGATATCACAACACAACTCTACAAATAAAATAAGTCATACAAGCATCATAATACAAGCCAGGGGCCTCGAGGGCTCGAATACAAGTGCTCGATCATAGACGAGTCAGCGGAAGCAACAATATCTGAGTACTGAGACATAAGTTAAACAAGGTGCCATAAGATGGCTAGCACAAACCGGGATCAGATCGAAGAGGACAGGCCTCCCTGCCGGGATCCTCCTAGGTCACTCCCGGTCGTCGGCGGGCTGCACGTAGTAGTAGGCGCCTCGCAGTAGTAGTAAATGCGAGGCGGTGGCGTCTGGATCCAGGCTCCATCGCCGATTGCAGCAATCGAATAGAGATAGGGAAAAAAGGGGAACAAGGCAACCGTGAGTACTCATCCAAAGTACTGCAAGCAAGGAGCTACACTACATATGCAAGGATATATGTGTAAAGGCCATATCAGTGGACTGAACTGCAGAATGCCAGAATAGAGAGAAGACCTAGTCCTATCGAAGACTAGCATCTTCCGGAATCCACCATCTTGCAGCAAACAAGAGGGAGTAGAGTAACATAACTTAAAGTAGCAGTAGTATTATCAACCTCAGCCAGAGATCCTTTCTCGACTCCCTGCGAGAAAGAAATCCCAGAGCCATACTATCCAGTTATTATCACAATCCAATTCTCATCTCAAGTAACCAGTTCTAGTTGTATCGATCGGGATACAACTCCAAGTGTCCGTTATCGTGAGGACAGGCTATCGATAGATGTTTTCTTCCTGCAGGGTGCACCAACTTACCCACCACGCCGCTTAACTCGGCGGACACACTTTCGAGGGCATGCCGGCCTCGGTCAAACAATCGCCGCAACCCGACCTAGGCTTAATAGAGAGGCCAGCACGCCGGACTAAACCTATGCCCCCAGGGGTCATGGGCCATCTCCCCGGGAACTCCTGCACGTTGCGAGGGCGGCCGGAAGCAGACCTAGCCTAACAGGCGTTCCAGCCCAATCCGGCGCGCGCCGCTCCGACGCTGACGTCTAATAAGCTTCGGCTGATGTATACGACGCAGAACGCCCATACTTAGCCCACGTGATGGTTAGTGCTATCAGGCCAGAGGCCCCTCGGATCAAATATCCAAATCGTAGTGGATTAGGAACGCGGTAACAAGCGAGACTCACGAAGATGTGACCCGTTGCCCGTCTCGAGGACTTGTGGCAAGGGCTAGGAATGCCCGGCCACGCCTCGTAAGTATCTCGCGGGCACCCTCCAGGTCAACCCGTCTCCACATCACTCGCAATTAAGCACGCGCGGGTACCCCTCAGGGTCGACCCGTCTTTCCAAGTAACAGCGGTACAAGTCCAAGTAACCGTGGGTCCAAACATCAAGGGGAAAACACGAGGAATCACCCCCGGTGTATTCCACTCAATGTAGTCGTCAAGGTGAACATAAGAGGATTCACCCTCGAGGTCCACACTTGAGGGGTTGCACGACCGAGTCGTATCGGAAGTGGTTAAAGAGGAAATCACCCTCGATGACCACAACCGGATAACTATGCTACAGGGTTAATATCAGAAGTGCTGTAGAGGTTTCACCCTCGGCACTTGATAGTAACCTAGTAGTGTCGAGCAACTAAGGGGAAGTGATGTGCGGTGTCGGGGCCTGGTCTCGATCCCGTTGATCGGGTCTTCAATGATGAAGCAGGGGCAACAAGGACAAGGTGGGGGTCACTGATGGGTCTCTATCCAACCTATACTAAGCAGTTTAGGATAAGCAGGTAGGTAACAAAGCAAAGGTTACAATAAGCAGGCTATGCAATGTAATAGGAGCAACAATAACGAGAGCAAAATCTAGTGCAAGCAATAAGAGAATGGAATGGGCGATATCGGGATGATCAAAAGGGGCTTGCCTGGTTGCTCTGGCAAGAGAGAGTGATCGTCGACCTTGTAGTCGAATCGGCCGGTGCGGCGTCGGTCTCGTAGTCTCATCAAGAGAAGAGGGGAAGAAACAATGAATACACGATAACAGATGCATAATGATGCATGACATGCCAAGAAGCGATGCTAGGCGTGCCCTAACGTGGTAAGAGGGGTACTGGTTTAGGGGGGGAAGCATCCGGGAAGTTATCCCGGTTCCGGACGTCTGTCAGACAGATGAACCGGAGGAGAAAGTTTGCAGGTTCGATAGGTTAGAGACGTGCGGTGGACGAACGGACTGCGTATCCGGAATCGTCTCGTCGTTCTGAGCAACTTTCATGTTGAAAATATTTTAATCCGGGCTACGGATTAAAAGTTATGAATTATAAAAGGTTTAATTAATTACTGGAATTTTAATTAATTAATTAATTAATTTCGAAAAGCATTTATGACATCAGCATGAGGTCATGCTGACGTCATCAGGCAACAGGGTTGACTAAGTCAACCCTGCCAGGTGGGTCCCACATGTCATACACTAATAACTTAATTAACCTAATCAGATTAATTAAACTTAGTTAATTAAGTTAACTAATGATTAGTATTAATTAATCCAGGATTAATTAGTTTAATTAATTACCCAATTAATTAGCTAATGATTAGGTTTAACTAATCCAGAATTAATTAGATTAATTAATTATCCAATTAATTAATTAATTAATTATTTAGTTAATTAGTTTAATTACTTTTAAATCAATTTTCGTTTACATTAATTAAAACATTTATTTTAAACGTTTATGGGGGTGGGGCCCCTAGTCGCTGCCACGGGCAACGGTTATGGGCGCCGCCATGGGGGGCGGTGCCGCCCGTTTGCACGACCTGCCCGGTCGGGGCTGGGCGGCCGAGGTGGCCGATGCCACGGCGCGCCCGGCCGGCTGTGGCAGCGACGCCGGTGAGGGGGGGCGACGGAGGCCCGTGGCGGCTCGGGAGAAAAAGGGGGGGATCGGGGGCGTCGGACGGGGCGGCGAGGAGTTCGCCGAACGGGAGGAGGGGAGCGGGCTCGGGCGGCGGGGGAATCGAGGAGGCGGGGGGTTCGGGCTGCGCCAAGGCGCCGACGAGATCGCCGACGGGGAGGAGAAGGAAGGGGGAGAGGGAGGCAGTGGCATGGCGGCTGCTGCAGGGGCAGGGGAAGGAGACGAGGTCGGGGCCTCACCGCTGGATCCGTGGGGTCTAGGCAGCATGTGGGCGAGGAGGACGACGGTGACGCGACGTCGACGAGGAGGAAGGCCGGCGAGGAAGAGGGCCGGTCCAGCGGGGGATCCCGGCGAGGGGGGCCGATGCGGCTGCGTCGGGCCGATGGGATCGGGGGCCTGCCCCGATCCAGATCGGGAAGAGGAGCGGGGGCGCGGGGTGGGGCGAGGGAACGGCGGCGAGGGGGGGGGCCGACGGGGGAAGGAGTCGGTGGCGCCCTGCCCGATCCCGATTGGATCGGGGAGAGGGAGGGGGAGTGGGGCGACGTGGGGGAGAGAGTGGGAGCGAGAGGGGGCTAGGGTTTCCCCTCGGGTGGGGATAAGGGAGAGGGGGTGGTGGCTGGTGGGGCTAGTGTGAAGGGGCTGGGCCTGTGGGGGAAGGAGATGGGCCAAGGGGGGAAGTGGGGAGGGGGGGGGGCCGGCTGGCTGGGCCGGTGGGGTTTTATCCCCCTCCCAGCTTTGTTTTTCTTTTTATTTTTATTATTATTATTTTTTTAACAGCTTCGAAACCACGATTAGAAACTTAGGGTTACTGCTACAAACCATCCGGGCGTTACAAATCTCCTCCACTACAAGAAATCTCGTCCCGAGATTTAGGAGGTAGAAGGAAAGAGTGCGGGATATTCATCTCGTAGACGATCCTCGCGTTCCCAGGTGGCTTCATCTTCAGAGTGATTCGACCACTGGACTTTGAGGAATTTGATCGCCTTCTGACGTGTGCGGCGTTCAGCTTGGTCGAGAATGCGGATCGGATGCTCTTTATAGGAGAGGTCTGTTGCAATTCGAGCACTTCATGGTCCTTCGCTCGGATTGGGTCCTTGAAGCAGCGCCGGAGTTGGGACACGTGGAACACATCGTGAACACGAGAAAGGTTGAAGGAAGCTCCAGCTTGATAAGCCACTTTTCCACGCCTTTCGAGAATAGTGAAAGGGCCAATATAGCGAGGAGCTAGCTTGCCCTTGATCCCAAGCGGTGAGCACCCTTCATTGGTGTAACGCGAAGATAGGCCTTTTCGCCAAAGTTGATAGACCATGTCTTTGTGATGACGGTCATAATTACTCTTTTTGACGCGATCGAGCAGTCTTGAGATTCTCGCGAATAATGCGGACTTGTTCTTCGCATGTTGGATAACATCCGGACCAAGAGTGGACGTTCCCGATTTCGACCAGTTCGGAGGGTTCGCACTTTCGCCCATATAGCACTTCAAGGGGCCATCTTGAGACTAGCTTGAAAGCTATTATTATAAGAGAACTCAGCATACGGAGAGATTCCTCCCATTTCTTGCCGAAAGAGGCGACACAAGCTCAAGCATGTCTTGAGAATTTGATTGACACGCTCAACTTGCCCTTGAGATCTGCGGATGAAAAGCAAGATCTTGAAAGATAAATGAGTCCCCATAGCTTCTTGAAACTTGCCCGAATCTTGAAGTGAATAAGCTGCCACGGTCCGAAGCGATAACCGGTGGAATACCGTGAAGTGAAACAATTTCGACATATAGGCGTTGCCGGTGGCTAGCAAATGATCGTTTCTTTGACCGCCAGAAAATGTGCAACTTTAGAAAGCCGGTCAATGACGACAAGAATAGCATCATTACCTTTCTGCGATTTGGGAAATCCAGTGACGAAGTCCATTTCAACATGGTCCCATTTCCATTCGGGAATAGAGATAGGCTGCAGAGTTCCAACAGGCCTTTGATGTTCTGCTTTGATACGACGGCAAACGCCACACTCGTAAACATAGCGAGCAATGTCACGCTTCATATTAGACCACCAGAATCTCTGACGAATGTCTTGATACATCTTTGTACTGCCAGGGTGGATACATAGAGGCGTATCATGAGCTTCTTGCATAACCTTCCGGTCATATCCAGGTTGTCCTTCTTACAAGGCACCACTAGGCGGCCTTTGAAGTACAAGGCGCCATCATCAGCAATAGTGAAGGATGAGGATTTCCTTTCCGACGTCTTGTTTAAGCTTGTAGACCTCGAGTCGATCCTGCATTGTCTTTATGGTGCCCAAGAGATCGGGTTCAACAGCCAGGGTAAAGAGGGATCCACGGGGAACAACACGGAGATTCATCTTGCGGAACTCCGGAGGGGGGAAGCGAGTGCACCGGAGGAACAATATGGAGGTTCACTGCTGAATTCCTCAACAAGTGAGGGCTGAACTTTGTGAACGAAGGTGGTTGCAGAAGACTTGCGGCTCAAAGCATCAGCCATCACATTAGCCTTGCTGGCGATAGGAGATTCCCAAATCAAAGTGCAGCAGTCTCCATCCATCTCTGCCGACGGAGGTTCAGGTCTGGTTGAGTAAACAGTACTTCAGACTTTGGTGGTCGGTGTAGATCTACATAACGATTACGAGAAGGTAATGTCGCCACTGCTTTAGCGCATGAATGACAGCAGCAAGTTCGAGGTCGTGAACTGGGTAGTTCTCCTCGTGAGGGCGCAACTGCCGAGAGGCATAAGCAACCACTTTGCGCTCTTGCATTAGGACACCGCCTAATCCTTGACGAGAAGCGTCGCAGTAAATGACGAAGTCCTTCTTAGTATCAGGAGGAGCTAGCACTGGGGCAGTTGTCAGCTTGTCCTTGAGTTCCTGGAAACTTTCCTGACACTTATCATCCATTGGAACTTGACGCCTTTATGCAATAGATTAGTCGAGGCACGGCAATCTTGGAGAAGTTCTCATTTAATCGACGGCAATAGTGTAGACCGAGAAAACTTCGACTTGCTTAACGTTCTTCGGAGGAGTCCAATCGAGGATAGCCTGAACTCGTTCGGGGTTGACGGCAATACCATCCTTAGAAATGACATGCCCAAGATAGGTTACTCGGGAAGCCGAATTCACATTTGGAGAACTTGGCATAGAGTTGATGCTCGTAGCTTTTCCAAAGACGAGACGAAGATGTTCAACATGTTCTTCTTCATTCTTGGAATAGATCAGGATATCATCCGGATAAACCACGACGAACTTGTCGAGGTAATCCATGAATATATAGTTCATCAAAGCGAGAGAAGGTGGCTGGAGCATTGGTTAAGCCGAAGACATGACGGTGTACTCGTATGAACCATATCGAGTCACAAATGCAGTCTTGGGGATATCCTCCTCACGAACACGGATCTGGTGGTAACCCAACCTCAAGTCGAGTTTCGAGAACACCGAGCGAACCAGCCAGTTGATCATAAAGATCATTGATCCGAGGAAGAGGATACTTATTCGAATGGTAGCTTGATTTATAGGACGGTAGTCTTGAACCAATCGGTTTGTCCCATCCTTCTTCTTGACAAGAGAGAAGGTGCTCCCCAAGGAGAGCAACTTGGGCGGATGAAACCACTTTGAAGAGATTTGTCGATTTCCTCCTTTAGCTCAAGGAGTTCATCGGCGGCATCTTGTAGGGACGCTTGGCTATAGGAGTGGTGCACGGTTTCAAGTCGATGACGAATTCGACAGCTCTAGCGGGGAATCCTGGAAGTTCTTCAGAAAGAGCGTCTTGGAAATCGCATAAGCAGCAGTGAATGTTTTCAATTCCCTCGAGGGGTGCGGCGTTCAATGCATTCAAAGCATAGAGCCTTGCCTCGGCATTTTGAATCAGACGAGCATTGTAGCTTACGATTTCATCAGAAGGGTGCAGCAGATGGACGGTCTTAGTGGCGCAAACGATTGTCGCCGTATGCGCTTTCAACCAATCCATCCCCAAAATGAGGTCAATGCTACAAGACTTCAGCACGATAGGAGAGACAAGGAATTCCATTCCTTCGATTTCAACGGGGACGTCGTTGCAAATCATGGAAGTCCGACATTGGCCCGCGGGGGTGTGTACTAATAGCGAGGCATTCATGTCTTCGCTTTTAAGGCCATGCATGAATGCAAAATCTTCAGACATGAATGAATGTGATGCTCCTGAATCGAATAAAACAGATCACAGTACTGAATTTACGAGAAGGGTACCCATCACGAGAGCAGGCTGGTCTTGAGCTTCATTCAGTTCAACGTGGTTGGCTTTGAGCTTTCCCATAAGACTTGCCGGTGTTGTTGCGGTTCGATTGTTTCCACGGCCAGCTCTTTGGAAGGGCCGGTGATTCAGCCCTGGTTGCATTCTCTAGCACGGTGCCACGCTGTCCTTTGAAGCATAAACCATTATTGGGAGTGGGAGCAGGAGCTTGGGGTGGCGGAGCTGGAAGCTTGGCTGCTTAGTTGTAGGCGAGCGAGGTGTAGCATAGTTACGCTTGAAGCAGATGCATTGGGCTGGTACATGCTATTGGGAATCCATATCTTGCGCTTCTGCGAGGACGGGCCCAAGATGAGCCGGTGTCACAGTTGCGCTGTTAGAGCTCGTATTCCTGCAGACCAGTTTCGACATTGATAGCTTTGTTCACCAAGGTGGCGAAATCAGCAAAGTCGTGCACTAGAAGTGCGAGCTTGATGTCGACTTGAAGTCCGTCACGGAACTTCTCTTGTCTGCGTGCATCGGTTGCAATGTCCTCTTGACATAGCGAGACAAGTCCAAGAACTCTCGCCGATAGGCTATGATCTTGTTGCCTTGGGTGAGGTTGCGGAACTCACGCTTCTTCCGGTCCATGACCCTTGAGGAATGAAGCGGGCGCGGAAGGCAGCTGGAAGTGCGGCAGTGATGAGTGTCCCAAGCTGGCAGAGTACGACGGTGGCTGTCCCACCATTGAGCTGCGGGTCCCTTCAGGAAGAAGGAAGCAAAGGTGACATAGCTGGCAGGGGGTACATTAGCAGACTCCATCTCATAGGTGATGTCACGGAGCCAGTCATCAGCATCCAGTGGCTGAGTTGAGCTGCGGTACACGCTGGGGTTCAGGCGTATGAATTCCTGCAGAGTTGTCCCGTTTGGGTGCTGGTTCATATCGGGGCGAGGGAACTGAGCCATCATGTTCTCCATGAACTGGCGATTCATCTCGAGCTGTTGGATCATACCAGCCATGTACTCAGGCGGTGGTGGAAGGTTGGCAGCACGACCACGACCTGCTGGCCTAACCATCCTGCTAATATATAACAGGGGTAGTTCAGCATTTGAGAAGATAAGCAAGAGACAAGAATCATTCATGATGAAACACGCATAAAGAAAGCAGCATGATGGGAACTACATAGTAGTTGGCATATCTTACAAAAGGAATCATGCATAGAGTTCGATACATAGAGTCCAGTACATAGACTACTACATCATAGGCGGCACGCAGGCTCTGGCGAATACATCAAATGCTAACAAGCAAGCCTACATCAGTCCCACGCTGCATGCGGAGGTAGCTGTAGCCTGAAAGCTGGTAGTCTTGGCGGTGGATAGTCCTCCACGTCGGTGACACGAGGGCGCGGATACTCGGTGCTGAATCCGGCGTCCGGTGGCGTGAAAGGGCCAAGTCGCGGAGAGTAGCCTCCCACGCCCGCCAACCAACTCCACAGGGCATCACGGTCTGGCGGGGTAGATCGCGAACGCGCAGCTCTCCGGAGCGGACAAAGGGTGCATCAGCGTCGAGCACGGTAGAGGTGCCGACGGGTGATGTACAACTCGTGGCGAAGAGCTCGGTTAGCTCGATCCAGCCCATCAGCATGCGAACAAAGTTACGATGGTGGAAAGGCTCTCTGGTGAGCGATGGTGTAGGCAGCGGTGTAGTAACCCTCCTCACCAACATCGACGCGATAGCAATGTGCTGAAGGGGAGGTGTCCAACTCTCGATACTCGCGCGAAGGCGTGTCGATTGCAGCATAAGCAGCATCGTGGACGGCCATATCGATGGTCACTCCAACACCATGTGCGTGTGCGGCCGCGAAGAGTGGACTCATACTCCCGAGAGTAGAGGTGGGCGATGGCGCGGTACTGCTCCTGGTTGTAGTCTGGTACTCCTCATAGGCGGTGTACTCGGGGTGCAGCGATAACCCGATAGGTCATCATCTCGGCTAGCACCGCAGTGATCCCGAGGCACCAATGGCCGTCGTGTGGTGGCGCACGACCTGCCTCGTGGGTTCCATCTGAAAACAAAGGCGTTTCAAAGGAGTCAAATGGCGGTGGAAATTGCTCAAATACAATTCCAAAAACAACTAAGGCTATATCCATCTTCGGGTGAATGCGGTCACGGGATCCTAGTGATAGTTAGTAAAATCGTTTAACCCGAGTAGAAGAGAGTTGAGCCCCGAGTAAAGGTCGAGGAGTAAAAGATCCTAATACCACCCAATGGCGGCGTGGGCCCGTAAGGCACACAGCCAAGTTAGTAAAAGTTTTGCAATGTCTAGACTCGACTTCGCCAAGGAGTGTGGAAGGGGATTCCTACAGCGATCGGCTCGATACCAACTTCAGGCGCCCTCGATTCAATCGTACACTAATCATGCACGCAAATGTATACGATCAAGATCAAGACTCACGGAAGATATCACAACACAACTCTACAAATAAAATAAGTCATACAAGCATCATAATACAAGCCAGGGGCCTCGAGGGCTCGAATACAAGTGCTCGATCATAGACGAAGTCGTGGAAGCAACAATATCTGATACGGACATAAGTTAAACAAGGTGCCATAAGATGGCTAGCACAAACTGGGATCTGATCGAAGAGGACAGGCCTCCTGCAGGATCCTCCTAGGTCACTCTGGTCGTCGTCGCCGGGCTGCGTAGTAGTAGGCGCCCGAGTAGTAGTCGTCCGAGGCGGTGGCGTCTGGATCCTGGCTCCATCGTCGATTGCAGCAATCGAATAGAGATAGGGAAAAAGGGGAACAAGGCAACCGTGAGTACTCATCCAAAGTACTGCAAGCAAGGAGCTACACTACATATGCAAGGATATATGTGTAAAGGCCATATCGTGGACTGAAGCTGCAGAATGCCGTAATAGAGAGAAGACCTAGTCCTATCGAAGACTAGCATCTTCCGAATCCACCATCTTGCAGCAAACAAGAGGAGTAGAGTAACATAACTTAAAGTAGCAGTAGTATTATCAACCTCGGCAGAGATCCTTTCTCGACTCCTGCGAGAAAGAAATCCGAGCCATACTATCCGATTATTATCACAATCCAATTCTCATCTCAAGTAACCAGTTCTAGTTGTATCGATCGGGATACAACTCCAAGTGTCCGTTATCGTAGGACAGGCTATCGATAGATGTTTTCTTCCTGCAGGGTGCACCAACTTACCCACCACGCCGCTTAACTCCGGCGGACACACTTTCGAGGGCATGCCCGCCTCGGTCAAACAATACGCCGCAACCCGACCTAGGCTTAATAGAGAGGCCAGCACGCGGACTAAACCTATGCCCCGGGGTCATGGGCCATCTCCGGGAACTCCTGACGTTGAGGGCGGCCGAAGGCAGACCTAGCCTAACAGCGCGTTCCAGCCCAATCCGGCGCGCCATCCGACGCCGACGTCTAATAAGCTTCGCTGATGTATACGACGCAGAACGCCCATACTTAGCCCACGTGATGGTTAGTGCTATCGGGCGAGGCCCTCGGATCAAATATCCAAATCGAGTGGATTAGGAGCGCGGTAACAAGCGAGACTCACGAAGATGTGACCCGTTGCCCGTCGAGGACTTGTGGCAAGGGCTAGGAATGCCCGCCACGCCCGTAAGTATCTCGCGGGCACCCTCCAGGTCAACCCGTCTCCACATCACTCGCAATTAAGCACGCGCTGGTACCCTCGTGGTCGACCCGTCTTTCCAAGTAACAGCGGTACAAGTCCAAGTAACCGTGGGTCCAAACATCAAGGGGAAAACACGAGGAATCACCCCGGTGTATTCCACTCAATGTAGTCGTCAAGGTGAACATAAGAGGATTCACCCCGAGGTCCACACTTGAGGGTTGCACGACGAGTCGATCGGAAGTGGTTAAAGAGGAAATCACCCTCGATGACCACAACCGGATAACTATGCTACAGGGTTAATATCAGAAGTGCTGTAGAGGTTTCACCCTCGGCACTTGATAGTAACCTAGTAGTGTCGAGCAACTAAGGGAAGTGATGTGCGGTGTCGGGGCTGGTCTCGATCCGTTGATCGGGTCTTCAATGATGAAGCGAGGGCAACAAGGACAAGGTGGGGGTCAGCGATGGGTCTCTATCCAACCTATACTAAGCAGTTTAGGATAAGCGGTAGGTAACAAAGCAGGTTACAATAAAGCAGGCTATGCAATGCAGAATAGGAGCAACAATAAAGAGCAAAATCTAGTGCAAGCAATAAGAGAATGGAATGGGCGATATCGGGATGATCAAAGGGGGCTTGCTGGTTGCTCGGCAGAGAGAGTGATCGTCAAGACCTTGTAGTCGAGGCGGCCACCGCTGCGGCGTCGGTCTCGTAGTCTACCAAGAGAAGAGGGGAAGAAACAATGAATACACGATAACAGATGCATAATGATGCATGACATGCCAAGAAGCGATGCTAGGCGTGCCCTAACGTGGTAAGAGGTCTTGGTTTAGGGGAAGCATCCGGAAGTTATCCTGTTCGGACGTCTGTCGATGATGAACGGAGGAGAAAGTTTGCAGGTTCGATAGGTTAGAGGCGTGCGGTGGACGAGCGGATTGCGATCCGGAATCGCCTCGTCGTTCGAGCAACTTTCATGTTGAAAATATTTTAATCCGACCACGGATTAAAAGTTATGAATTATAAAAGGTTTAATTAATTCTGGAATTTTAATTAATTAATTAATTAATTTGAAAAGCATTTATGACATCAAGCATGAGGTCATCTTGACGTCATCAGCAATGAGGTTGACTAAGTCAACCTGCCAGTGGGTCCCACATGTCATACACTAATAACTTAATTAACCTAATCAGATTAATTAAACTTAGTTAATTAAGTTAACTAATGATTAGTATTAATTAATCCAGATTAATTAGTTTAATTAATTACCCAATTAATTAGCTAATGATTAGGTTTAACTAATCCGAATTAATTAGATTAATTAATTATCCAATTAATTAATTAATTAATTATTTAGTTAATTAGTTTAATTACTTTTAAATCAATTTTCGTTTACATTAATTAAAACATTTATTTTAAACGTTTATGGGGGTGGGGCCCCTAGTCGCTGCCACGTGCAACGGTTGATGGGCGCCATGGGGCGGGTGTGCCTGCTGGCACGACCCTTCCTGACCGGGCGCTGGGCGGCTGAGGTGGCCGATGGCGATGCCCTGTGCCTTGCCGCAAGAGCGACGCCGGTGGGGCGACAGGAGGCCCGTGGCGGCTCGGGAGAAAAAGGGGGATCAGGCGTCGGACGGGCGGCGAGGAGTTCGCCGAACAGGGGAGGAGGGGAGAGCGGGCTCGGGCGGAGGGGGGAATCGAGGCCTTGGGGGGGGGAGGGGCGCCAAGGCGCCACGAGATCGCCGACGGGAGGAGAAGGAAGGGAGAGGGAGGCGCAGTGGGCTGGGCGCGTGTGCAGGCAGGGGAAGGAGGCGAGGTCGGGGCCTCACCGCGGATCCGTGGGGTCTAGGCAGCGGTGGGGCGAGGAGGACGACGGTGACGCGACGTCGACGAGGAGGAAGGCAGCGAGGAAGAGGGCCGGTCCAGTGGGGATCCCGAGGGCCGATCTTGGCTGCGTCGCTGGGCCGATGGGATCGAGGCCTGCCCGATCCAGATCGGGAAGAGAGGAGCGGGGCTGGGTGGGGCGAGGAACGGCGGCGAGGGGGGGTCCGACGGGAAGGAGTCGGTGGCGCCTGCCTGATCCCGATTGGATCGGGAGAGGAGGGGTGGGGCGACGGGGAGAGAGTGGGAGCGAGAGGGGCTAGGGTTTCCCTCGGGTGGGGATAAGGAGAGGGGTGGCCTGGCTGGCCGGCCTGGTGGTGTGATGGGGCTGGCCTGTGGGGGAAGGAGATGGGCCAAGGGGAAGTGGGGGGGGGGGGCTGGTGGGCGGTGGGGTTTTATCCCCCTCCCAGCTTTGTTTTTCTTTTTATTTTTATTATTATTTTTTTTAACAGCTTCGAAACCACGATTAGAAACTTAGGGTTACTGCTACAAACCATCCGGGCGTTACACATTTGCAAAGATATTTCAGTAGGTGTCAACTTATTCAAATCA
Source organism: Aegilops longissima (assembly GCA_021605205.1). Lineage (NCBI taxonomy): Eukaryota > Viridiplantae > Streptophyta > Magnoliopsida > Poales > Poaceae > Aegilops > Aegilops longissima. Next base: position 214,304,046 of record CM038676.1, on the reverse strand, counting down.
AGTCTACGATATAAAGAAAGAGGCATAACACTAACACCGGCTCCAAGATCACATAAATCAGTTTTAATTTCTTTTAATGGAGCATGGTATAGTGGGTACTCCTGGATCTCCAAGTTTCTTTGGTATTCCACCCTTAAAAGTATAATTAGCAAGCATGGTGGAAATTTCAGCTTCCGGTATCTTTCTTTTATTAGTAATGATATCCTTCATATGCTTTTGAGCATATCAGTCAATCGCATACGTAAAAAGATAGGTCTAATCATTTCAGCAAAGCGCTCAAAATCCGCATCATCCTTTTTCTTGGATGGTTTGGGAGGAAACGACATGGATTTCTGAACCCATGGTTCTCTTTCTTTACCATGTTTCCTAGCAACAAAGTCTCTCTTATCATAACGTTGATTCTTTTATTGTGGGTTATCAAGATCAACAGCAGGTTCAATTTCTACATTATTATCATTACTAGGTTGAGCATCATCATGAACATCATCATTAACATTTTCACTAGGTTCATGTTCATTACCAGATTGTGTTTCAGCATCAGACATAGATATATCATTTGGATTATCAGGTGTTTCAGCAATAGGTTGTAGCGACCTGACCCAAAATCGGTCAAATCTACGTGTGCATACCATCCCAAGATCATCTTTGGTACTCACGAAGACATCGATAAAGTAATCAAAGTTCAATCACACCTGAATATCATTAATCGATTCTCATATAGAGTCTTTATTACAAGGGAATAAATTCGCTCAAGGCCAACTCATGAGAAATAAACTAAAATGCTGCGGAAGCGTCGAAGATAAGCGAGTCCATCCGACTCAAAGGGCAATCGCCAAGCGCGGAGCGTAGCCTCACTCTGATCGGAATATATCTACGCAACATAATACGTTGCAGCCATGTAGGTCAGCTTTTGGAATAAGCTGGCAAGTCAAGAAGAATAGCAATAATAAAGTTACTAACACTATATGCATTTTGGCTGTGGAGCTCTAAGTTTCATCATTTTGCGAAAAGCCAATTTTATCCTACTACAGTGGACTTATTTGCAATTTACTACAAATTGTTGGTAGTTATTGAGATGGTTCCGCCAACCAATATCTCGCTCCCAAATTATTATTAAGTCATAAAACCTCAAATTAATTCATTAGTTTTAAGTGTTGAGATATCCGAATACTTCCAAGGTCCAGAGGCTCAAATGTCCGTGAATCGGGACACGGCTAATCGATTAGGTTATAACACTCTGCAGAGGTTTATGACTTTCCCGCAAGAATCATTCCTCCTTTAAAGTCTTCGCACTTCATGGTGTTTGAAGACGGACGAATGAAACAGGTCTTCCAAAGAGTTCTTCCGCCACCGCCGGTACCCATCCAATCCTACCGTTCGTCTACTTCTCGTAGTACCGCCCAGCCAGCGTCACTACTAGGGTCAACCCAGCCAGAGCCCATAATGGCTTGCGGCTGCAGAGTAAGCTTCCGGTCATGGGGCATCCATCCTTCTCTTCGTGGCTGGGTGAAGCTTTCCGCAGGATGTCATGGCGCTTCTCCATGCATCCCGCCACCTTGGGTGCTCCAGGTGCCCGTCAACCGCCCTCCACCCAAAGAGTGATTTTCCGAAGTCCATCTTGATCATTGTAGTCCATGGGTTGTCATCATCATTGACTCTCACATCTTGCTTATGAATTTCACTCATCCCAAATCCCGTCTACGAGCATAGCAAAATAACTACTACGTCCCGGGGTCATGGTAACAAGGGGGTTGGTTCATCCTACCACATGATACTACTCAAGTTTAATGACTTCAAGATTTCACTACTGCATGCAATGGTGGGGTGGTGACAACTACAAATGCACAAAAACATAGGTATAGAAATAACATGATCAAAACTTGCCTTGCTGATGATCCTCGTAAGCTAAAGAGTCGTAGTAGCAAGCTTCGCATTCCGGAAACTCTACCGAGACAAACAATAACACAATAAGCATAAAGTAAGAGGATCACACAAGATAACAATGGTAACATAGCACAACAAAACAATCAAAACCAAATCCAAAAGAAAAACTCAAAGAAACCAATTCAAAGTTTTTCTCTACTCCAAACAATAGCAAAAATAGTTTTTATATAACAAAAATTCCTTAAAATAACCTAATCATGGTTTTAGGTTAACTTAACAGAAAAGGATTAACTAAGCAACTAGGAGCAAAAAGAATTAATTAAAAAGCTATTATAAAACTCATTTTAGGCCTAATCCAATTTCTATTAAGAAAATTAATTTAAAACTTTTATTAATTATAAATAAAAGTTCATCTAATGGAGTGACAGAAACTAACCTAGAATAACTAATCACAAGTTAAAAATAAATTAATTTACTAATTAATTAATTAGGAAAACAGGAACTAGTCAATTAATTAGGATTAATAGGATTCTGTCTAAAATTAATTATTTATTAATCCTAAAATACCCAAATTAATTTCTAGGGTTTGACAATGTCAAAATAAAGTGATGACAAAAGAATCATGCAGAAATAATTTTTCTAACTAAAGTTATAGCAGATTTGCTATTCTGACTAAAACAATATTAAAGCATTTTTAAATGTTTTTAACATAGCTAAATATATATTTTTCAGAAACTACATAAAATTTGCAATCCAACAAAAAAGAATCACTCAAAAATATTAAACAGAATAAAAGATATACATTTTGAAATTTGAAACAATTCGCTAAAACAGAAAATCAAAATAAAAAGAAAAGGCCTAATGGGCCTAAAGCGTGCCTCTGTATCGTTAGATAGGCTAAATGGGCCTAGGGTTAACTAAAACGAACCGCCTAATAATAAAACCTAACTAATAAATAAACCGATCGGCCGGCGGTTTTCTAATAAAACATACCCCTTGGGGCTTCTAATCCTAACCCTAGATCTAGGATCGAACGGCGGGGGGATGCTGGGGGCTGACGGACTCGGTGGCGGGCGAGAGTGCTCGAGGCGTCCAAGGCGTCGGCGAGCCAGCGAGTCGTCGGGAGACGCGCACGAGCACGGGAGGTTCGTGGTGTTGGGAGGGTCGGGGTGGACTGAGGTGGCGTCGTGGCGACTTTGGCGCGGGGAGGGGTTCGGTGCTCCGGTGAGCTCGGGAGGGAGAGGGAGAGGGGGTCCGGCGTCGCTAGGGGGGGAATGGGGTGCGGAGCCTCTGGCTTTTATAGCCAGGGGGTCGGGCTTGCCTCGGAAGGGCATCGGGGGCGTCGGGGAATCCCGGATCCTTCGGGATCCGGTGGATCTCAGCATGAGCTCCGTGGCTTGGGCGAGGGAAAGAAGACGGGCGGGGCCACGGGTCGATGAGAGAGAGAGGGGAGGTTGGGCGGTCGATCAAGCCTCGGGGTTTCGGCGAGGGGGCGCGGTCGGTCGGCTGGCTGGCTGGCTCTGGGCTGGCAGTTGGGCTGGGCTGGCTTTGGTTGGCTTGGGCCAGTGAGGGTGAGGTGGGCTGCTGCTAGGCTCAGGTGGCTGGTGGCGCCCTGGGGTTTTTTTTATTTTTTTAATTAAAACAAAACCAAAAATAAAACCTTATCTAAAAATATTTTATATAGGGTATATATATACCAAAATGATCGGGAATATTCCTTTCATTTGAACATTTTTCCAAAGTCAAAATCCAAACTTCATAAAAATCTATTTTTCAAATTCAAATAAAATTCAGATTTGAATCCAATTATTTTGGCCTTGTTTCCTCTGATATTTTGGAGTGTCATGTTTGCTCCTCTCATACTTTTGATCAAGTATTTATCGAGGCTTAGTTTTTGAATTGTTTCCCCACATGCCAAAGTTTGGAATTCAAATTCAAACTCAAATAGCTCTGAAACTTCAAATGACAATCAAATTCAAACAGAATGCATAGGATGCTTAGCTATAATTGTAAAACATTCCAAATAGGAAAATTTGGGATGTTACAAACCTACCCACCTTAAGATGAATCTCGCCCTCGAGATTCGGGTTGGCTAGCAAATAGGTGCGGATGGTCTCGACGAAGATCTTCTTGGCGCTCCTGTGTGGCTTCTTCCTCGGTGTGGTGACTCCACAAAGACCTTGCAAAATTTGATGACCTTGCTGCGGGTGACTCGCTTGCAGTCTCGAGAATACGGACGGGTTTCTCCTTGTAAGTCAAATCACTTTGTCAAGCTGTATGGCCTCTAGGGCACCTTGTGTCTCTCAACGGAACATCGGCCATGTCGGCATGGCACTTCTTCAAGCGAGAAACGTGAAAACATCATGAACTCCGGACAATCCTTCCGCAATTCCAACTTGTATGCAACTTCTCCACGACGCTCGAGGATTTTGTAGGGCCAATGAATCGGGTGCTAACTTTCCTTGACTCCAAACCTCTTGATTCCACGAAGTGGAGACACACGAAGGTATGCTCGGTCTCCCACTTCGTAAGTCACCTCCTTGCGCTTCTTGTCGGCATAACTCTTCTGTCTTGATTGTGCTATCTTGAGCGGTCTCGAATTAGCTTGACTTTTCTTCGAATCCTTGATAAGATCGGAACCAAAAGTGATCGATCTCCAACACTATCCCACAACAATGGTGTCCTGCACCTCCTTCCGTATAGAGCTTGAAAGGGCCATCTTCAAACTGGATTGATAAGCTGTTGTTGTACGAGAACTCTGCGACGGCAAATTATCATCCCAGCTAGACCCATAGTCTAGCACACAAGCTCTCAACATGTCCTCCGAATCTGATTGACTCTCTCGGTCATCCATCTGCTTCATGGATGAAAGGCTGTATCAATTCCAGCCTCGCACTCCAAAGTTTCATGCAATTGCTTCCAAAACTTTGAGGTAAACTGCGTTCCTCTATCGACACGATTTTCCTCGGAACTCCATGCGAGACATACGATCCTGGTCATGTATATCTTGGCCAACTTGGCACGGTATAGGTAGTCTTCACGGAATGAAGTGAGCTACCTTAGTCAAACAATCAACTACTACCCAGATAGAATCATAACCTGAACGGGTCCCGGTAATCCTGTGATGAAATCCATACCAAGTTTCTCCCATTTCCAATCGAATCGGCAAAGGTTGAAGTAACCTGCTGGCTTCGATGTTCTGCCTTTACACGCTGGCAAACATCACATACGGCTACGTACTAGGCAATGTCCTTCTTCATACCTGTCCACCAGAAACTTTGCTTCAAATCCAGGTACATCTTGGTGTTGCCGGGGTGAATTGAGTACGGGGAATCATGAGCCTCTGAAGAATTAGCTTCTGAGCTCGGGATCATTGGGCACGAATACGATCCTCAAACCATATAGTTCCGTGTTCATCCTTACGGAATCCTTTAGCTTTTCCTTCCTCCATCTTTTGCTTTATCTCATCGATTTCCTTGTCCGACTTACGGCTTCACGAATCCTTTCGGTCAAGGTGGACTGAACTTCGAGTCGCGACAAATCCTTTCGAACTATCTCCGATCGGAGATCTCGAGGTCATCGACTAACTCACAGGGTAATCCTCCTGCTGTAAGAGTGTTCACATAACTCTTACGGCTCAAAGCATCTGCTACAACATTGGCCTTACCGGGTGGTAATGCAATCTCATGTCATAGTCCTTTATCAACTCTAGCCATCTCCTCTCGCACTCGAGGTTCAATTCCTTCTGCGTGAAGATATATTTCAAACTCTTGTGATCTGTATAGACATCACAACGGTTTCCGATGAGGAAATGTCTCTGTGTCTTGAGTGCATGCACTCATACTGCTAACTCCAAATCATCGTGGCATAATTCATCTCATGAGGCCGTAGCTGTCCGGAGGCATAAGCTACAACCTTGCCTTCTGCATCAATACTCCTCCGAGTCCTTGACGAGAAGCGTCACAATAAACCTGGTATTCCTTATGTATGTCCGCAATATCAACCTTTGAGCTGTGACCAACCGTTTCTTCAACTCCCGAAAACTGGCTTCACATTCCTCGGTCCAAACATACTTGGCTTCCTTCTTCAACAGCTCGGTCATGGGCTTGGCAATCTTCGGAAGTTCTCAATGAACCTCCGATAATATCCTGCGAGTCCGAGAAAACTGCGGATCTCCTTGGTCGAGGTGGGTGATCGCCAATCGGTGGTGATTCCACCTTGGCGGGATCAACTGCTATTCCTTCTCTCGAGATAACATGTCCGAGGAATCCAACTTCCTTAAACCAAAATTCACATTTGCTGAATTTGGCATACAGCTGATGTTCTCGAAGTTTCTCCAGCACTAGACGCAAATGTTCCTTATGCTCTTCCTCGCTCTTGGAGAATATCAATATGTCATCGATGAACACCACGACAAACTTGTCCAAATACTCCATGAACACCTTGTTCATCAAATTCATGAAGTATGCAGGAGCATTAGTCAATCAAATGACATGACGGTATACTCATATAAACCATACCAGTGGTGAATGCTGTTTTGGGTATATCCTTTTCACGAATTTTCAATCGATGATACCCGATCGAAGATCGATCTTAGAGAATACCTTGGCTCCAACAAGCTGATCAAACAAGTCATTGATCATTGGCGAGAGGTACTTGTTCTTGATGGTTACTTTGTTCAATGCACGATAATCCACAACCATCCTCAAGCTTCCATCCTTCTTCTCTACCAAAAGAACTGGGCTCCCCAAGGTGATGAGCTTGGACGAATATATCCTTTCTCCAATAACTCATTTATTTGATCCTTGATCTCTTTCAACTCATTCGGTGGCATCCGATAAGGTCTCTTGGATATTGGGGCTGTGCGGCAATAACTCAATCGAAACTCAATGTCTCTCGTCCGGTGGCATTCTGGTAATTCCTCCGGAACACATCGGAAATTCTTGCACCTCTGGCACTTCCTCTTGAACAACTCCGTGAGGGAATGCACTGATTCTTCATCTGGCTGTGCGGGCTACATACTTGATCCTCTTACGCTCCGGGGTGGTGAGCAGAATAGACTTCTCGGCACGATCAATGTTCCTTCATACTTTGACAACCAATCCATGCCTAGGATTACATCCAAGGTCTGAGTTTCCAACACTATGAGTTCCACGGGAAATTTGTGGTTCCCGATGTTGAGGGTTGCAGGACAGCTTAAACCTGCCATCATTTCTCCTCTGCGGGCCGACGCGAAGGGGCTTCTAAGGGTTCTAGTGCGTAATCCGTACTTATCCACAACTACCCTTGATATGAATGAATCGTTGCACCGAATCAAAGAGAACCAAAACTGAGCGTGAATAAAAACTTACCAACCACGATGTATCGGCTGATCATAGGCGTCCTCCACGTCGATATGGTTCACTTGAGCACGAGGGAAGGATTGGGCTTCTTCATTTGAGCCTCCATTGCCATTCCCGTTCCTCTGCTTGGCCTCCGGGCAGTCGGTGGCATAGTGCCCTGTCTTCGGCACTTGAAGCGGTGATGTGGCTCAGATCCTTGAGCCGGGCAGAACGGTGCTGATTGCCATTACCATTGCCATTGCCATTGCCATGGCGACTTGTTGTCTGGCTGCGGTTATTCCCATTTCCTCCATGGTTATGAACTCCATGGTTATGATGGGTGTGCCCTCCGAGTACGGTGCATAGCGGGGCTTCGTTGAGCTCTGAGTTGTGCTTCCCTGGCTGTACTTCCGCTTGCGGCTTTCTATCTTCTGCTGCTTGCCTTCGGGATGGTGGCCTTGTCTACCAGCTCACGGTAGTTGTTGAAAGTAGCCACAATAAGCTGCATGCTCAATTCATCATTGAGTCCCTCAAGGAACTTCTCCTGCTTGGCGGCATCAGTGGCCACATCATCAGGGGCATAGCGAGCAAGCTTGCTGAATTCCTCCACGTACTGTGCCACAGTACGATTTCCCTGGCGTAAGTTGCGGAACTCACGCTTCTTCAGACTCATGGCTCCAGATGAGACATGAGCAGTGCGAAAGGCCTGCTGGAATTGATCCCAAGTGATGCCACCCAAGGGAAAAGTGGCGGTGTAATTCTCCCACCAAGAAGCTGCAGGTCCATCCAGTTGATGCGCGGCAAAGCGCACCTTCTCAGCATCAGTGCATCCAGCGGTGACTAGCTCTCTTCCAATCTTGCGGAGCCAATCATCAGCCATAATCGGCTCAGTGCTACTAGAGAACACTGGCGGATTCAACCTCAGAAATCGAGTCAAGTTGTCCATAGTGGGTGGTGGTGGTGGCGGTGGATTGTTGGCGGTGTTGTTCGATTACGAATCGAGCTGCATCGGTGCATTCTCTTCTTTGGAGCAGCTGGGTGAGTTCGGCGGGAAACCAGTGTCACGTCTCGGAGGCATCTGGTGTTTGGAGTGGGTGAGAAAATTAGAATAGAACAATGGTCTATGAGAAATACACTACCCATATGAATGCACAATCATAACACACCAAACATTATTCATTCCACTCAAACATGGTTCAAACTCGATTACAAAAGCTCATGACTAATCGAAAGAAAAACATCGGCCTAACTGATCGACGAAAAAGATAACATGGTGGTCGACTAAAAAAAGGTCTTCATCAGTGGCGCCTCCTCTTGGGGTTTCCTTCAGTGGTACTCCCTTCAAAATCCTGATCATTGCTCACGAGGGGTGCTTCATCTCCACTCGGGTAAAGGTCCTCTCCCAAGTCCATCTTTTCCTCAATCGCGGCAAGCTTCATCTTCAGGTCGTCGACTATCTCCATGAAGTCCGTGATTTCTTCCTCATAGCCAAGGAAGTCTGCGCGTGCCTTCTCAGGCCCATTCGATTCGCGGAACAAAGCTTCCGTGTGTCTTGAGTTCTGGCGAGCCTGAATCTCCGTTTCACGAGAAGACACTCCAAGTCTGGATGTAAGAGAGTGGAATCGTCCTCGATGGTATGGATGATATCTCCATTCCTTGCCTGCGAGAAACCATGGCGAGGTATGAGTGATCGAGCTCGGTCTGTACTCCTCTCGGAGATGTCCAAGCGCTCGGTAGATCGCCACGCCCTTCCGATGATCCAGTTGAACTCGGTGAACTCAAAGTTGATAGGCTCCGTGTGTCCTCCAAAGGTTCTCCCAGGATATGCACCTCAATCTCATGAGCGGTGTCCGTCGGAAGTGCATTAGTGGGTTTCCGGTGATCGAGGGCGAGCAATCTTCAGCAGCTTCACCATCTGGACCAGCTTCCTTCGAAGGGCATCGTCTCATCGGGCTGGCAGAACTCCGGTAGCAAAACTGGGGTGAACTCGACGGCCATCTAGAATGTTGCAAAGGGGAGAAGAGTCAGAATAGAACAGGGAAGAATTATAGAATGAAAAAGGGTTCAAGGTAAATGGTCTCGCTATGGCTTTCCGATCCTAGGGGTTACGATCCCACGGTCAGCGTGTGCTCGATACCATCTCTCAGAGCGACCTGACCCAAAATCGGTCAAATCTACGTATGCATACCATCCCAAGATCATCTTTGGTACTCACAATACATCGATAAAGTAATCAAAGTTCAATCACACCTGAATATCATTAATCGATTCTCATATAGAGTCTTTATTACAAGGGAATAAATTGGCTCAAGGCCAACTCATGAGAAATAAACTAAAATGCTGCGGAAGCGTCGAAGATAAGCGAGTCCATCCGACTCCAAAGGGCAATCGCCAAGCGCGGAGCGTAGCCTCACCCCGATCGGAATATATCTCGCAACATAATACGTTGCAGCCATGTAGGTCAGCTTTTGGAATAAGTGGCAAGTCAAGAAGAATAGCAATAATAAAGTTACTAACACTATATGCATTTTGGCTGTGGAGCTCTAAGTTTCATCATTTTGCGAAAAGCCAATTTTATCCTACTACAGTGGACTTATTTGCAATTTACTACAAATTGTTGGTAGTTATTGAGATGGTTCCGCCAACCAATATCTCGTTCCCAAATTATTATTAAGTCATAAACCCTCAAATTAATTCATTAGTTTTAAGTGTTGAGATATCCGAATACTTCCAAGGTCCAGAGGCTCAAATGTCCGTAACCGGGGACACGGCTAATCGATTAGGTTATAACACTCTGCAAAGGTTTGCGCACTTTCCCCGCAAGAATCATTCCCTCCTTTAAAGTCTTCGCACTTCATGGTGTTTGAAGACGGGACGAATGAAACAGGGTCTTCCAAAGAGTTCTTCCGCCACCGCCGTACCCATCCAATCCTACCGTTCGTCTACTTCTCGTAGTACCGTCCAGCCAGCGTCACTACTAGGGTCAACCCAGCCGAGCCCATAATGGCTTGCGGCTGCTGAGTAAGCTTCGGTCATGGGGCATCCATCCTTCTCTTCGTGGCTGGGTGAAGCTTTCCGCAGGATGTCATGGCGCTTCTCCATGCATCCCGCCACCTTGGGTGCTCCAGGTGCCCGTCAACAAATCCTCCACCCAGTAGTGATTTTCCAAGTCCATCTTGATCATTGTAGTCCATGGGTTGTCATCATCATTGACTCTCACATCTTGCTTATGAATTTCACTCATCCCAAATCCGTCTCTGAGCATAGCAAAATAACTACTACGTCCCGGGTCATGGTAACAAGGGGTTGGTTATCCTACCACATGATACTACTCAAGTTTAATGACTTCAAGATTTCACTACTGCATGCAATGGTGGGGTGGTGACAACTACAAATGCACAAAAACATAGGTATAGAAATAACATGATCAAAACTTGCCTTCTTGATGATCCTCGTAAGCTAAAGAGTCGAGTAGCAAGCTTAGCACTCAGGAAACTCTACCGAGACAAACAATAACACAATAAGCATAAAGTAAGAGGATCACACAAGATAACAATGGTAACATAGCACAACAAAACAATCAAAACCAAATCCAAAAGAAAAACTCAAAGAAACCAATTCAAAGTTTTTCCCTACTCCAAACAATAGCAAAAATAGTTTTTATATAACAAAATTCCTTAAAATAACCTAATCATGGTTTTATGTTAACTTAACAGAAAAGGATTAACTAAGCAACTAGGAGCAAAAAGAATTAATTAAAAGCTATTATAAAACTCATTTTAGGCCTAATCCAATTTCTATTAAGAAAATTAATTTAAAACTTTTATTAATTATAAATAAAAGTTCATCTAATGGAGTGATAGAAACTAACCTAGAATAACTAATCACAAGTTAAAAATAAATTAATTTACTAATTAATTAATTAGGAAAACAGGAACTAGTCAATTAATTAGGATTAATAGGATTCTGTCTAAAATTAATTATTTATTAATCCTAAAATACCCAAATTAATTTCTAGGGTTTGACAATGTCAAAATAAAGTGATGACAAAAGAATCATGCAGAAATAATTTTTCTAACTAAAGTTATAGCAGATTTGCTATTCTGACTAAAACAATATTAAAGCATTTTTAAATGTTTTTAACATAGCTAAATATATATTTTTCAGAAACTACATAAAATTTGCAATCCAACAAAAAAAGAATCACTCAAAAATATTAAACAGAATAAAAGATATACATTTTTGAAATTTGAAACAATTCGGCTAAAACAGAAAATCAAAATAAAAGAAAAAGCCTAATGGGCCTAAACTGTGCCCTGTGCGTTAGATAGGCTAAATGGGCCTAGGGTTAACTAAAACGAACCGCCTAATAATAAAACCTAACTAATAAATAAACCGATCGGCCGGCGGTTTTCTAATAAAACATACCCCTTCGGGGCTTCTAATCTAACCCTAGATCTAGGATCGAACGGCGGAGGGATCTTGGGGCTTACGGACCGGACGGCGGCGGGCGGGCGAGAGTGCTCGAGGCGTCAGGCGTCGGCGAGCTTCATGAGTCGTCGGGAGACGCGACGAGCACGGGAGGGTTCGGTGGTGTTGGGGAGGTCGGGGTGGACGAGGTGGCGTCGGCGGCGACTTTGGCGGGAGGGGTTCGGTGCTCCGGTGAGCTCGGGAGGGAGAGGGAGAGGGGGTCCGGCGTCGCTAGGGGGGGGAATGGGGTGCGGAGCCTCTGGCTTTTATAGCCAGGGGGTCGGGCTTGCCTCGGAAGGGCATCGGGGGCGTCGGGGAATCCCGGATCCTTCGGGATCCGGTGGATCTCCGGCGAGCTCCGTGGCTTGGGCGAGGGGAAAGAAGACGGGGCGGGGCCCGCGGGTCAGTGAGAGAGAGAGGGGGAGGGTTCGGGCGGTCGACCGAAGCCTGGGGGTTTCGGCGAGGGGGGGCGCGGGCGGTCGGCTGGGCTGGCCTGGCTGGCTCTGGGCTGGCCAGTTGGGCCGGCTCGGCTGGTTGGCTTGGGCCAGGCTGAGGGGTGAGGTGGCGCTGGCTGGGCCTGGGTGGCCTGGCTGGCGCCCCTGGGGTTTTCTTTATTTTTTTAATTAAAACAAAACCAAAAATAAAACCTTATCTAAAAATATTTTATATAGGGTATATATATACCAAAATGATCAGGGGAATATTCCCTTTCATTTGAACATTTTTCCAAAGTCAAAATCCAAACTTCATAAAAATCTATTTTTTCAAATTCAAATAAAATTCAGATTTGAATCCAATTCTTTTGGCCTTGTTTCCTCTGATATTTTTGGAGTGTCATGTTTGCTCCTCTCATACTTTTGATCAAGTATTTATCAGGCTTAGTTTTTGAATTGTTTCCCACATGCCAAAGTTTGGAATTCAAATTCAAACTCAAATAGCTCTGAAACTTCAAATGACAATCAAATTCAAACAGGATGCATAGGATGCTTAGCTATAATTGTAAAACATTCCAAATAGGAAAATTTGGGATGTTACATAGGTTCACTAGAAGTTTGCAAAGTCCTATCATTTTTCTTTTTCTTCCTTTTAGAAGAACTAGGTGCATCATATTATTTCTCTGAGAATCTTGCACAATTCTCTTAGGGTGGCCTTCAGGATACAAAGGTTCCTGAGTCATTCTACCAGTTCTAGTAGCCACTCTAACAGCATAATCATTTTTCTTACTATTCATTTCATCGAGCAATTCTTTCTGAGCCTTAAGTACTTGTTCTACTTGAGTGGTAACCATAGAAGCATGTTTGCTAACAAGTTTAAGTTCACATTAAATATTAGCCATATAATCACCCAAGTGTTTAATCATATAAGCATTTTGTTTTAATTGTCTACCGAAATAAGCATTGAAGTCTTCTTGCTTAAACATAAAGTTATCAAACTCATCCAAGCACTGACTAGCAACTTTGGTAGGAGGGATTTCAGCTTTATCATATCTATAGAGAGAATTTACCTTTACTACCTGTGTCGGGTTATCGGGATCGGGAGGTTCTTCAATAGGTAATTGATCAGGACCATATGTTTCTTCAACAGGTGGTAGATTACGACCATGTATTTCTTCAATAGGAGGTAAATTTTCTTAACATCTTCAGCTTTAATACCTTTTTCTTTCATAGATTTCTTTGCCTCTTGCATATCTTCGGGACTGAGAAATAGAACACCTCTCTTCGGAGTTGCTTTAGGAATAGGCTCGTAATTGGAGCGGAGCTGGCTCAGAGGTGCCCAATTATTTCCATTTGTCAACATATTATTCAATAGAATTTCAGCTTCATCCGTGTTCTTTCCCTAAAAGAGAACCAGCACAACTATCCGTAATCTCTGGAAGCATCGGTTAGTCCATTATAAAAGATATCAAGTATTTCATTTTTCTTAAGAGGATGATCAGGCAAAGCATTAAGTAACTTGAGAAGCCTCCCCCAAGCTTGTGGGAGACTCTCTTCTTTAATTTGCACAAAGCTGTATATTTCCTTTAAAGCAGCTTGTTTCTTATGAGCAGGGAAATATTTAGCAGAGAAGTAATAAATCATATCGTGGGGACTACGCACACAACCAGGATCAAGAGAATTAAACCATATCTTAGCATCACCCTTTAATGAGAACGGAAATATTTTAAGTATATAAAAGTAGCGAGATCTCTCATCATTAGTGAACAGGGTGGCTATATCATTTAATTTAGTAAGATGTGCCACAACAATTTCAGATTCATAACCATGAAAAGGATCAGATTCAACCAAAGTAATTATATCAGGATCAACAGGGAATTCATAATCCTTATCGGGAACACAAATAGGCGACGTAGCAAAAGCAGGGTCAGGTTTCATTTTATCTTTAAGAGATTCTTTGTTCCATTTAACTAATAGCCTTTTAAGCTCGTTTCTATCTCTGCAGGATAAAATAGCTACAGAAGCTTCCATATCAAAAACATAACCCTCAGGAATAACAGGCATATCTTCATCATCACTTTCATCAATATATTCAGATTCAATAATTTCTTTCTCTCTAGCCCTAGCAATTTGTTCATCAAGAAATTCACTAAGGGGCACAGTAGTATCACGCATAGAAGTATTTTCATCATAAGTATCATGCATAACAGAAGTTGCATCATCAATAACATGCACATATCGTAAGCTAATAGCGTAAGCAGGTTTAGGTGTCGCAAGCTTACTCATAACAGAAGGTGAATCAAGTGCAGAGCTAGATGGCAGTTCCTTACCTCCCCTCGTAGTTGAGGGATAAATTTTGTTTTCTCGTCTTTCAAGTTCTTCATAGTGTCCAGCAGATATAAATCCCAAGTGACTCAAAGAATAGAGCTATGCTCCAAGCAACGGCGCCTTGAAAAGGTCTTGATAACCCACAAGTATAGGGGATCGCAACAGTTTTCGAGGGTAGAGTATTCAACCCAAATTTATTGATTCGACACAAGGGGAGCCAAAGAATATTCTCAAGTATTAGCAGTTGAGTTGTCAATTCAACCACACCTGGATAACTTAGTATCTGCAGCAAAGTGTTTAGTAGCAAAGTAATATGATGGTGGTGGTAACGGTAACAAAAGTAAAGGAAGCAAAGTAATATTTTTGGTGTCTTGTAGTGATTGTAACAGTAACAACGGAAAAGTAAATAAGCGTAAACCAGTATATGGAAAGCACGTAGGCATCGGATCGGTGGTGGATAATTATGCCGGATGCGGTTCATCATGTAACAGTCATAACCTAGGGTGACATAGAACTAGCTCCAATTCATCAATGTAATGTTGGCGTGTATTCCGAATATAGTCATACGTGCTTATGGAAAAGAACTTGCATGGCATCTTTTGTCCTACCCTCCCGTGGCAGCGGGGTCCTAATGGAAACTAAGGGATATTAAGGCCTCCTTTTAATAGAGAACCGGAACAAAGCATTAGCACATAGTGAATACATGAACTCCTCAAACTATGGTCATCACCGGGAGTGGTCCCGATTATTGTCACTTCGGGGTTGCCGGATCATAACACATAGTAGGTGACTATAGACTTGCAATATAGGATCAAGAACTCACATATATTCATGAAAACATAATAGGTTCAGATCTGAAATCATGGAACTCGGGCCCTAGTGACAAGCATTAAGCATAGCAAAGTCATAGCAACATCAATCTCAGAACATAATGGATACTAGGGATCAAACCCTAACAGAACTAACTCGATTACATGATAGATCTCATCCAACCCATCACCGTCCAACAAGCCTACGATGGAATTACTCACGCACGTCGGTGAGCATCATGAAATTGGTGATGGAGGATGGTTGATGATGACGACAGCGACGAATCCCCCTCTCCGGAGCCCCGAACGAACTCCAGATCAGCCCTCTCGAGAGGTTTTAGGGCTTGGCGGCGGCTCCGTATCGTAAAACGCGATGATTTCTTCTCCTCTATTTTTTTCTCCCCGAAAGCAAATATATAGAGTTGGAGTTGGCGTCGGAAGGTCTCCAGGGGGCCCACGAGGTAGGGGGGCGTGCCCTAGGGAGGGGGGCGCGCCCCCCACCCTCCTGGAGAGGGTGTGGGCCCCCTGGTCTTCATCTTTGGCGAGGATTTTTTATTATTTTTTTATAAGATGTTCCGTGGAGTTTCATGTCATTCCGAGAACTTTTGTTTTCTCGCACATAAAACAACATCATGGCAATTCAATTTGAAAACAGCGTCCGTCCGGGTTAGTTCCATTCAAATCATGCAAGTTAGAGTCCAAAACAAGGGCAAAAGTGTTTGGAAAAGTAGATACGTCGGAGACGTATCAGGCGCACCCTTGGGTAACCACCGAGGTGTTCTCTTGGTGCTTTCTGCTTCTCGTAGCTCGCCTAGGCGCCCCTTTTGCCCTTTCGCCTTCTTGACCTGCCTCCTGAGGAGAGGGACAAGAAAGGGATTACGGGCATCTCATCTCTTTTTTAGTTTGTAAGCCTTCGGGCCTTCGTCAAATTTAGAACTTGTAATCCGCTTGCTCATGTTTTTCATTCCGTATGAATTGTACCTGTGTGGGATGTTTTTAATGAAAAAGGGATGTTTAATGGGTTTTTCGTTCGTGGGTGGACCCCGCGACAAGGAGCGAATCCTTGTTACTATTTAAGATAAACGTTTTTCGCCCGGCAACAGGCCTTGTCGTCCCCCTCACTTTGCTCGACCATTCTCGCGCCCTTGGCGGAGGCAGGGATGAAGTGGGCTTGGGCTCCTCGTTCTATCTCCTTGCCGCCGCGGCTACAACCAAATTCGGACCCAGGAGATAATCCTTAGGTATAGGAAAAAGGGGAGCACGGTAGCTTGGAGATAAAACGAGGTTTCACATGTCCTAGTTCCATACTGAAATGCATGACAGAGGATGAAAGACTTATCTGGATCTACAGCCCCCGGCAACCTTGTCTTGCCGCGGTTGGATCCTTGTACCTGCAGCCCCCCGGCAACTCTGGTTTGCCGGGTCGGGACGCCGGTCCGTTCCCTTTCTTCCAAGTAGCTCAGCAGAAGTACCCATGTGCCCTGCGAACCAAAGGAGGGCAGAAAAGAACAGAGAGACGCGCACTCGACCTCTAGGCTAGGGGTTAGTCGCCGCTAAGCACTATCGACCCTAACCAAGGAAGAGACTCGACCTAGCATGCATGCTATAACTTAGGGCGCCAGCACTTCATTTATTTGTGCTTAGGGTCTGCGCCTGGCTTTGTACAAAGGGGTACATGCCTTGCCGGCAAGGCTTGCACAAAAGGTGGTTTGTCGGGGGCAAGCCACGCCTTAGGGGTAAAACTGACGAAGATGCTCGATGTTCTAGGAGTTGCTCGCTGGAACAGCACCTTCGGTCTCCAGGCGGACTGCGCAAGGCCTGGTGACTCGTATTACCCGATAAGGGCCTTCCCACTTCGGCGTCAACTTGTTGGAATTCTTGGTCGACTGAACGCGCCGAAGAATAAGGTCGCCTTCCTCAAAGCTTCGGGCATGAACCTTGCGGCTATGGTAGCGGCGCAAGGCTTGCTGGTAGGGTGCTGCTCTCACAGCCGCCCAAAGACGATCTTCCTCAAGGAGTGTTGCATCATCTTGCCGCAACTGCTCTTGCTCAAGCTCATCATAAGTGAGCACTCGAGGTGACCCGTATATGAGTTCCGTGAGGAGAACTGCCTCCATCCCATATACTAGGGCAAAGGGTGTCTGAACGGTGGCTCGATTTGGCGTCATCCTGATCGACCAAAGAGCCGCCGACAACTCATCAATCCAGCGCCTTCTGCTCTTGTGCAGCCTATCAAAGGTCTTCGTTCTCAGGCCTCGCAACACTTCAGCATTCGCCCTCTCTGCTTGGCTGTTGCTCTGGGGGTGTGCCACGGAAGCAAAACAGACCTTGATGCCAAGGTCTTGAATGTACTGCATGAAGGTGTGGCTTGTGAACTGTGTGCCGTTGTCGGTGATGACTCTGTTTGGCACACCAAAACGGCAGACTAGTCCCTTGAAGAACTTGACGGCTGACTGTGTTGTCACCTTCCTCACTGGTTCCACCTCTGGCCACTTTGTGAACATGTCGATCGCAACGTACAAGTACTCAAAGCCCCCGACAACACGAGGGAAAGGGCCTAGTATGTCGAGCCCCCAGACCGAGAATGGCCAGGAGAGAGGGATCGTTTGAAGGGCTTGAGCTGGTTGATGAAGCTTCTTTGAATGGAACTGACACGCTTAACACTTGGTTACTAGTGTTGTCGCATCCTGGAGGGCGGTGGGCTAGAAGAAACCTTGCCGGAACGCCTTGCCGGCAAGGGCCCTCAACCCTATGTGGGAGCCACATATGCCTCCATGTATCTCTGCCAATAACTCCAGTCCTTCCTCCCGGGGGATGCACTTCAATTTCACACCGTTCGCCCTTCTCCAGTACAGGACGTCATCGACGAACTGGTATAGGGCAGACCGACGTGCTACTTTTTCTGCTTCTTCCTGCTCCTCAGGGAGTTCCCCTGTTTGGAGGAATCGGACAGTATGTTGCACCCACACCGGAGCCTGGGGCTCGACGGCAAGGACCAAAGGCATTTCCTCTGCCATGGGAGCGGCTGTCTCCACGACCAGGGCTTGACGCCCTGCCGAAGCCAGTTGCTCTTTGGCAGGCTCAGTGTCCACGATAGCATCCTTGCCGGCAGCCTCAGGGGGCTCGGCGGGAAAGTACTTGTCGGGACCTGATTTCCTCCGCTTGTTCCGCCCCGTTGACGGTTCGACGGATGGCTGAGTTAACCGGAGCAATAAGGTACCTGGTTCCACAGGTATCTTGAACGCAGCATGCTTCGACAGGTAATCGGCGATGTCGTTCTCCGCTCGGGAGCGTGCTCGCTTGGATCTGATCAAAGAGCCCCAGCTTCCTCACTTCATCTACGTAGGCCTCCACCAATGGGCTCTGGTAATCCTTGTTGACTTGTCTGACGACAAGCTGTGAGTCACCCCTGACGATGAGCTTCTTCACCCCGAGGCCTGCCGTGATACTGAGACCGGCAAGCAGCCCCTCGTACTCAGCAGTGTTGTTTGTGAACATCTCCCTGGGAAAGTGCATCTGGATCACGTACTTGAGGTGCTCTCCAATGGGTGCGACAAGCAGCACACCGGCACCGGCGCCTTGCAGCGAGAAAGCCCCGTCAAAGTACATGATCCAGTCGCGGTCCGCCTCCTTGCCGGGGAGAGTGGTCTCTTTGATTTCTTCGTCAGGTGTTGAGGTCCATTCCGCAATGAACTCTGCCAAGATTCTACTCTGGATTGTTGAGGTACTTTCAAACTTTAACCCAAAGCTCGACAACTCCAAGGCCCATTCCACAATCCTTCCGATTGCATCTGGGTTGTGCAGTATCCGTTGTAGAGGGAGGCGGGTGACGACAGTGATCTCGTGGGCTTGTAAGTAATGACGCAGCTTCCTCGAGGCCATAAGGAGGCCGAAGAGCAATTTCTACACACCGGAGTACCTCAACCTAGCCCCCTGCAAGAGGGAGCTGACAAAGTAAAACGGGTGCTTGATACGTCTCCGTCGTATCTACTTTTCCAAACACTTTTGCCCTTGTTTTGGACTCTAACGTGCATGATTTGAATGGAACTAACCCGGACTGACGCTGTATTCAGTAGACTTTCCATGGTGTTATTTATGTGCAGAAACAAAAGTTCTCAGAATGACCTGAAACTCCACGAAACATCTATTTGGAAAATAAGAAAAATACTGGAAGAAAAATCCACGTCAGGGGGCCACACCCTGCCCACGAGGGTGGGGGCGCGCCTACCCCCCTAGGGCGCGCCCCCCTACCTCGTGGGCCCCCTGACACTCCACCGACCTCAACTCCAACTCCATATATTCACTTTCGGGGAGAAAAAAATCAGAGAGAAGGATTCATCACGTTTTACGATACAAAGCTGCCGCCAAGCCCTAAAACCTCTCGGGAGGGCTGATCCGGAGTCCGTTCGGGGCTCCGGAGAGGGGGATTCGTCGCCGTCGTCATCATCAACCATCCTCCATCACCAATTTCATGATGCTCACCACCCTGCGTGAGTAATTCCATCGTAGGCTTGCTGGACGGTGATGGGTTGGATGAGATCTATCATGTAATCGAGTTAGTTTTGTTAGGGTTTGATCCTAGTATCCACTATGTTCGAGATTGATGTTGCTATGACTTTGCTATGCTTAATGCTTGTCACTAGGGCCGGGTGCCATGATTTCAGATCTGAACCTATTATGTTTTCATGAATATATGTGAGTTCTTGATCCTATCTTGCAAGTCTATAGTCACCTACTATGTGTTATGATCCGCAACCCAAGTGACAATAATCGGGACCACTCCGGTGATGACCATAATTTGAGGAGTTCATGTATTCACTATGTGCTAATGCTTTGTTCGGTTCTCTATTAAAAGGAGGCCTTAATATCCCTTAGTTTCCATTAGGACCCGCTGCCACGGAGGGTAGGACAAAAGATGTCATGCAAGTTCTTTTCTATAAGCACGTATGACTATATTCGGAATACATGCCTACATTACATTGATGAATTGGAGCTAGTTCTATGTCACCCTATGTTATGACTGTTACATGATGAACCGCATCCGGCATAATTCTCCATCACCGATCCAATGCCTACGAGCTTTTCACATATTGTTCTTCGCTTATTTACTTTTCCGTTGCTACTGTTACAATCACTACAAAACACCAAAAATATTACTTTTGCTACCGTTACTTTTGTTAGCGTTACCACTACTATCATATTACTTTGCTACTAAATACTTTGCTGCAGATACTAAGTTATCCAGATGTGGTTGAATTGACAACTCAACTGCTAATACTTGAGAATATTCTTTGGCTCCCCTTGTGTCGAATCAATAAATTTGGGTTGAATACTCTACCCTCGAAAACTGTTGCGATCCCCTATACTTGTGGGTTATCAAGACTATTTTCTGGCGCCGTTGCCGGGGAACATAGCTCTATTCTTTGAGTCACTTGGGATTTATATCTGCTGGTCACTGTGAAGAACTTGAAAGACGCTAAGACAACAATTTATCCCTCAACTATGAGGTAAGGAACTGCCATCTAGCTCTGCACTTGATTCACCTTCTGTTTTGAGTAAGCTTGCGACACCTAAACCTGCTTCTGCTATTCATTTTGATATGTCGCATGTTACTGATGATGCCACTTCTGCTATGCATGATACTTATGATGAAACTACTTCCATGCTTGATACTACTGTGCCACTTAGTGAATTTCTTGATGAACAAATTGCTAGGGTTAGAGAGAAAGAAATTATTGAAACTGATTATATTGATGAAAGTGATGATGAAGACTCGCCTGTTATTCCTGAGGGTTATGTTTTTGAAAAAGAAGCTGCTTTAGCTATTTTAGCTTGCAAAGATAGATATGAGCTCAAGAGGTTATTAGCTAAATGGAGGCAGCAATCTCTTAATGCTAGAATGAAACCTGGCCCTGCTTTTTCTACTTCACCTATCTGTGTTACTGATAAGGATTATGAATTCTCTGTTAATCCTGATATAATTACTTTGGTTGAATCTGACCCTTTTCATGACTATGAATCTGAAACTGTTGTGGCACATCTTACTAAATTAAATGATATATCCACCCTGTTCACTAATGATTAGAGATCTCGCTATCTTTATATCCTTAAATGATATCCACCCTGTTCACTAAGATATGGTTTAATTCTCTTGATCCTGGTTGTGTGCGTAGTCCCCAAGATAAAATTTATTACTTCTCTGCTAAATATTTCCCTGCTCATAAGAAACAAGCTGCTTTAAGGGATATATACAACTTTGTGCAAATTGAAGAAGAGAGTCTCCCACAAGCTTGGGGGAGGCTTCTCAAGTTACTTAATGCTTTGCCTGATCATCCTCTTAA
The DNA here is from genome assembly GCA_021605205.1 of Aegilops longissima. Classification (NCBI taxonomy): domain Eukaryota; kingdom Viridiplantae; phylum Streptophyta; class Magnoliopsida; order Poales; family Poaceae; genus Aegilops; species Aegilops longissima. The sequence goes on along the minus strand of CM038676.1, from coordinate 214,282,459 downwards.
GAAAAATGAAATACTTGATATCTTTTATAATGGACTAACCGATGCTTCCAGAGATTACCTGGATAGTTGTGCTGGTTCTGTTTTGAGGGAAAGAACACCAGATGAAGCTGAAATTCTATTGAATAATATGTTGACAAATGAAATTAATTGGACACTTCCTGAGCCTATTCCTAAACCAACTCCGAAGAAGAGGGGTGTTCTATTTCTCAGTCCTGAAGATATGCAAGAGGCAAAGCAATCTATGAAAGAAAAGGGTATTAAAGCTGAAGATGTTAAGAATTTACCTCCTATTGAAGAAATACATGGTCTTAATCTACCTCCTGTTGAAGAAACATATGATCTTAATCCATTACCTATTAAAGAAACTCGTGGTCTTGATAACCTGACACAGGTAGTAAAGGTAAATTCTCTCTATAGATTTGATGAAGGTGATATTCCTCACTATAAGTCTGCTAGACAATTCTTAGAGGAGTTTGATAATTTTATTGTCAAACAAGAAAACTTCGATGCTTATTTTGGTAGACAATTGAAATACAATTCCGATACGCTTGAACACTTGGGTGATTATATGTCTAGAGTTAAAGGTGAACTTAAACTCATTACTAAACATGCTTCTATGGTTACCACTCAAGTAGAACAAGTACTTAAGGCTCAAAATGATTTTCTCAATGAATTGAATAGTAAGAAAAATGATTATGATGTTAGAGTGGCTACTAGAACTAGTAAGATGACTCAGGAACCTTTGTATCCTGAAGGCCGCCCTAAGAGAATTGAACAAGATTCTCTGAGAAATAATATTGATGCACCTAGTCCTTCTAAAAGGAAGAAAGAGAAAAATGATAGGACTTTGCATGCTTCTAGTGAACCTAATGTTGAACCACCTGAGAATCCAAATGATATCTCTATTTCTGATGCTGAAACACAATCTGGTAATGAACATGAACCTAATGAAAATGCTAATGATGATGTTCATGATGATGCTCAACCTAGTATTGATAATGATGTAGAAACTGAACCTGGTGTTTATCTTGATAACCCACAATCAAAGAATCAATGTTATGATAAGAGAGTTGTTGCTAGGAAACACGGTAAAGAAAGAGAACCATGGGTTCAGAAACCCATGCCTTCCCCTCCAAAACCATCCTAGAAAAAGGATGATGAGGATTTTGAGCGCTTTGCTGAAATGATTAGACCTATCTTCTTGCGTATGCGATTGACTGATATGCTCAAAATGAATCCTTATGCTAAGTATATGAAAGATATTGTTACTAATAAAAGAAAGATATCGGAAGCTGAAATTTCCACCATGCTTGCTAATTATACTTTTAAGGGTGGGATACCAAAGAAACTAGGAGATCCAGGAGTACCAACTATACCATGCTCCATTAAAAGAAACTATGTTAAAACTGCTTTATGTGATCTTGGAGCCGGTGTTAGTGTTATGCCTCTCTCTTTATATCATAGACTTGATTTGAATAAGCTGACACCTACTGAAATATCTTTGCAAATGGCTGATAAATCAACTGCTATACCTGTCGGTATTTGTGAGGATGTGCCTGTTGTGGTTGCAAACGTCACTATTTTGACGGACTTTGTTATTCTTGATATTCCCGAGGATGATAGTATGTCTATTATTCTTGGAAGACCTTTTTTGTATACTGCAGGGGCTGTTATTGATTGCAACAAAGGCAATGTCACTTTTCATGTTAATGGTAATGAGCATACGGTACACTTTCCGAGGAAACAACCTCAAGTCCACAGTATCAATTCTATTGGGAAAATTCCATCGATTATTTTTGGAGGTTTTGAATTTCCTCTTCCTACTATCAAGAAGAAATATGATATTCTTATTATTGGGTATGTGCATATCCCCGTTGAGGAAACATAGTGTCACTCGAAATTTCTCCGGTTCCATGTTAGTCGGAATGAGTTTGTTAACAAGACCTGATCAACCTTGTTAGCGGATTCCTTTTGATGAGCATGAGATGGATGAAACTAGAAGGCACAACTCTCTATACCCTTCCTTTACTTTTTGTTATTTAGTTGAAATAAAGTAAAAAAGAAGTATTTTTCTGTCTTTTTCTGATTTATTCGTGCAATATAAAAATACCTCGAAAGTAAAAGTTCTCCAAATGCCCTGCCAATTTAATATGATTTTTTCTGGAATATTTGAGAATATCTGGCACTAAGAACACAACAGGGGGAGCAAGCACCTGGCCATGAGGGTCCAGGGCGCGCCCACCCCTACAGGGCACGCCCCCTTCCTCGTGGGCCCATGATGGGCCCCCTCCACTTATTCCTGCACCCACACACTTCTTCTTCCTCCCAAAAAAAATCACCATCCAGCTCAAGCATGAGTTCTAGCTCATTTTGCTGCGATTTTCGATCTCCTTGCTCAAAGCACCTCTCACAAAACTGCTTGGGGAGATTGTTCCTTGGTATGTGACTCCTCCATTGGTCCAATTAGTTTTTGTTCTAGTGCTCTATTCATTGCAAATTTATGCTGCCTAGGTGACCATGTTCTTGAGCTTGCATGTCAAATTTATATGGTTCCAAGTAGTTCTAATGCATGATATAGGCTCTAGGCACTTGTAGGAGTAGTTGCTATCAATTTTATTGAGCTTGGTTCACTTTTGCTTGAAGTTACTAAAAATTTCAGAAATTTTCAGAAAATAATGAAGAGATTTCTGAGGGGCTCATCGAGCCGAAGCTTGAAGGAAAAGCAAAATGAAGAAGCACAGAGGCCCAAATATAATTTGCCTCGCACCGCGGAGGTCCGGTCGTGTGAATGGCCTTCCGATAATTACTTGAGAGAAGCCGGGATTTATGATGATTTCTATTCATTGGCTGAGAATACTGGCCCCACCGACTTCCTCCGCGACCAACGTCATCAGTATCTCTTACTCACCAATACTTTTGTGCAAAACTTCTACTATTATCCTAAGGAATCACCTCCTTCAGTAGATTTTCATTTATGTGATGTTGTTAAGAAGATGCCACTAGATGAATTTTGCAAGGTTTGCAAAATACCCTTCGAGGGTACCTTAGATGAACCACATATTAAAGATGCGGATGGGTTTATTGACACTATTACTGTAGGGGAAACTAGGAAGGTTTCCGATGCAAGAATCACTAGCATACATTTTCCTGTTTTACGCTACTTTGCCATATTTTCTAGTCGTTGCTTAATTGGTCGTGGAAACTGTGGAAACCTTAGTGTTCCTGATATTATCATCTTGTTCCATGGTTTATTTTCCGATAACACTGTTAGTATGGGTGGTATTATTGCTAAACGGTTAAGTTTGAACCGTACAAAGGGTCCCATCTTTGGAGGTATTTATGCTTCACCCCTTGCTGCATATTATAATATACCTATTAGGCATTATGAAAAAGAAGAAAAATTGCTGCACACTGCTTATTTAGATTATAAGAGTATGGTAGCGCATGATTTCATTGTTAAGAATAAGGAAGGGGCGCTTAAATACAAATTGTTCTTTGATAAGCATCATCCTGAGACTATTATCTTGCCTGCTCCTTCCTTGTTTAATTTATCTGCAGGCCCATATCTCGTTCCGTGGGCAGCCATTTACGCCTACAGGAACCCTACACCAGCCACGGAGCCGGAACCACAATTTGAGCCTCCACGACAGTCTAATTAATTTTGGGATCCGTAGATGACTGCCAGCCAGTGGCAGTCAGAGTCTTCTTTATCTCAGTACGACCCCAGCTACAACAATGGATATCCGCCAGGCCATCCGTGGCAATGAACCAACTTAGGCCAAAAGCCTAAGCTTGGGGGAGTACGTATTTCCCACCGACATTACATTTATGTTCACACACTCATTGCTAGATGTCGGTGCTCATACTCTTTCACTGTAATATCCATGCTACTTTATTTTCGTTTTCTTGCTTTCTCCTTGTGTGTTTGATAAACCTTCAGAAAAACAAAAAAAATTTAGTGTAGCTTCTAGCTAGTTTACTTTCTTTCTGTAGTAGTAATAATGAAAAATAAAACCCAAAAAGATTTCCCGTTCTTCTTTTGCTTGTTGGGAGCTTTCCCGTGTAAATAGTTTAATTTCTTTTCTTTTCTTTGGGGGTCGATAGGAGAAGACCATAATTAAATTGTTGAAGTGGCTCTTATATACATTATTGTTGATTTAACCAAGAGCCCATATTGCCTTGTCTTCTCCTGTTTATTGAATGCTCGCAGATTCCAGCTTAGTCCAATGCACGTGCACTCTTATTATTATTCACATCGTTCGGTCGTGCAAGTGAAAGGCAATTATGATGATATATGATGGACCGACTGAGATGACAAAAGCTGGTATGAACTCGACCTCTCTTGTTTTTGTAAATATGATTGGTTCATTGTTCCTGATTCAGCCTATTATGAATAAACATGTTTGCAATGACAATTAGAGATCATAGTTGCTTGTGCCATGCTTGATTAGCTATGAGTTATAATGGTTTACCTTGTGTGCCAACATGATATTAAAATGGTTGTGATGTGGTATAGTGGGGTGGTATCCTCCTTTGAATGATTTAAGTGACTCGACTTGGCACATGTTCACACATGTAGTTGAAACAAATCAACATAGCCTTCACGATATTTATGTTCATTGTGGATTATATCCTACTCATGCTTGTACTCATGTCTATTAATTTTAATGCATGTTCATGACTGTTGTCGCTCTCTAGTTGGTCGCTTCCCAGTCTTTTGCTAGCCTTCACTTGTACTAAGCGGGAATACTGCTTGTGCATCCAATCCCTTAAACCCCAAAGTTATTCCATATGAGTCCACTATACCTTCCTATATGCGGTATCTACCTGCCGTTCCAAGTAAATTTGTATGTGCCAAACTCTAAACCTTCAAATAAAGATTCTGTTTTGTATGCTCGAATAGCTCATGTATCAACTAGGGCTGCCCTTATCTTCCATGCTAGGCGGGTTATTCTCAAGAGGAGTGGACTCCGCTCCTCACTCACGAGAAAATGGCTGGTCACCGGGATGCCCAGTCCCATGCTTTATGCAAACTAAATCAAAATAACTGCAAACAAAACTCCCCCTAGGACTGTTGCTTGTTGGAGGCACTCGTTGTTTCGAGCAAGCGATGGATTGATGCTTGTTGGTGGAGGGGGAGTGTAAATTTTACCATTCTGTTTGGGAACCGCCTATAATGTGTGTAGCATGGAAGATATCGCCATCTCTTGGTTGTTATGTTGACAATGAAAGTATGTCGCTCAAAATATTATTTATCTCTATTTCAAAACCGAGCTCTGGCACCTCTACAAATCCCTGCTTCCCTCTGCGAAGGGCCTATCTATTTACTTTTATGTTGAGTGATCACCCTCTTATTAAAGAGCACTAGCTGGAGAGTGCAGCTGTCATTTGCATCCATTACTATTAATTTATATTGGGTATGACTATGATTGGATCTCTTTTACAATGAAGTAAAATGTCTGGTCAGTCCTTGATCTTTAAAGGTGCTCTGCATTTATGTTTTGCGGTCTCAGAAAGGGCTAGCGAGATACCATCTTATTATATCATATCATGATTGTTTTGAGAAAGTGTTGTCATCCGAGATTTATTATTATAGCTCGCTAGTTGATTATGCAATTGATATGAGTAAACATGAGACCTAAGAGTTATTGTGAATGTGGTTAGTCATAATCTTTGCTGAAAACTTGAATGCTGGCTTTACATACTTACAACAAGAAGAGCAAACAGAGTTTATAAAAGTTTTTCTTTATCACTTTCAGTTTGTCAACTGAATTGCTTGAGGACAAGCAAAGGTTTAATCTTGGGGGAGTTGATACGTCTCCGTCGTATCTACTTTTCCAAACACTTTTGCCCTTGTTTTGGACTCTAACTTGCATGATTTGAATGGAATTAACCCGGACTGACGCTGTTTTCAGCAGACTTTCCATGGTGTTATTTATGTGCAGAAACAAAAGTTCTCGGAATGACCTGAAACTCCACGGAACATCTATTTGGAAAATAAGAAAAATACTGGAAGAAAAATACACGTCAGGGGTCCCACACCCTGCACACGAGGGTGGGGGCGCGCCTGCCCCCCTAGGGCGCGCCCCCTACCTCGTGGGCCCCCTGACACTCCAACCGGTCTCAACTCCAACTCCATATGTTCACTTTCGGGGAGAAAAAAATCATAGAGAAGGATTCATCACGTTTTACGATACGGAGCCGCCGCCAAGCCCTAAAACCTCTCGGGAGGACTGATCTGGAGTCTGTTTGGGGCTCCAGAGAGGGGGATTCGTCGCCGTCATCATCATCAACCATCCTCCATCACCAATTTCATGATGCTCACCGCCGTGCGTGAGTAATTCCTTCGTAGGCTTGCTGCATGGTGATGGGTTGGATGAGGTCTATCATGTAATCGAGTTAGTTTTGGTAGGGTTTGATCCCTAGTATCCACTATGTTCTGAGATTGATGTTGCTATGACTTTGCTATGCTTAATGCTTGTCACTAGGGCCCGAGTGACATGATTTCAGATCTGAACCTATTATGTTTTCATGAATATATGTGAGTTCTTGATCCTATCTTGCAAGTCCATAGTCACCTACTATGTGTTATGATCCGGCAACCCCGAAGTGACAATAATCGGGACCACTCCCGGTGATGACCATAGTTTGAGGAGTTCATGTATTCACTATGTGCTAATGCTTTGTTTCGGTTCTCTATTAAAAGGAGGCCTTAATATCCCTTAGTTTCCATTAGGACCCTGCTGCCACGGGAGGGTACGACAGAAGATGTCATGCAAGTTCTTTTCCATAAGCACGTATGACTATATTCGAAATACATGCCTACATTACATTGATGAATTGGAGCTAGTTCCGTGTCACCCTATGTTATGACGGTTACATGATGAACCGCATCCGGCATAATTCTCTAGCACCGATCCAATTCCTACAAGCTTTTCACATATGAATCTTCGCTTATTTACTTTTCTGTTGCCACTGTTACAATCACTACAAAACACCAAAAATATTACTTTTGCTACCGTTACTTTTGTTACCGTTACCACTACTATCATATTACTTTGCTACTAAATACTTTGCTGCAGATACTAAGTTATCTAGGTGTGGTTGAATTGACAACTCAACTGCTAATACTTGAGAATATTCTTTGGCTCCCCTTGTGTCGAATCAATAAATTTGGGTTGAATACTCTACCCTCGAAAACTATTGCGATCCCCTATACTTGTGGGTTATCAAGACTATTTTCTGGCGCCGTTGCCGGGGAACATAGCTCTATTCTTTGAGTCACTTGGGATTTATATCTGCTGGTCACTATGAAGAACTTGAAATACGCTAAGACAACAATTTATCCCTCAACTATGAGGTAAGGAACTGCCATCTAGCTCTGCAATTGATTCACCTTCTGTTTTGAGTAAGCTTGCGGCACCTAAACCTGCTTCTGCTATTCGTTCTGATATGTCGAATGTTATTGATGATGTCACTTCTGCTATGCATGATACTTATGATGAAACTACTTTCATGCTTGATACTATTGTGCCATTAGTGAATTTCTTGATGAACAAATTGCTTGGGTTAGAGAGAAACAAATTATTCAAACTGATTATATTGATGAAAGTGATGATGAAGACTCGCCTATTATTCCTGAGGGTTATGTTTTTGAAAAAGAAGCTGCTTTAGCTATTTTAGCTTGCAAAGATAGATATGAGCTCAAGAGGTTATTAGCTAAATGGAGGCAGCAATCTCTTAATGCTAGAATGAAACCTGACCCTGCTTTTGCTACTTCACCTATCTGTGTTTATTCTCTATTGATCCTGATATAATTACTTTGGTTGAATCTGATCCTTTTCATGGCTATGAATCTGAAACTGTTGCCCTGATGGCGTCAGTCTCTGCCGGGGGCCTTGCCTTGCCGGCACCAGGTCCTGCTGGGGGAATCTTTGGCTCGCCGTCCGCTGGTTCTGTCATCGCCACTGCCTCCTCGTCGACCTCCCTCTGTGCCGCCAGTGCGGCGCTGACCACTTGATTCATTGCTGCTAGATACAGCAGCAACGGTTCTTGTGGTTTAGGCGCAACCAATATTGGTGTGGAGGAAAGCTATTTCTTCAGATCCTGCAACGCCGCCTCGGCTTCTGGGGTCCACTCCATCGGGCCTGCCTTCTTCAAGATTTTGAAGAAGGGAAGGGCGCGCTCGGCGGACTTGGAGATGAATCGGCTCATGGCGGCGACGCAGCCGCTGAGCCGACACACATCCTTGATCCGCTTGGGCGCCTCAATCTGTTCTATAGCCTTGATTTTGTCTGGGTTTGCCTCGATCCCGCGCTGCGACACAAAGAATCCGAGAAGCTTGCCGGACGGAACACCGAAGACACACTTCTCAGGGTTCAGCTTAAGGTTGATCTTGCGCAAGTTGGCAAATGTCTCTTCCAGATCTTGCACAAGAGTTGCCCCGTCCTTGGTTTTGACCACTATGTCATCCATGTATGCCTCCATATTTCTATGGAGCTGGGGTTCAAAACCAATTTGGACTGCTCTTGCAAACGTCAAGCCAACACTCTTCAACCCGAAAGGCATCCGTAGAAAGCAACACGTACCACATGGAGTGATGAATGTTGTCTTCTCTTCATCTTCTCTTGTCATGAAGATTTGGTGGTAGCCCGAGTAGGCGTCGAGGAATGACAGCAGATCACACCCGGCCGTGGAGTCGACAATCTGGTCGATGCGCGGCAACGGAAAGGGGTCCTTAGGACAAGCCTTATTGATATCTGTGTAGTCAATACATAGCCTCCACTTCCCATTTGCCTTGCGCACCACTACCGGATTGGCCAACCACGTCGGATGGAGCACTCCTCTCACCAAACCCGCCGCTTCCAACTTCCTGATCTCCTCTGTGATGAACTCCTACCTCTCCAGAGCCTGCTTTCTGACCTTCTGCTTGACAGGTCGCGCATGAGGACAGACAACTAGGTGGTGCTCAATCACCTCCCTAGGAACACCAAGGATGTCGCATGCTTGCCACGGAAACACATCGACATTTGCCCACAGGAAGGTGACGAGCGTTCCTTCCTATTTGCTGTCGAGGGTGGAGCCTATGGTGAAAGCCCCTCCCGTGCCATCCTCCCTGGCGGACACCTTCTTGGTCTGCGGTGGCTCAGCTCTGGATTTCTTGCTCTTGCCGGTAGAGCTCTCTGGCACGTCCTCGACAGTAGCACAACACTCCGAGGAGGTGCGCTTGCCGGAGTGGGTGTGAGAGGTCTTGTCGGGCTTCTTCTTCCCTCCCGGGGCTTCAGCGGCAGGAGCAAGTGCCTTGGCGGCAGCTGCTGCAACTACTTCTCGGTAGAGTTGGTCGGCGCAAATCAGCACGTCCTTCTTGTTGGAGGGGACGGAGATGATGGTCAATGGCCCGGGCATCTTTAGCATGTTGTAGGCGTAGTGCGACGCCGCCATGAACTTGGCTAGTGCCGGGCGGCCGAGGATCCCATTGTAGGGCAAGGGGATCTCGGCCACGTCGAAGACGATCCTCTCCGTCCTGTGGTTCAACTCCCCTTCAAATGTCACGGGCAGCGTGACCTTCCCCTTCGGCTGGCTCCTCCCCGGATTGACCCCTTGAAACATGCCCGTTTCCTCGAGGTCTCCATCAGGGATTTGCAGCCTTTTGATCACGACGGACGAGATCAAGTTCAGGTTGGCCCCGCCATCGACCAACATCTTGTTCACCTTGAGGTTGTGTATCGTTGGCGAGACCAACAACGGCAAACACCCGAACGACGGCTCCGCTGCTGTAATCTCATGCGCCCACTGCTTGAGCTGGCGGTGAGAAGTATGCAGCGAGGCGCCACCGTCGATGCACATGGCCTTTGTAGCCTTCTGGAACTCTTGCTCGCCAGACTCGTCATCCTTGTCATGATCATCGTCTTCTTGCTTCTTGTCACGGCCCCGGGCGGGCCTCTCTTGCTGGTTGTCCTTGTCGCGGCGGCCTCCTTGGCCGCCACGCTTCTTGTTGGATCCCTCGGCACCGTCCTGGCCCTTCTCCTTGTCCCGCCTCTCATACTCGGCCTTTTGCTTTTCAGCAAGCAGCTCGACTTGCCGGCAGTTCTGGAGGTGTGGCCCTTGGTGCGGTGGATCTTGCAGTACTGCTTGCCGGAGCCCCCTGGCTTGTCGGCAGCTGCTAAGGCCCAGCAGGCGACGCACCCAGCAATATCCTTGCCGGGGTCATCTGCCTTGACCTTCTTGGCAGTGCCGGTGTTTTCAGATCCTTCAACGGCAAGCACGGCCTTGCCCTTGTGTTTCCTGTTGCGACGCCGGCCCTTCTTCGTCGGGGCAGCGGTGTCTTTATCAGTAGAGTCGGTTTCCGCGCCGGTGTCTTCGCTGGGGTACTTCCTTCCCTCTTCAGCCCGGACACACCTATCAGCCAGAACATAGAGTTCGGCCACATCCTTAACCTTGGTCATCGCCAGCTCTTCGCGCATCTTGCAGTTGCGCATGTTCTGATGGAACGCGTTGATCACAGCAGCGAGATGAATGTCGGGGATGTTGTACTGCACCCTGCTGAATCTCTGGATGTACTTGCGCAGGGTTTCCCCTTCCTTCTGGGGAATGATATGCAGATCACTGGCCTGGACATGAGCTTGGTGGCCTCCAGTGAAGGCGCCAACGAACTCATGGCACAGATCCGACCAAGAAGAAATGGAATCCGCCAGCAAGTGCATCAACCAAGACATAACATTGGGCTTGAGTGCCAACGGGAAGTAATTGGCAAGCACCTTGTCGTCGCGAGCTTCGGCAGCCTGCATTGCGATGGTGTAGATGATGAGGAACTCAGACGGATGGGTCTTGCCAGTGTACTTCTCACCGACGTCGGGCTTGAACGTGCGATGGGACAGCCACTGGAACCGCCGCAGCTCGCGGGTAAAGGCTGGGCAGCCCACCTCATAAGGTGGGCCGCCAGAGCCCCCGGCGCAGGGTGGTCCATAGCGGGTCCCGCCCGCTTGTCCGACTGGTGGCGTGTATCACGTCGGCGCTCGATAGTGGTTCGAGCATCTTTCTGAGCTCGTTCTCGAAGAACTTGGCGCTGGTCGCGGTGGGTCCGCGGGTCGGACGACGCTATAGAGATGTTATCACAAGCGTCGTCATGATGAGCTGACACCCGCGCCGGCTGGCGAGGAGGCGGAGAGTGCACCGTGACCGCAGCACCCCCGATCCTCCCAGCGCTGTCATGTGGTGGCTCGGTGGAGCGCCGGCCCGAGGGTCCCGCCGGTCACGGATCATCTTTGTTGGCGACGGCGACGAGGCACCGGATGGTGGCCCTCCACTTGTCGAGCTTCTCCGCAGCAGGAGGGAAGTCGAGGAGCAGCTGCGCGCACGCCAAAGCTTCTACTAGCGTGGGTGGCGACGACAGCTGCATGGACCGTGGCGCGCTTCGACTTCTAACCACGTTAGAAGGAGCTCTATCACGACCCAGCGGCTACGCGCCATTTTCGCCAAAGACGCCGGCGGGCATGTTGAACTCGCCGTCCGTGGGCGGCGACAACTCTTCCCACGGCGGTGTCCAGGGTCACCGGCGTGGTGACGCTGCTCGTCGCGCACACCATGGGAAGAGCGCGCAGTGGTCGCTGGCGTGGGCATCTTGCAGGTTGCTGCGCCGCCCGTGGGTGGCACAACGACACTCTTGGAGGGCCTCGTGCCGCCTGCGGGGGGCCCAGCCCCATCTTTAAACTTGGTGACGTGCGGCCCGTCGCCTGGCGCGCGAACGGCGCCACTCGCCAGGCTCTGACTGCCAGGGCGATGCTGGTGCTCGCGGACCGCGGCTCGGGTTCTGTCGCGACCGGGCCGCTGCTCGCCCGTACTGGCACGGGCCGCTCGACCCCCGACGAGCCGATCGCCGTGGCCGTCTTCTTCTTGGGAGCCATGGCGATGAAGAAACGCTAGGCTAACTACTAGACCATATTCTCACAATTGCGCCCCCTACCTGGCGCGCCAAAGATGTCGGTGAGAAACGACACCTATGGGATCACAAGAATCCCTACTACGGTTGCCGGGGTGCAGGGTTGCGAAAAGAGCAGGATTAGTAATCACCACAAGGATTGTTTACCCAGGTTCGGGCCGTGAGGATGCGTAAAACCCTAGTCCTGCTTTGGTGGATGTATTTCAGAGAGTTCTTGAGCTCTCGAACTAGCTATGGTGGATGCGTGGTTTCAAAGAGCCGAATCCCTCTCCAGTACGCCATGAGCATCTTTTTATAGTCGAAAGGGGCTGCCACAGTGGCACACAGGAGGTGGAAAGGCGTATAGTGCCGCGAGCTTATCACTTTTATTACAGGACAAGATGCATTTAATGCATCACTTAGGTGTCCCCTTGCTTTATTGGGGACGGGAACGAGGCCCGTCCTGTCTGTCGCCGCTCTTCCTTGCTTTGACACGCGCCCTGGTCAGCGATGCATGCGGCGCCATGTAGGCAGGCAGGCAACTGAGGTGGCACGGTGGCAAAGTCTTCACGAAGATCTCCATGCTGCCACGTAGGCGTTTGCTGAGTTGGCCTGGGAGCTGCATGTTTCCACGCAGGTGCCTGCCCAGCTGGTTGGGCTGGCAGCTGCATGCGAACGGCGGTGGAGACTTGGCTGGTGCGGGCCTGGAGGTGGCCCTGCTGGCGCCCTTGGCGAGGGCCTTGCCGAGTGGCCCAGCAAGGGCCTTGCCGTGGTGTGATGTTGTCCCCGACAAGGATCTTGCCGGGGGTCTTGTGGCTCCCCTCGGCAAGGATCTTGCCGAGGATCGTTGTCTCCTAATCCTCATCTGGTCTTGAATATTCCTTGGTCTTGACAAAAATCTGCATGCCACCATGGAGGTGCCTCCCGAGCCCTAGTTCCAACGTGGTTGGTTGAGTTGGAACCCCTGGGCTCGAGGGTGGCTCACTCCGCTGGTGTGGGCGAGCCGCATCGGCAAGGGTCTTGTCGGGGCTGCTGAGGCTGCCTCGGCAAGGGTCTTTCCGGGGGAGCCTGCTTCATCCTTCTGCTTCTTTGTGTTCTTGTCCTTGGCGTTGCCTTGGCTGTCTTGTACTTCGGCTTCTCTCCGGCTTCCCTCCCTTGCCTTGCTTCGTGTGGCCGCGACACGTGGCTCTGACTGCCCGTGCACAAGTAAAGGGGTCAAAAAGGAGAGCCCCTACTTTTGTACACCGACACCATGCGGCGGGTTACGACACTGCGCACTGCTCGACACAGCCGATTCGTCGATATGTCTGCTGTAACTCCGGCTAGGGCGAGGGGTGGAATGAATCCTTTCCCGACTGTAAGAATAAGCCTACTGCTGAACCAATGCCATCTGTAACAGCTCTCGAGCCCTCCGGGTTTCAACCGCCACTGGAGACTCGCCTTCAACTGGAAGAGCCGCCAATCGCGACGCTGCAGCAATCTTGTTATCCAAAGGGTTAGAGTAATGACCCGGCGGTGTCGGCACATGCTGAGGTGGGTTGTTGTTCTGACAAGGTGGATCCGTCGTACGCGGCTGAACCGGCGTTCCCGTCCTAGGCGCTTCGACCCGGTTTATTGCTGCTGGGTTACTGGTTCCTGCTCCAGGCGTGTTAAAGAGGTTTGTTGCTTCATAAACCGGGGGTAGACGAGTGTGATGCCTCCTTCTCATGACATCATTCGAAGCATTCTGGTCCAGCATGAGCCGGTAAGACTCGGCCTGAATCCGATGCGCCTGAACATCCAAAGCGGCCCGTTCTTCAGCCATCCTGGTATTTTCCGCATTCGGCTCCTCCTTGGCCTTTGCTATCTCTTCACGTAATTTCGCGATCGCCGCATCATGCTGATCCTGATCCGCTGGATTAACCACTGTTGTCACCAATGCTGTTAGTTTGTCCACCAAGTCAGTTAAGACCTGGGCCGGCGGGCGCACATGGCCTCCTGCCCCGGCAGCCGTCGCCGCTGCTGATCCGGAAATCAATTCTGCTGCCGTTGATGAACGTAGCACGGGCTGTGTACCGGCCATGAAGATTGCAACCTGGTCAGGCGGTTCAAGGGGGTCCGGAATACTGTCGCCATCGGAACAGCCCCCAAGCCGGCCATCTTGCAACTGGTACAACGACTCGATCTCACCGGTGGATGACTCGCCATCTGAATATACAACCGTCTCACGGTTAGATACCGATTCAGATTCTGCATCGTTAATGAATCCCACGAAGGCACACTTCATGGCGGGCTGAACTTGGGCGCGTCTCACACGCTGAGCCGTCTCGATGATATCGGTGCAGATGTCCGGCTCAGGGCCCGGTTCGCCAATCTTGCCAATGAAAACATGGATTCCGCCGAAGGGGACCCGGTACCAGTACTCGATTGAGCCGGCCTCGGGGCCACAGCCTGCATCGTCGATTAGAGCTTTCCGCGATGACTCTTGGTAATCCGGCCCACGGCGTATCCTATGAGCCCTTCGAAGTTGCCCTCTAAGAACTTGAAACCATCGTGTGATAGCCCCATAGTGGGCGCCAACTGTCGTGGAATTGTCGCGGCAGATGTCCTAGTGTGAGGACTTAGTCGTGGAGCCATCGCTGTTGGGGAACGTAGTAATTTCAAAAATTTTCCTCACGATCACGCAAGATCATGGTGATGCATAGCAACGAGATGAGAGTGTTGTCTCGTACCCTCGTAGACCAGCAGCGAAGCGTTGGCATAGCGTAGAGGAAGTAGTCGTACTTCTTCCCGATCCAACCGATCCAAGTACCGAGCGTCACGGCACCTCCGAGTTCTGCACACGTTCAGCTCGATGGCGTCCCTCGAACTCCGATCCAGCCGAGTGTTGAGGAGAGTTTCGTCGAGACGACGGCGTGGTGGCGATGATGATGTTCCACCGGCGCAGGGCTTCGCCTAAGCTCCGCAAGCGGTATATTCGAGGTGTAGTTTGGTGGAAGGGGCACCGCACACGGCTAAGGAGCGATCTCAATGATCAACTTGTGTGTCATGGGGTGCCCTCTGCCCTGTATATAAAGGAGGGAAGGGAGGGGCTGGCGGCCACCAAGGGCTGCGCAGGGAGTCCTACTCCCACCGGGAGTAGGATTCCTCCCCAATCCTAGTCCAACTAGGATTGGCCAAGTGGGAAGGAGAGAGGCGCCACCCCTTCTCCTAGTCCTAATAGGACTAGGGAAGGGGAAGGTGCTGACCAGCACTTGGGCCCCTTTCCTCCTTTCCACTAAGGCCCATCAAGGCCCATTGACCCCCGGAGGTTCCGTAACCCCGGTACTCGGTAAAATTCCCAATTTCACCCGGAGTGATTCCGAATCAAACATAGGCTTCCAATATATCAATCTTTATGTCTCGACCATTTGAGACTCCTCGCCATGTCCGTGATCTCATCCGGGACTCGAACAACCTTGGTACATCAATATCATATAAACTCATAATAACTGCCATCGAAGCGTTAAGCGTGCGGACCCTACGGGTTCGAGAACTATGTAGACATGACCGAGACACCTCTCGGTCAATAACCAATAAGCGGGACCTGGATGCCCATATTGGTTCCTACATATTCTCGAAGATCTTTATCGGTCAGACCGCATAACAACATACGTTGTTCCCTTTGTCATCGGTATGTTACTTGCCCGAGATTCGATCGTCGGTATCAATACCTAGTTCAATCTCGTTCTTGGCAAGTCTCTTTTCTCGTTCCGTAATACATCATCTCACAACTAACACATTTAGTTGCAATGCTTGCAAGGCTTATGTGATGTGCATTACCGAGAGGGCCAGAGATACCTCTCCGACAATCGGAGTGACAAATCCTAATCTCGAAATATGCCAACCCAACATGTACCTTCGGAGACACCTGTAATGTACCTTTATAATCACCCGATTACGTTGTGACGTTTGGTAGCACCCAAAGTGTTCCTCGGCAAACGGGAGTTGCATAATCTCATAGTCATAGGAACATGTATAAGTCATGAAGAAAAGCACTAGCAACAAACTATACGATCAGGTGCTATGCTAATGGAATGGGTCATGTCAATCAGATCATTCAACCAATGATGTGACCTTGTTAATCAAATAACAACTCCTTGTTCATGGTTAGGAAACATAACCATCTTTGATTAACGAGCTAGTCAAGTAGAGGCATACTAGTGACACTCTGTAGGTTTATGTATTCACACATGTATTATGTTTCCGGTTAATACAATTCTAGCATGAATAATAAACATTTATCATGATATAAGGAAATAAATAATAACATTATTATTGCCTCTAGGGCATATTTCCTTGATCTCCCACTTGCACTAGAGTCAATAATCTAGTTCACATCGCCATGTGATTTAACATCAATAGTTCACATCTATATGTGGTTAACACCCATAGTTCACATCGACATGTGACCAACACCCAAAGGGTTTACTAGAGTCAGTAATCTAGTTCACATCGCTATGTGATTAACACCCAAAGAGTACTAAGGTGTGATCATGTTTTGCTTGTGAGATAATTTTAGTCAGCGGTCTGTCACATTCAGAGCCGTAAGTATTTTGCAAATTTCTATGTCTACAATGCTCGCACGGAGCTACTCTAGCTAATTGCTCCCACTTTCTATATGTATCCAGATTGAGACTCGAGTCATCTAGATTAGTGTTAAAACTTGCATCGGCGTAACCTTTACTTATTTAACCTTTTTCACTTCCATAATCGAGAAATATATCCTTATTCTACTAAGGATAATTTTGACCGCTGTCCATTGATCTACTCCTAGATCTCTATTGCACTCCTTGCCAATCTTAGTGGTAGGGTATGCAATAGATCAGTACACAACATGACATACTTTATAGAACCTATGGCTGATGCATAGGAATGACTTTCATTCTCTTTCTATCTTCTGCCGTGGTCGGGTTTTGAGTCTTACTCAATCTCACACCTTGCAACACAGGCAAGAACTTTTCTTTGACTGTTCCATTTTGAACTACTTCAAAATCTTGACAAGGTATGTACTTATTGAAAACACTTATCAAGCATTTTGATCTATCTCAATAGATCTTGATGCTCAATTTGTAACGTAGCTTCACCGAGGCCCTTCTTTGAAAAACTCCTTTCAAATACTCCTTTATGCTTTGCAGAATAATTCTACATTATTTCCGATCAACAATATGTCATTCACATATACTTATCGAAATCTTGTAGTGCTCCCACTCACTTTCTTGTAAATACAGGCTTCTCCAAAAGTCTGTATAAAACCATATGCTTTGATCACACTATCAAAGCGTTTATTCCAACTCGAGATGCTTGCACCAGTCCATAGATGGATCATTGGAGCTTGCACATTTTGTTAGCTCCTTTAGGATTGACAAAACCTTCGGTTGCATCATATACAACTCTTCTTTAATAAATCCATTAAAGAATGTAGTTTTGACATCCATTTGCCAGATTTCATAAAATGTGGCGATTGCTAACATGATTCGGACAGACATAAGCATCGTTACGAGTGAGAAAATCTCATCGTATTCAACACATTGATCTTGTCGAAAACCTTTTGCAACAAGTCAAGCTTTGTAGATAGTAACACTACTATCAGTGTCCGTCTTCCTCTTGAAGATCCATTTATTTAACATGGCTTGCTGATCATCGAGCAAGTCAATCAAAGTCCATACTTTGTTCTCATACATGGATCCTATCTCAGATTTCATGGCCTCAAGCCATTTCATGAATCTGGGCTCATCATCGCTTCCTCATAGTTCGTGAGGTTCATCATGGTCTAGTAACATGACTTCTAGAATAGGATTACCGTACCACTCAGTGCGGATCTTACTCTGGAAGACCTACGAGGTTTGGTAACAACTTGATCTGAAGTTTCATGATCATCATCATTAACTTCCTCACTAATTGGTGTAGGAATCATGGAACTGATTTACGTGATGAACTGCTTTCCAATAAGGGAGAAGGTACAATTACCTCATCAAGTTTCTACTTTCCTCCCACTCACTTCTTTCGAGAGAAACTTCTTCTCTAGAAAGGGTCCATCTTAACAACAAATATCTTGCTTTCGGATCTGTGATAGAAGGTGTACCCAACAGTTACCTTTGGGTATTCTATGAAGACGCATTTCTCGATTTGGGTTCGAGCTTATCGGTGAAAACTTTTTCACATAAGCATCACAACTCAAACTTTAAGAAAGCGACAGCTTAGGTTTCTTGCTAAACCATAGTTCATACGGTGTCATCTCAGCGGATTTAGATGGTGTCCTATTAAATGTGAATGCAGCTGTCTCTAATGCATAACCCCAAAGCGATAGTGGTAAATCGGTAAGATACATCATAGATCGCACCATATCAAAATAAAGTACGATTCTGACGTTCGGACACACCATAACGTTGTGGTGTTCCGGTGGCGTGAGCTGTGAAACTATTCCACATTGTTTTCATTGAAGACCAAACTCGTAACTCAAATATTCATCTCCACGATCAGATCGCGAAACTTTATTTTCTTGTTGCGATGATTTTCCACTTCAATCTGAAATTCTTTGAACCTTTCAACTATTTCAGTCTTATGTTTCATCAAGTAGATATACCCATATCTACTCAAATCATCTTGTGAAGGTCGAGAAAATAACGATACTTGCCACGAGCATCAACACTCATTGGATCGCATACATCGGTATATATGTGTTATTTCCAACAAGTCAGTAGCTTGTTCCATTGTTCCGAGAACGGAGTTTTAGTCATCTTGCCCAAAAGGCACGGTTCTTAAGCATCAAATGATTCATAACCAAGTGATTCCAAAATCCATCCTTATGGAGTTTCTTCATGCGCTTTATACCGATATGACCCAAGCGGCAAGTGCCACAAATAAGTTGCACTATCATTATTAACTTTGCATCTTTTGGCATCAATATTATGAATATCGTATCACTACGATCGAGATCCAATAAACTATTTTCATTGGGTGTATGACCATCGAAGGTTTTATTCATTTAAGCAGAACAACAATTATTCTTTGACTTTAAATGAATAACCGTTTTGCAATAAACATGATCAAATCATATTCATGCTCAACGCAAACACCAAATAACATTTATTTAGGTTTAACACTAATCCCGAAAGTATAGGGAGTGTGCGATGATGATCATATCAATCTTGGAACTACTTCCAA
Source organism: Aegilops longissima (assembly GCA_021605205.1). Taxonomy (NCBI): domain Eukaryota; kingdom Viridiplantae; phylum Streptophyta; class Magnoliopsida; order Poales; family Poaceae; genus Aegilops; species Aegilops longissima. The sequence goes on along the minus strand of CM038676.1, from coordinate 214,263,357 downwards.
CACTCATCGTCACTTCCCTTCAACTAGTTTGTTCATTCGCAACTCCGTTTGAGTTACTACTCTTAGCAACTGAACCAGTATCAAATACCGAGGGTTACTCGAACACTAGTAAAATACACATCAATAATCTGTATATCAAATATACCTTTGTTCACTTTGCCATCCTTCTTATCCGCCAAATACTTGGGGTAGTTCCGCTTCAAATGACCAGTTCCATTGCAGTAAAAGTACTCGGTCTCGGGCTTAGGTCTAGACTTGGGCTTCTTCACTCGAGCAGCAACTTGCTTGCCGTTCCTTTTGAAGTTCCCTTCTTCCCTTTGCCATTTTCCTTGAGACTAGTGGTCTTGTCAACCATCAACACTTGATGTTTTTCTTGATTTCTACCTTCGTCGATTTTAGCATCACGAAGAGCTTGGGAATTACTTTTGTCATCCCTTGCATATTATAGTTCATCACGAAGTTCTACTAACTTGGTGATGGTGACTAGAGAATTCTGTCAATCACTATCTTATCTGGAAGATTAACTCCCACTTGATTCAAGCGATTGAAGTACCCAGACAATCTGAGCACATGCTCACTAGTTGAGCGATTCTCCTCCATCTTTTAGCTATAGAACTTGTTGGAGACTTCATATCTCTCAACTCGGGTATTTGTTTGAAATATTAACTTCAACTCCTGGAACATCTCATATGGTCCATGGCGTTCAAAACGTCTTTGAAGTCCCGATTCTAAGCCGTTAAGCATGGTGCACTAAACTATCAAGTAGTCATCATATTGAGCTAGCCAAGCGTTCATAACGCCCATGATCGCTCATATTGAACTAGCCAAACGTTCATAACGCCGCATCTGCTCCTGCAATAGGTCTGTCACCTAGCGGTGCATCAAGGACATAATTCTTACGTGCAGCAATGAGGATAAACCTCAGATCACGGATCCAATCCATAATATTGCTACTAACATTTTCAATACAATTTTCTCTAGGAACACATATAAAAAAACACGGGGAAGCAACAACGCGAGCTATTGATCTACAACATAATCTGCAAAATACTACGGGACTAAGTTCATGATAAATTAAAGTTCAATTAATCATATTACTTAAGAACTCCCACTTAGAAAATATCCTCCAATTCTCTAAGTGATTGCGTGATCCATATCAACTACACCATGACCGATCATCACGTGTGATGGAGTAGTTTCAATGGTGAACATCAATATGTTGATCATATCTACTATATGATTCACGCTCGACCTTTCGGTCTCCGTGTTCGAGGTCATATCTTATATGCATAGCTCGTCAAGTATAACCTGAGTATTCTGCGTGTGCAACTGTTTTGCACCGTTGTATTTGAGCGTAGAACCTATCACACCCGATCATCATGTGGTGTCTCAGCACGAAGAACTTTCATAGCGGTGCATACTCGGGAGAACACTTCTTGATAATTTAGTAAGGGATCATCTTATAATGCTACCGTCAATCAAAGCAAAATAAGATGCATAAAGGATTAACATCACATGCAATCAATATAAGTGATATGATATGGCCATCATCATCTTGTGCTTGTGATCTCCATCTCGAAGCACCGTCATGATCACCATCGTCACCCGCGCGACACCTTGATCTCCATCGTAGCATCGTTGTCGTCTCGCCAATCTTATGCTTCTCGACTATCGCTACCGCTTAGTGATAAAGTAAAGCATTACAGAGCGATTGCATTTCATACAATAAGCGACAACCATATGGCTCCTGCCGATTGCCGATAACCGGTTACAAAACATGATCATCTCATACAATAAAATTCAGCATCATGTCTTGACCATATCACATCACAACATGCCCTGCAAAAACAAGTTAGGCGTCCTCTACTTTGTTGTTGCAAATTTTACGTGGCTGCTACGGGCTGAGCAAGAACCGTTCTTACCTACGCATCAAAACCACAGCGATACTTCGTCAAATAGACTCCGTTTAACCTTCTCAAGGACCGGGCGTAGCCACACTCGATTCAACTAAAGTGAGAGAGCAGACACCGCGGTCACCTTTAAGCAACGAGTGCTCGGGCGGTGAAACCAGTCTCGCGTAAGCGTCTGGCGTAATGTCGGTCGGGCCGCTTCATCTCACAATACCGCTGAACCAAAGTATGACATGCTGGTAGGCGGTATGACTTGTATCGTCCACAACTCACTTGTGTTCTACTCGTGCACATGACATCAACGCATAAAACCAGGCTCGGATGCCACTTGTTGGGGAGCGTAGTAATTTCAAAAATTTTCCTACGATCACGCAAGATCATGGTGATGCATAGCAACGAGATGAGAGTGTTGTCTCGTACCCTCGTAGACCAGCACAGCGAAGCGTTGGCGCAGCGTGAGGAAGTAGTCGTACTTCTTCCCGATCCAACCGATCCAAGTACCGAGCGACGGCACCTCCGAGTTCTGCACACGTTCAGCTCGATGGCGTCCCTCGAACTCCGATCCAGCCGAGTGTTGAGGAGAGTTTCGTCGACCGACGGCGTGGTGACGATGATGATGTTCCACCGGCGCAGGGCTTCGCCTAAGCTCCGCAACGGTATATTCGAGGTGTAGTTTGGTGGAAGGGGGCACCGCACACGGCTAAGGAACGATCTCAATGATCAACTTGTGTGTCATGGGGTGCCCTCTGCCCCTGTATATAAAGGAGGGAAGGGGAGGGGCTGGCCGGCCACCAAGGGCTGCGCCTGGGAGTCCTACTCCCACCGGGAGTAGGATTCCTCCCCCCCAATCCTAGTCCAACTAGGATTGGCCAAGTGGGAAGGGAGAGGCGCCACCCTTCTCCTAGTCCTAATAGGACTAGGGAAGGGGGAAGGTCTGACCAGCACTTGGGCCCCTTTCCTCCTTTCCACTAAGGCCCATCAAGGCCCATTGACCCCCGGGAGGTTCCGGTAACCCCGGTACTCAGTAAAATTCCCAATTTCACCGGAGTGATTCGAGTCAAACATAGGCTTCCAATATATCAATCTTTATGTCTCGACCATTTGAGACTCCTCGCCATGTCCGTGATCTCATCCGGGACTCGAACAACCTTGGTACATCAATATCATATAAACTCATAATAAGCATCATCGAAGCGTTAAGCGTGCGGACCCTACGGGTTCGAGAACTATGTAGACATGACCGAGACACCTCTCGGTCAATAACCAATAGCGGGACCTGGATGCCCATATTGGTTCCTACATATTCTCGAAGATCTTTATCGGTCAGACCGCATAACAACATCGTTGTTCCCTTTGTCATCGGTATGTTACTTGCCCGAGATTCGATCGTCGGTATCCAATACCTAGTTCAATCTCGTTCTTGGCAAGTCTCTTTTCTCGTTCCGTAATACATCATCTCACAACTAACACATTTAGTTGCAATGCTTGCAAGGCTTATGTGATGTGCATTACCGAGAGGGCCCAGAGATACCTCTCCGACAATCGGAGTGACAAATCCTAATCTCGAAATATGCCAACCCAACATGTACCTTGGAGACACCTGTAATGTACCTTTATAATCACCCGATTACGTTGTGGCGTTTGGTAGCACCCAAAGTGTTCCTCGGGCAAGCGGAGTTGCATAATCTCATAGTCATAGGAACATGTATAAGTCATGAAGAAAAGCACTAGCAACAAACTATACGATCAGGTGCTATGCTAATGGAATGGGTCATGTCAATCAGATCATTCAACCAATGATGTGACCTTGTTAATCAAATAACAACTCCTTGTTCATGGTTAGGAAACATAACCATCTTTGATTAACGAGCTAGTCAAGTAGAGGCATACTAGTGACACTCTGTAGGTTTATGTATTCACACATGTATTATGTTTCCGGTTAATACAATTCTAGCATGAATAATAAACATTTATCATGATATAAGGAAATAAATAATAACATTATTATTGCCTCTAGGGCATATTTCCTTCAATCGCAACGGGTTAGCTTAAAGGGGTTAACTAGGACAAAGGACACGAGGATTTTATACTGGTTCGGCCCCTTGCGGTGAAGGTAAAGGCCTAATCCAGTTTGAGGTGATATTGCTAGGGTTTTGATGACAAGGGAGCGAATACGCTAAGCTTGGCTCTCGATCTGACGTTTCTTGTCCCTAAACCGTCGTAGGGTCGTCCCTTTATATACACAGGTTGACGCCCGGCGGTTTACAGAATCCCGGCCGGCTCATAAACGTGTCCGTCTCGGTTTTCTACCCTTTCCTATCTTACAACACAAGTCATACATCACATGTCGGTTTACATCTACGGGCCCTAATCCGCCTTTGGGCCTTGGGCCTTCTTGTTAAATCTCCTCCGTAAAGCGCCATACTCCTTGTTTTCGTGGGCTTCAAATATGAATAACTCACTGTGAGTATAACCCGACCCCTCCTGGGCGGTTTATACTCAATAGTTATATCCCCAACATTAGGCCCCAGATTGATTTGAACTTGTTCATGTCAATCTTCAGTACTTAGGAAAATTCCTTCTTCAACACCTTCGCGAAATCCTTGTCTGCAAGTGTTTTCAAGTGTTTTGCAATCCTTGTCTTCAAAGATCAGTAAGCCTCCTTTTCTTCCAACTCCATCCTCAATATATTGGACCTAACTCTGTGTCCAATATTTCCATTTTTCAAGTGTTTTGCAAGCCTTATCTGCAAGAAGAACCTACCGTTGAACTGTTCAGAGATTTCTTCTATTTAAACCGCCGTACTGAATTTATGGATGGGCCCAATACTGAACTTGGCGGGGTTTCAATTCAGAAAAGGAAAGATGCCAGCTTCCCTCACGCCAAGCATCATAGTCACCCTAAAGACTAGAATCGAACTTGTTTTCAGGCCTTTCCAAAGCAGTTCACTGATGATTACCTCCCAAACCACCTGTATGGTCAGGAGGCGAGGAAGGTATTCATACATGTCAGGACCGGATTTTCGGGATATTAATTTCCCAAAAAATGGCCCTTGTGCTCACCAGCCCCAGGATTACTGTTAGCTGGCGGGACACCAACTTGATACAGAAATTCCAAGCAAAATACATAATATGTAGTACAAGACCATTCTGGCCTATGAGTACAACAATTGGTTTCTAGTTGTTGGTGGCGAAAGCGGTTTGAGGTTCATCAGCGTCTATGGGACTCCATTTCCCATAGGAATAGCTGACATGGATAACTCCTATCTTCGTGAGACTGCTATCACCATTGCGTGGGTTCTGGGGCTGTCATCACAACGCTCCTCTCCATGCAAGAATCTGGCCAAGACAATAGCCAGGGACAAGTCAGTAAGTACTTTTGAATGTACTCGCAAACATTATGAACACAGGTATAATATAACAAATGATAATTAGGCTCTGAAATATACTATGATCACAACGTCAGTTCCAAAATAAAATCCATGATGCATGCAAGCAGGTTATTTATATACAACATGAATATGCAATAATGGAGTAGAAATAAAATGCACCGATCGGGTGTCTGAAGCGACGCCTCGAAAGGATAACAATTTAAAGCATGCCTTAGTCGGGCGTCTGAGCGCGCCACATAAAGGGCTTATAAATAAAAGAAATAACAAGTGTGCCATAGTCGGGCGTCTGTGCGATGCCACATAAAGGGCTTATAAATGAAGGAAATAACAAGCGTGCCACAGTCGGGCGTCTGTGCGACGCCACATAAAGGGCTTATAAGAGAGTAATCACGGTGAATATCCAGGAGGTAGAACCGTCCCAGGGATACTCAATAGTTCAAATAATGTAAATGGTTAGTCCACAATAATAATACTCATAATCATCATATGTCACAGGTCATAATCAATGTTCTGGTTTAGCAGTTTTTCCTCCGAAGACCGACACTTGACCCATCCCAGAGTGTAGTCCTTACCCATGGACAAGGCTATTTGAATAGATATAATCTCTGCAGAGGGTGTACTCTTTACCCACGAGTAACGGATTCCTTTAGTCCATCGGGACTAATTTCGTCCATGGTCTTTTAATTAAAAACACACCTGACCGCACACACCAGCCTAACATACCGGTGTCTGGAATCACCCACGGCACCTGTTAAGCAAAACTCTAAGTGGGGAGGCTACAACCTCGATTAGCATGGGATCACAAAATTTATAACGCGCGCAAACTAGGGGAGCTACCCCCTCGGCTCCAACAGGAAACACCCATGCCCCCGGACCAGGTGGCATGCCTACCGGATGCAGCCGGTATCTTCCACCATGGCCTCTCTGTACGATGTGTGCTAGGAAAGGGGTTGACAACTTATGGAACCGCACCCTACCTATGGCAGGAACAAGTGGTAGTACGAAACAAGTATGGGGGTTACTGGAACAACACTCGATCTATGGTCGACTCAGGAGGTTTGAGTATTCCCTGCATGATTAGCATAACAAATATGTTTCAACCAACAGACAGAATCCCCACTCCTCATACCTCACTATGCCATATCGGACACAACCGTCCCGACGAAGACTGGAGACAAGCCTGTGTCTACCCAAGACAGAGGCTTTCCCGGATTCCTTCCGGTAGGCATGAAAGGAAAACGAGGGTGATTACTATCATAAGCATACCAAGTTCCAACAGCAAAGAATTTTCATTATGCACTCATGAGTATGATCATGTCATCACATAAAATAACAAAAACTCCGAGACAAGGGGTATTGTAACCGTATCAGACAACACACGACAATATTATGCCAGGGTTCAGAATGCTTGCCTTCAAGTTGTGGAGAGGCAGGGTGCATTCCAAAACTTTTGAAAGTTTTCTTCTCTCTCCAAAAATCCTATTTTTTTAAAAATCAAATTAAAACATAGTTTCAAAACAGTACAAAAAATTTGTTTGGAAAATTTTGAAATAAAGATGAGAATAAACTAGACATAATTTGAGAAACAATAAAAAAAGAATCAAGTCATTTAGACTTATATTCAAAAAGTTATAGCCAGTCAAAGTTTAGTCAAAATTCTGTTTTAAAAAAAACAGAAAAAGAAAAACGTTTTGAAATAAAACGCGTAGGAGACGTACTCTGGGTTTACGCCTCCACTTACGCCAGCGTGGACCGGCTCGTGGGTCACTGACAGTGGGTCCCTTGGGCCCACTGGTCCGGTTTGACCAGTCGTCGCGCCTCCCTCCTCCTCTGGCCGAACAGAGGCGGGGCTCCGGCGAACGGCGGCTCCCCGCGGGGTTCTGAGGGTGGGGATGGATCCGCTGGTCCAGGGCGGTCCCCCCGGTGGTCGCTAGGTAGGCGGGGGTGGAGGGAGTCGCCGGCGGCGAGATCCGCGGCGGAGGTGGCTTCGGGAGGATTTGGGGGTTTGGGCTACGGTGATTCCCGGTCGAGGCTGAGGCGTTGGGTGGCTCCGCTAGATCGAGGGGAAGAGGATGGTGGCACTGGATGGACCGGGGAGGCTCTGGTTGCAACGAGCGGGACCAGAACGTGGCGGCGGCCGAGCTGACCGGAGATGGGGAAGACAGCCTTCCTTCATCGATTGCCGGCTACGGGAGCTCTAGGGGGTTGGCTTGAGGTTGCCTGAGGGCCTAGGCGAGCTCGGGGTTTCCTTTTATAGGCGGCCGAGGTCGGTTCCGCGGCTGTGGATAAGAACGCCGGTGAACCTCCGTTCTATAGCCAGGGGGCGCGTGGCGAAGGCTGGCGGGGTTTGGCAGGTCGAATGGATGAGCTCGAGCTGTTCACAGGGCAGTGGGCAGGCAGGTGTGGCTCGGCGGCGCCGTCCATGGCGAGACTGATCTTGGTTGTCGGCTTGCGGTGGTGCCACTGTGGGGCGCCAGGAGGGGGCCAAGGCGGCTCTGCGGTGAGGGAGGGGTCGAGCGCGCTGGCTGTGAGTGGCCAAGGGATCGGAACGGGCGCGGGGAGGGCGGCAGCGAGACGCGGCGACTCGGGCGCACCCACGTTCAAAACGCGCGCTCTGGCCGCGCCCAGAGCACGCTCGCGAGGTGTTCGGCAAAATGCCATTGCTTTCCAGGGAGCTCTAATCCACGTGGGGTTTAGCAGGGTGGGGTTATGGACTAAGGTAGAGCCATGAGACAAGCTATTTTGGCAAAGCAAGCAGGTTCAAAATGTAAACTAGGTTTTATGCCAATTCTGTTCATGCACTTAAGGTGCTCGACAGAATGCTATGGTCATCTAGGCAACTCTTGGGGTGGCCAAAAACTCCATATCCTAGTCTCTTTAGGTACAAGTGATGATGGCAAGGTTGTTAGGGCAAAACCAGAAACTTGTTAGTGCAAGTTTTTGAGAAAACCAATTCTGGACATAAGGTAAAGGGTATAGTTTCATGGACCAAAAATACTCCAATGGGTCCATTCTCCTGGACTTAAGGGTTTTGTAGGGTGGTCTATAAGCAGGAGAAAGATCATGGGCACTAGAGCAGAATAAAATAGGGTTGAGTAGAAAAAGCCAATCTGGTCCAGAGAGCAAAAGAGGATGATTTGCTCAAATTTTTCAAAGAACACCAGTGGGTTTTTGCATAAAGTTGCATTATATGCATCTACTGACATCTCCAATTTTTGGTGGGAATTTTAATGAAGTATTTAAATAGGTTGTAGTGCAAAATTACCAACTGGACCAGTTTTGAGAACTTGGGGTAGAGCTCAAAATCTCCAATGAATAAAAGATATTTTTGCATCAAAGTGATTTAAAAACATCACATGACATCCCCAAATTTTGGTGAAACTTTTAAATGCATTTATCAAATGGTTCTAGTGCAAATGGGACCCTAAAACTTATGAAAAATCATTTTTAAAGAAATAAAGCTCAGGGAAAAAAATGGTTGCAGAAATATTCCATTGATAAAAAGAAATGGACTTAGTAAGATACACAAGTCCCACAATATCTTTGAAAGGTTTCCACCTAGAAGGAAAACTCAAGGAAAAACAATCAGAAGGAAAGAGTGATCTGAAATTAAAAGATAAACCAGAAAATAAAATTTTTAATTTCTGGCAAAATTTTAATTAATAATCATGGTTAAATTTTTGGGGTGTTACAACACTACCCCCCTTAAGAAAAATCTCGTCCTCGAGATTTGCTAAAAGTTGTTTTGAACAAATTTTACTCTTACCAAAAAAAAACATCCTACTTATGCAATAAAATGAGGCTACAGTGAGAGGGCAATAAGTGGTGTAAAACTACAGTGTGGAAACACTGGCGCTGCATGGGAAAAAATCCATGGTTTGGGGAAAACGAGAGATTTCTATGTTGGATACAGTAAATTTAGAATAAAATCTAAATCTCTAAAATACGCTGGTCGTACTCGAGAGCACAGTGCTCCCTCTGGCTGACAGGTGGACCCGGGGCCCACTGTTGGTCTCTTCTTCTACCTCTGGCTCTCTCTTCTTCTCCTCTCCCGCGCGCTTTCCCGCGCTTTCTCCACCGGCGACGTCTAGCGCGTAGGGCATCTAGGCCGCACCATGTGTCTGTGGCGTGCACTCACCTCACGGGCCGGTCGCTGTCGGCCTGCTTTCATGGATTCGCCTCGAACACCGGCGATCGAGCGACAAACAGCGCTGGTGGACTTCGCCCACCGTACACCGATCTCGAGCTATAAAATGACCGCGGTGCTCCTTTCTTCTTCCTCACACCTGGCCTCGCTTCTTCTTCCCCTTCCTTCTCCTCCATTTCTATTTGTAGGAGCTCGAGATGAGGTTCTAATGGCGGGGGTGATGCCGAACTGGTACGTGATCCTGCTGTGCGGAGGATTCGCGGCATTGCTGGGGTTCTCCGTGCTCCTGTGCGTGATGATCCTCGATGATCATCGTGATGCTGCCGCTCGAGTGTTAGCTCTCCGCGGTGGCGGTGATCATGAGGATTAAGTGCGGTGTCAGATGCTAACTGCTGTCAGTGTGCTGGAGGCAGCTTGTACCGGAGTGACTACCCACTAATCTCTCCTTCAGAGACTGTGATGTGCTAGGGAGGTGATCGGTTAGGTGCAACATGTGCATGAGGATTTGCAATTAGCGCACGTGGTCGAGTGGTTGTGGTTGTGAGTCTGCTGTCATGGTGCTGCGTGAATAAAAATCTATGTCGTGAAGAGATATGTGCTACAACAACTCAGGGAAAGAAAATATCACTTCAAAATTTACTTAGAGTGAAAACAGTTACTCAAAATTAACAGCAGTACAACTACTCACATTAATTGAAACCAAAAATTTAATTAATCACACAAATCTAGGACACAACGCTTAAGTTGCAACACATACATAAATGCTGGAACAAAGAACATAGCGATGGCGTCTACAACGAAAACGGTAAATGGGCGGGGTCACGAGAAAACGTCTCTGGTACTAGAGCACACTCCTCTTCTATCGGGGGAAGCGGATTGACTAGTCGATGGATGCGCCTCTCCTGGTCGGGCCTCAGTGGTATGCCAATGGCGATCTGAGGATTTAAATCAGCGAGGCTCTGGAGATAACCCATTACTCGCTGGGTCAAACGCTCTTGAGCGATGACATACTGGGCAAGGTTGGCTAGTACTGGGTCTCTCTCAATTCGTCCACCAGGAAAAGATGTTACTTCTCCTGGTGCTGCGTGACTCGGAAAGTAATAATACCCTCGTTCGCTGGCATAGGGTACCGCGAATCAAAGGCGAGCAAGTGCTTCGTATGCAGCAGCTTCTATGGCATATGCGGAGTCGGCATAGATTTCCCCACGAAGGAGACTTCCGTTGGGTCTTGGTTCGGGTTTGCGGGAGGGATGTGCACCACTGCCCAATATTTCGAGGTGGATGGGGTGATCCTCGACCTGAGCAACTCATACTGGGGTGGAAGGATAGAACTCATGGTACTGCAGGTAAAGTCCCACAATATTTTAACAAAACTACCTGGGGTGGCATCCGGGGTCCTCAGATAAATACTAGGGCTTGGCATGGCAAAGAAATGGCTATGAGTGTTGTGCACAAGGTGAGGGGTACCTGGTAAGGTCACGGTGTGGCCTTTTTATAGCAGTGGAGCCGGGTTATTTACCGCGGTTAGGGGTAACTAGTTTGTCGGTTCTGCTCTATGGGGTCGGGGTCAATGCCACAGATAAACATATCTCACAAAAGTGACATAACACTATGGGGGTCGTCGGGATGGTTTTTGGTATCTGTCCCTGGTATAAAAAAATGTAACCGCACGTCAACATACTTATGCATGGCTACTATCTAAAACAAAGGCACACAGGTAGGCTATCATTGAACGTAAGGATGTTGTTTACATTTCCCCCAGGTTTGTTGCGGTTTTGCGTGGATCTAATGAAGTTATAATCTCCCACTAAAAGACAATCCTCATCATCGGGAATGGGCAAATTAGCCAATCAGTGAACCTTGTTCTGTCCTCTCCTCGACAGGGACCATAAATATTACACAGAACCCATGATCGTCCAGAAAGTTTGCAGGTGAAGGAAATACCAAGAACAAAATTTTCAGAGAAACACATATTTCCATCAAAAGCCGAGCTGTTCCAAATAGTAATTAAACCACCAGACGCACCACTGGATGGAACAAATTCAAACTTATCGAAACGATGGGGGCAAAATGTTTTAATATAGGATAAATCAAAAGAGGCGCGCTTAGTCTCCTGCAAACAAATGACATTACATCCACAGGCATCGATCGCATTTTTTATAGCTAGAGTTTTTTCTTCAGAATTTATTCCGCGCACTTCCACACCAGAACGTTCCACTGCTGCTTGATCGTCATGCACTACTAGGTAGAGGAGGTGGTAGAAGGCTCCCCTTTTTTTATGCAAGAAGCTTTGCTGGGGAGAGTTCTTCAGCAGGTATTCCGCAGCGTACAGAACCAATGGCCTGTAGAGTGGAAATGGGGGTTGGTGGTGGAACTCCCGTACAAACAAAAGATGTGGTGTTGTTCAGGTTGGGCGCTACAGGCACATGGCGAGGCTTCACCTTGCTCTTGCTGACTTGCCCTTCCACCATGGAGGGGGCTTTAAATCCATCATATTTGTTCAGCATCGAGCTTCTACGGAGATTGTTGGGATCATATTCTGGCACAATTTTCTTCTTCTCTTTGTGGGTAACCTGTTCCTTGATGGTGGCTTCCTGTACTACGAAAGCACCGCTGACTGGATCACCCTCCCAGTCCATCATACCATCCGATTGGCCCTGAAGGCACTGTCCTCCCTTGATCTGGATCACAATTGGTGCAAAGGCCGTGTCCCAGCTTCTTTTTTCCATTTTTGGAGTAAAGACTGAACTCTCGTCCACAATTGGGTTGTAAAATTTCTTCAGCATGTGTGCCACAAAAGTGTACTGGAGCTGTGTACAGAACATGTAAGCATCCACCTCCTGACGCCCCCCACACATGAGCATTGGTGGCACAGCTTTATAGATATAGGCTCTGAAGAAAGAAAGGAGATTCTTGAACGGCAAAACTCTGATATTTATATCCTCCGCGGCCCCTCTGACAAAACTAAAACTGCTATTGCTTGATCCAAGCATAATGTCCTCTACAGCAAATTCCACCTAGGCCACATGATCATTCCAAGCTGCCAGACCATCATCATGTACATTATCTTCCGGAGGCACACCGTCCATCATGGACGGCCCAGTATATCCAGTGATTTGACGCCAACTTTCTCCACCATACTGTGGTGGAACTTCAGGCCATGACATCCAACTGTTAGCCTGAACATGTTCATGTTGTTGTTGAGGTTGCAGATCCTATCCCAAAGCAGCATTTGCTTGTTGTTGCTGCAGCACCATGGCCTCATACGATGCTTGCTGGGCCGCTGTCAGATATGGTAATTCTCTGGGGTGTGGAGATGCATTCATCGGCGGTGGTGGTTCCTATGTACCAGCATTCGGAGGCAAGTTCGTGAGGATATAAACTGGCGCAATCCAGGATCTTCCAAGACCACCAAACACATTGGCCCTTTTGATAACCAAGCTATGAGGAACACTGGAAAACTGGTTAATAAGCACATGAACCAACACGCGGGTTTTAACTTGTCCAGGGTTATGCCAGATTTCAAAACTACCAAAGCAACTCACAGCCTTATTGACATGAAAATCATTCTGATAATCCAAGGGGAATCCTAAAAACACAACCCAAGCAACAACTTCAAACACAGGAATTCGCATGTTGGGCCCTTCATCATGGCGGACAAAGAAAAAAATTCCTCTCTTCATCAATTGGGTGTGGTCCGGTAGTAATCAGAAAGTCACGAACAACAGCAGCTCTGAATCCAATCAGTCCTACCCCAAGGTGAAAAATGTCAGAGTATATCACCTCGGCGTTGAAGTCTTGAGCGAGGATGTCGAGGATCTCGGCTAGCGCCCCTGGTTGCTGATGATCCGGTGTCGGCGGATTGGTGAGGACGATCGCATAGTTTTCATGGTGCAGCGGCGGCGCCCCAACCACCATCATGTTCCTTTGCAGACGGTCGTCAGGCCCATTGAAGATGGCGAGCGGTCCGGGGATGAACTGGTATGGGAGGACCAGGAAGTTGGCCATGGTGGTCGGTGCAGACACTGCTGTCGCCGGCCAACAGTGCGGTGGTGTGAGGGAAGCTGTGTAGCAGGGTGGTATCTCAGGCAGGGAGCGATTACTACTGGCGGGCGTGGAGGTAGAGGGTGGTAGGCGGTGTACCGGAGTTGGACCGTCACCCTCAATAGGAAGCTGCAGCGTGTCTTTGTTCTGTAGATGACTCGATTTGATCCTCCAAAATCCTTTAGATGGGAGCTATATCTCATTGTGCCTAGAAACCTTTGGTAACTTGTGTTTTTTTTCAAAAGAGGTGATCGGATTGCTACATTTTGGCCTCCAAATAATATTTGTATGTTTATTTCCATTGTTGGACTGATTATAGTTGAGCAAGCGATCCGAGGCAGTCCCCATATGCCTATTTACCAGTTTAATCTTTCCTTTCTCGTTGACTCTCCAAAACATAAGAATGATTTTTGGGCGGCCACATTGATTCCGTCTATGGCCAAGGAGGCCGCAAACAGAGCACCTCATACGGGCCCGGGCACTCGAAGAATGAGTGGGCTGTGGACGAGCAGGTAACACACAACTCGGTGTTAACCAAGTGACCAAGTGATGATGGCAAGGTTGTTAGGGCAAAACCAGAAACTTGTTAGTGCAAGTTTTTGAGAAAACCAATTCTGGACAGAAGGTAAAGGGTATAGTTTCATGGACCAAAAATACTCCAATGGGTCCATTCTCCTGGACTTAAGGGTTTTGTAGGGTGGTCTATAAGCAGGAGAAAGATCATGGGCACTAGAGCAGAATAAAATAGGGTTGCAGTAGAAAAAGCCAATCTGGTCCAGAGAGCAAAAGAGGATGATTTGCTCAAATTTTTCAAAGAACACCAGTGGGTTTTTGCATAAAGTTGCGTTATATGCATCTACTGACATCTCCAATTTTTGGTGGGAATTTTAATGAAGTATTTAAATAGGTTGTAGTGCAAAATTACCAACTGGACCAGTTTTGAAAACTTGGGGTAGAGCTCAAAATCTCCAATGAATAAAAGATATTTTTGCATCAAAGTGATTCAAAAACATCACATGACATCCCCAAATTTTGGTGAAAATTTTAAATGCATTTATCAAATGGTTGTAGTGCAAATGGGACCCTAAAACTTATGAAAAATCATTTTTAAAGAAATAAAGCTCAGGGAAAAAAATGGTTGCAGAAATAATTCCATTGATAAAAAGAAATGGCCTTAGTAAGATACACAAGTCCCACAATATCTTTGAAAGGTTTCCACCTAGAAGGAAGACTCAAGGAAAAAATCAGAAGGACAGAGTGATCTGAAATTAAAAGATAAACCAGAAAATAAAAATTTTAATATCTGGCAAAATTTTAATTAATAATCATGGTTAAATTTTTGGGGTGTTACAATACAACACCCACGATTCAATATTGAAGTGTTCCTGAAGAGGACGAAGGATGGACGGTCAATCATCCACAGGCACTGGCCTAAAGTTACAAAGATCTTCAACATCAACGAAGGCTCAATATTTGCCTTCTGCTTCAGCATTTTTCCAGATGAGATACATCTGTCTATGTACCTTCTATGATGCTAATTTCAAAAGGTTATAGATGTTGCATGTGAAACTTGGTCCTGGTGTAGTTGTGTAATGGGGTAGCTGAGTGCTGAAGCTATATCATGTTGTACTCTGATGTATTTCAATTATGAAAATGATATATATTGTGTGCTTAATATTAAATGTCAATTATATTACTAAATGGATTATTAATAACAGGATAATTAGCCTGCTAATTGGGTTTTTCTATTGCAAACGATTATTGAGAAAACACCGTGTGCAATGCATTCAATAACGCACACAGTTTCTAGGAATAAACCGTGTTAGATTAATGAACAATCACACACGACATCCTCTTGAAAACTGTTTGCGTTAGGCCACCTGGCACAAACGTTTACCACATAAAAACTGTGTGCGATGGACAACCTTTGCCACACAGTTTCTTCTACGCACCGTGTGTGATGCATTCAATAACGCAAACGATAAAATTATTAATATCATGTGCAATGGCAACGCTATCACAAACGATTTAACAGGACAAATTGTGTGTGATGTACTTGTGAACGGAAACGTTTTCCTTGGAGCGATTGTGTGGGATGTACATACGAACGGAGACGTTTAGCGGGGACTGACTGTTTGGGATGTACTTCTGACCGCAAACAATTTCGACGTATAATTGTATTTTTTAGCTCTAATGTATGTATTTCCGTATTTGAGTGCTTGCCGGTCGCACACGACCTCATTTTGCCGAGCGTGTGTAACAGGAGGGCATATCCCCGACGGTTTCTGGGTCGTGTAGGAAGGACCCCCCCTATCGCCCACACTCACTTGGCGACGGTTCCGAAGGCCGTCGCAGAAAGGGGTTAAAAACCGTTTGTTTAGCAGCTCGTTGTACTAGTGGGGACTCAACAAGCATGACCTTCTCAATAGATAAATCTTGAGAGATGACCACCTTGCCAAGTCCTAATACCTTAGATGTTGAGGCATCACCGAATTGGACATGGGTGGGCATAGATGGAATTGGATGCACATCCACCACCAAGTCCTTGCTCCCGGTCATATGATTAGTTGCTCCACTATCGAGCAACCATGACACCCCATGGGAATAAAATTCCTACAAGATATCAATGCTTGGATTTAGGTACCCATTTTCGAATGGGTCCTTTGATGTTAGTAACAAGGGTCTTAGGAACCCAAATAGAACATTCAATGTACTCATGAGAAGAACCAACAAATTTGGCATAAACATGCCCATCACTAGCACGGCACAAAACATAATAGGGGTTAAAGTCGTCGGCTTTGTTGGTAGGGGCGGTTTTGCCCTTATTGGAATTACCATCCAATTGTTGGTAGGGTCTTATGAACACCCTTCAAGACCTTGTGAGCCTTGTCAAGTGTATCAAACTCTTCCTTGAGTCTTTCATGGCCAACTCCAAGTGCAACTTTCTCGGATTTAAGCACACGAGTAAGAACAATAGCATGATCAAGATCTTTTTGCAATTTAGCATGATCAATGTTGTGTGACTCCTCAAGAGTCAAACGAAGACCTCTCTCTTCCTCTAGAGAACTGGAAAGATCTGCAATCTCATCGGCATAGTCACAACTATGCCCCTCCAATTTGGAGATAGTATCCTCATGAGACTCAATGATATCATTGTCCTCACCAAGTTGTTCCAAGAGAGCAACAAAGTGCTTCTTGGATTCCCCCTTGAGCTTACTCACGAGTAAACTCATTCTCATCAACCTTCACCACCTCACTATCATTGACACAATCGAACAATGAAGGATTAGTAATGATGGTGGTTTTGATGTAAGGGGTTACCTTGTTGATACCTTTGGCCATGAGACACTTGGCAATGGTGTTCTCGTTGGGGGCGTTGAAGCGAGACACCTTGGAGGGGGATGATGTGGCAATGGCCACGGTTGCCGTTGCCATTCCTTCACCACTTGTATCTTGATCGGAGGCGTACTCTTCATGTGCCACCAAGCCCTTTGGATGTATCTTCTTGGTGAATTTGTTCTTGCTTGGGAAAGACTTGGCTTTGTCTTTGTGAATGAGTTTTCCACTGTTGTCTTCCCTCTGCTCATAAGGACACTCTGCTACAAAATGGCTCACATTGCCGCAAGTGTAGCAAGTCCTCACTCGTTGCTTGTTCTTTGGGCCACTTGAGTTGTTCTTTGAAAAGTTGGGCCTTGAGTTTCTCTTGTTGCCCCAACATTGCCTTGACGCGAGAGCCATGTGCTCGTGGTAAGCATATTTGGTGTCTTCGGGGCAACCCTCCTCTTCTTCCTCCTCCTCTTCTTCCGGAATGACCTTGGCCTTCAAGGCAAGGGTGGGAGAGGCTTTCTTTGTCCGGACATGGGCAAGAGCATTATCGGCGGCCTTTTTCATGATGTTCATGGCAATAAACTCATCCAACGCCTCACTTGAAGACAGGGTATGAAAATCCGGCCTTTGACGAATCACGGAGGGCATGCATGGCCTTGTTGAAAGGCATGATGGCCTTGAGGAACTTGCGGTTGATCCAATTGTCATCTGTATCCTTGCTTCCATGGTCTTGGAGAGCAACTGCTAGAGTTGTCACCCTCCGATAGAGATCACGCAGGTCCTCATCTTCTAGCATCACGAACTCATCGGCCTCATCAAGGACCAGTTCAAAGTTGGACCGTTGGATGCTTGAGCTCCCCTTGTACAAAGATATGATGTGTTCCTAACAATCCTTTGCATGAGTGAAGGGACACAAGTGAGATAGATCTTTGGGAGGAACTACATCTTGAAGGATGAACAGCGCGGAGTGATTGTGTATTGGTTGCCCACTTCTTCTCTTGGGGTGAGGTTGTTTGGATCATACGGGTAGAAACCTTGCTCAATGATTCTCCAAAGGTTTGTTGAGTTGTGATTCAAATGAGACTTGATACAAAAAACCCAATTAGCAAAATCACCCTTAACAAGCTTAGGAGGAGGACCATGGTTCTTGATGCGCGGACCGATCCTCCATAGACCAGGGGAGGGGGAACCGAGGCAAATGTTCCAGTCCCATTCATGTTTTTAGGGGAGGAGGTATGAGTACCTTTAGTTGTTTCCTTGCCGGAATTGGCCTCCGACTTCGATGCGGTGGGATTAACCACAAGCAAAGGATCGGGAGTAGTTTTTAACCCCTCAAGTAATTCTTTAAACACGGATTTAACCTCGGTCATCATAGACGTCTTAAGTGAAGCCATGGCTTCATTTAAGTCCTCCCAAGAGACTGAAGTCAACTCCACGGCCTCGGGAACTTCCTCCCCGCTGTCAACCATACTCTTCGGGTGGTGAAACCCTTAAAAAGAGACAAAGTCCGATACCAATTGAAAGGATCGATATGGTTGAGTAGAGGGGGGGGGGGGTGAATAGGCAACTACCAATTTTTTGTTTTTCTTAACAAATTAGGTATATCATCAAGTAGGTTGTCTAAATGTGCAACTAGGTGAGCAACCAATATGATGCTAACAATAACAACAAGAGCAAGCAAGATATGCAACACAAGTAAAGCTTGCACAAAGTAAAGGTAAGAAGTAACCACAATTGGAGCTGGTGGAGACGAGTATGTGTTACCTAAGTTCCTTCCCTTTGAGGGGAAGTACATCTCCGTTGGAGCGGTGTGGAGGCACAATGCTCCCCAAGAAGCCACTAGGGCCACCATATTCTCCTCACGCACTCACACAATGCGAGATGTCGTGATTCCACTAGTGGTGCCCTTGAAGGCGACAACCGAACCTATACAAACAAGGTTGGGGCGATCTCCACAACTTAATAGGAGGCTCCCAACAACACCACGAAGCTTCACCAATGGAATGTGGCTCCGAGGTGACCTCAACCGTCTAGGGTGCTCAAACACCCAAAAGTAACAAGATCCACAAGGGATTAGTGGGGGAATCAAATTTCTCTTGGTGGAAGTGTAGATCGGGGCCTTCTCAACTAATCCCTAGAAAATCAACAAGTTTGATTGGCTAGGGAGAGAGATCGGGCGAAAAGGAGCTTTAGAGCAACAATGGAGTTTGGGGGAGGAAGAGGTGGTCTTCTTGGGGAAGAAGACCCCTTTATATAGTGGGGGAAAAGATCCAACCGTTATCCCCGTGCACAGCTCGCAACGCGCGGTACTATCGCTCAAGGGAGCGGTACTACCATAGGTTGCAACGGCACTGCCGCTTGCCCCAGTGGTAGTACCACTGGAGATAGTGCACACAGGGGAGGGACGGAGGGAGGAAAACCATGAGAGGTGGTGGCAGCAGTGGTAGCTGCGGTACTACCGCTTACGAGCCAAGCGGTACTACATGTAAGTGCATCTAGTGCCACCCCTAGTTGGTTTTGGAGTATTGACGACAAACCTAGTTGAGGGACTAATGTGTTTGTGAGAATTGCAGGATAACACAGGTAGTAGTCCCTCATTGATTTGGTTTACCTACCGGAGATGACCCCTAAAAATGTGTGAAGACAATGAAGACAATGGTGGTATGTGAAGATAATCACAACGAAGATTATGACTCGAGAAGACATTCACGTGAAGACTATGGAGTGCGAGGACATAGCTATTTTGTAGTTTCCTTTTCTTCTTTGTTGAGTCATAGGAACCACCGTACTGTTAAGTGGGGTCCAAGTGATCAAAGTCAGAGTGACTGAAGTGATGCTCAACCAAATCCTAAGTCTTCGAGCAAAGACAATGAGAGCAAATCTTATCCAGAGCTGGATGAGTCAGCTTTACTTGTAGCCCAAGTCAAGCTGCCGCGTGTGTTTGAAATCTGACCGTTGGACACATGTCAGTTCCTTAGTGACCCAGGGTCATTTCGGACAAATTAGGTTGGGTTGCCTGGTGGCTATAAATAGCCCACCCCCTACACCATAAATTGGTGGCTGCTCAGAGTTAATGCACGGCTTTTGTCGTTTGAGAGCAACCCACCTCGAAGCCTTTGAGAGAAAGATCCTTGCGAGGACAAAGCCCAAAACACCCAGAGCCAAAGAGTGTTAGGCATCACTGAAGTCTTTCTGTCCGCGTGACCTGAAGACTTGTTACACTTGAGGACTGTGAATCCTCCAGCCGGTTAGGCGTCGCGTTCTGAGCATCCAAGAGTCATTGTGGATTGCCGGTGAACAAAGTCTGTGAAGGTTTGGAAGTCTACCTTGAAGACTTAACAGAGTGATCGGGCGAGGACTAAGTGTCCTTAGCTCAATGAGAATAAGGTGAAGACGCGGTCTTCTGAGTTGAATCTCAGCCTCCCTAACCAGACGTACAGTTGTCACAGCAACTGGAACTGGTCCAAGAAATCCTTGTCCTCACCAAGCAACTGGTTCTATCTCTTCCCTCACTTATTTACAGTTTGTCTTTGTGAAGTCATTTGCTTGCTTGCCTTATCTGTTTGACTTCACTATGTGAGGACTATTGTTGTTTGGCTTCATACTATCTTCCATCTTGATCCATACTACCTAGCTGCTAATAGTCTTCGTTCTTTAGCTTCATTACTTGCTTGACTATGGCTTGTCTAGTGTAGTCTACCTTCCACTGCATATCAATAGGTTCATTTCTATTGTTTGTCTTCAAATCTCCCATGTTTTGAAGACTTTCATAAAAATCACCTATTCACCCCCTCTAGTCGATAACTAGCACTTTCAATTGGTATAAGAGCAAGGTACTCCCTTGTTCTGTGTGATTCGGTTTAACCACCTAGAGTTTTAGCTATGTCGACTGCAGGGATAATCGATGGCACTAATTACCCCTACTGGAAGAATAAGATGCGTATGCATCTTGAAGCCATTGATGTCGACCTCTGGTATGTCATCAAGAATGGCGTTCCCAAGGGCAGTAAAGGTGTCACCCCTGCGGATGTCAAGAAGTTCATTCAACTGGATTCTATTGCTAAGAACATCATCTGTGGTCATCTGACCAAATGACAGTATGGCCGTGTGAGTGCTCTGGAAACTTCGAAGCTAGTCTGGGACTGGCTTTCCAAGGTCAACGAAGGTGTCTCAACCCAGAGAGACTCAAGGATCAGTGTTCTTCGCAACCTCTTTAACCGCTTCAAGAGAAACGACAATGAGAATGTCCAGCTCATGTTTGATTGCCTCACTGACATCACAAATGAGCTTCATGCTCTTGGCACCACTGAGATCACCAAGCATGAAATCGTCAAGACACTCCTAAGATCACTTGACAGCTCGTTTGACACCCTAGCCTTGATGATCCAAGAATGCCCTGACTTCAAGACTCTCGATCCATCTGACATACTTGAGAGGCTCAACACACATGAGTTCCAGTTATTTGAGAAAAGAGAGATCTATGGTTCTAGCTATGGACGTACTCGTGCTTTGAAGGCAAAATTTGTCTCCTCATCTGAAGAAAAATCTGACTACAGTTATGGGGATCATGAAGACATTGGAAAGGAGCTTGCTATTCTTGTGAAGAAGATCCTGTCGGATGTGGTGTTCCGGAAAACCCTTAAGGTTCGAACACTGGGGTGCGCGCGAAGTCTTTCCCTCCTACCGATCTACGATCAAGCTCGCTAAGATCTTGCGGACGAACTCGACGAACTCACAACACAGAAAGAGACACGAGGTTTATACTGGTTCGGGCCACCGTTGTGGTGTAATACCCTACTCCAGTGTGGTGGTGGTGGATTGCCTCTTGGGCTGATGATGAACAGTACAAGAGAAGAACAGCCTCCTGAGGTTGAGGTGTTCTTGTGCGTGTGTTGGCTTCTCGATCTGTTCGAGTTGTTCTTCTATTGTGGTGGCTAAGCCTATTTATATAGGCCCTGGTCCTCCTCCCAAATGTTGAGCGGGAAGGGAGCCAACAACGGCGGGCAAATTTGAAGGGGGACAGCTAGTACAAGCTATCTGATAAGCGGTCTTCACCGCAAAAAGCCACAGGATGGCGCCGTCTTGGGCTCCACGATGGCCTCGCCTTGCCGTCCTCCTGGTCTTGGTCTTGTTGCACCAATATGGCAACCTTTGCACGATGCCTCGGTACTCTTAAATGCGCATGCCTCCTTAGCACCAAAGAGGAAAGGGGGCGATGTGCGCTCTGGCGCTGCAGCACCCGCTTTGCACCGTTAAATCATAGCTCACGTCACGAGTGCCTCGTGAGGTTTGCCCCGCCTTGTTATCTCCGCTCCTCGTGAGGCCGCCTGACTAGGCCACTCTAGAGGAAGTCTTGCGTCGTCCGCCTCGCGAGGCTTGGACCCTCGCGAAGGTCTTGGATGCCTTGTCGATGAGGATGGGCCGCACGGCCCGTTGCCTAGCCATGCCGTGGGCCGCATGCAGGCAAGTCTGGGGACCCCCGTTCCCAGAACGCCGACAGTAGCCCCCAGGCCCAAGGCGCGCTCGGGCTTGGCTTCGCGGCGAAGCCAAGGGTCAAGTTCGGAGCACCGCGGGACCCAAAAGCCTGCGGCCTCGGTCGACGCATGGCGGTTGATTGGACGTGGGCGTCTCCGCTTCCCCATGCTGCCTCGACAACTGCATGATTTGACGAGTCCCTGCGACCTGCAAGGAAAACCATCATTACCTGCCATCGTGGGAGACGTCGGTTGGCCTTCTCTTGCTATAAATGGGGAGGGGGCAGAGCCCCCGTTGCCCATCTTCTCCTAGCTTGCTTGCTTCGTCCTCCTCACTCCACTGCTGACAGTGCCATCGATGGCGCCGCGAAAGAAGTTCTCTGCCGCCGAGAAAAGGAAGGCCCCTCGCGAGGGCCCTGGCTCCCCGGCGCCCAAGCGCGGCCGTGGCCGCCCGCGCAAGCACGTCGCAACCCCCATCGTGGCCCACCGTCAAGGTGGCGGCATGGCACACGTCGGGGATCGTCCCATCCATGGTGGTCCAGCCGATGAGGGGAGGCGCGCGATGGTGGCACGGCCTCCCCGCCCGCGCTTCCATTCTGCTGAGGTGTCTGGTCGGAGAGCCCGGCCGGAAACTGGCTCCAAGTCCCGCGCTTCTTCGCCGTGAACTGCCGGCCTCACAGTCTGGCGGGCTCACGGCTGCGGCGGACGGCTGCTGCAGCAGGCCTCTTGGGCCTTGATCGAGACTTCCGCCGCGGGCAACATAGCCACGGCCCGTGGCGTGGTAGAGCGTTACATGCACGCTGCTGCCTAGGCAGGCGATGCACCCTTCATTTCAGGTACGATGGTGAGTCGACCCTCTATGTGAGGGTGTTCGGGGAGGATAGTCGCCGCGCCGGGTGCTGCCCCAAGGCGAATGATGGCGAGGAGGTGCTTGACCTTGGTGACGGTCGCGATGAGGACGAGGGCGAGCCTACCTTCGGTGGCGGCCGCGTCTCCTCCAACTACGGTGGCTCTTTCTCCGGTGACAGCTCCAGCAGCAGTGGCTACGATCAGCCGCCACATCGCCGCGCCTGCTTCGAAGGAGGCAGCGGGTCATCTCGCCGTCGCACCTCTGTGAAGCGCGAAGTGGGGTCCGGCTAGGCTTGGGGCGTCGCCAAGGGCCTGCCTCCGTGGACTGGCGCATTTAGGAAATCCTTTTCCTCGCGTGGTGTCCGTGTTGCTCGGAAACTGCAAAAAATTCGTTAGGGGGTGTACCAAAGACTTGCCATCCATCTGAGCCTTGACTGGGTGCTTCGTATCGCGGTACCCGTGGGGCACAGATTTAGGAGAGGTGTGCCAGCTTCCAGGCTCGAACGAGGATGGCTCGCGAAAAGGCAACGAGAAGAGAAATACTCGCGAGGGCACCTGCCTAGCCCCCTCGCGAGATGTGCGAGAGAGAGAGGATAAGAGCAAACCGGAGCCAAAACAAAAAGAAGCGGTGAAAGGCTGGGGAACCAAATCAGCAAAGAATGCCAAGAGCAACTCTAATTAAGGAAAAGCAAGCCAACTTCGGAAAGCAAATGAAAATCTGCGTCCGGCACCTAATCTAGTATTCAAGTATTCTCACCAGAGCGGAGCTAAGTGCTGTCCACTAGGCATGGGAGGGAGCCCTAGGGCCTGAGGCCGGCGCTCCTGAGACTCCGGGGCGTGTACAGCCCCAACTCATTATTACGTGAGAGTGTCACGGGCGGCGATTCTTCACAGGCACCCGGCCTTCTTCACAGGCTCTGGGCCTTTCTTCTCAGGCTCTGGGCCTTGCTTCATGGATAAAACTTCCGAAGGTGTTGGATGTTCCAGGCATTCTGGATGGGTGTGCCATCCTGCGTCTCCGAGCGCGCTGCACCCGGCCTGGAGACATGAATGACCCTGAACGGGCCCTCCCACATGGGCGAAAGCTTGTGCAGCCCTTCCCTGGAGAGGACCCGCATAATGACGAGGTCGCCTACCTCGAGCATTCTGGAGCGGATGTTGCGGCAATGGTACCGCCGCAGGGCTTGTTGGTATCTTGCCGCCCTTAATGCGGCCTCGCGACGGCGCTCCTCCCCCAACACGAGATCCATCCCCCGCGTGGCGTCCTGCTGCGCTTCATCAAACGCCAGGACCCGCGCGGAGCGATGCCTGACCTCATGAGGGAGGATTGCTTCAGCTCCATAGACGAGGAAGAATGGAGTCTTGCCCGTTGGCATGGTGGCAGTGGTACGAATGGACCACAGCACGGACTGAAGTTCGTCGTGAGCCCCTGCCGCAGGCCCCCAGCTTCTTCTTGAAGGTCCCGGTCTTGAGGCCCCTCAGGACCTCAGCGTTAGCGCGTTCGGCTTGACCATTGCTCCTAGGGTGGGCCACCGAAGCATAGCAAATCTGTGTTCCAAGGTTAGCACAGTAGGTTTTGAAGATGTTACTAGTAAACTGTGAGCCATTATCTGTGATGATGCGGTTGGGAACCCCGAAGCGGCTCACGAGGCCCTTGATGAACTTGACAGCAGAGCCGGCTGGAATGGTACGGACGGCTTCCACTTCCGCCCACTTGGTGAACTTGTCGATGGCGACGTAGAGGTAGCGGTAGCCCCCTGGCGCTCGTGGGAACGGGCCCAAGATGTCCAGCCCCCAGACCGTGAATGGCCACGTGAGCGGAATGGTTTGGAGGCCCTGAGCAGGCTGATGGATCTGCTTGGCATGGAATTGGCAAGCTTCACAAGACTTCACCAGCTCGGCTGCATCGTTGAGTGTTGTGGGCCAATAAAATCCACTGCGGAACACCTTGCTGATGAGGGTCCGTGACGATGAGTGATGTCCGCCGTCCCTGCCATGTATGTCAATCAGCAGCTCCCTTCCTTGATCGCTAGAGATGCAGTGCAGCGTGACGTCGTTCAGCTGTTTCCTGTACAACTCGCCGTCTTGGATGCGATGTCGTGGCCTGTCGGCCACGGCTCGTCTTCTTCCTTCTCCGCAAGCGTCCCATGCATCAGTACTCCTTGAATTCCTTGGTCGGCCTCCTCCACAGGGCTCGGCGCCGAGAGTAGCGAGCTCTAAGGTTGGGCGCAAGCTGGGGCTCCGTGGCGAGTGCGTGGGAGCTCCTCCCGAGCTGAGCCGTGCTTGACAGAGGTGGTGCAGCCGATGGCTTGAAGATCCACTCTTAGAAGACGCCGGGCTCTTGCGTCTGCCTCTTGGAGGCTCTCTTTGCGATGTTGTCGGCTTCCTTGTTGGTGCCCCGGGGCACGTGCTGCAGCTCAAGGCCTGAGAACTACTTTTCCATCTTGCGCACCTCCGCAAGGTAGGCTTCCATGTGCCCGTCTTTTGGCTCATAAACTTTGTTGGAGAAGTTGACGAGGAGCTGCGAGTCGCCCTTGACGGTAAGGCGCCTCACCCCTAAAGCCGCCGCGGCCTTCAAGCCAGCTATGAGGCCTTCGTATTCTGTGATATTGTTGGATACCTTCTCGCCGCGCTGGAAGCAGAGTTGCACGGCGTAGTAAAGCTTGTCCTGAGTGGGCGAGACGAGCACTGCTCCAGCCCCCGAGCCCCGGTGCGCAAAGGTGCATCGAAATACATGACCCAGCCGTCTGG
Organism: Aegilops longissima; assembly: GCA_021605205.1. Taxonomy (NCBI): domain Eukaryota; kingdom Viridiplantae; phylum Streptophyta; class Magnoliopsida; order Poales; family Poaceae; genus Aegilops; species Aegilops longissima. Next base: position 214,237,464 of record CM038676.1, on the reverse strand, counting down.
TGCCTCACTTCTTGGGGAGGTGGATGTCGGATTTCGGGTTCCGGGAGAACCTTAAGGTTCGAACTCTGGGGTGCGCACGGAGATCTCTCCCCTACCGATCTACGTCCGATCTCCTCGTGTGATCTAAGCTGGAAACGACGAACAACACAAGGGACACGAGATTTATACTGGTTCGGGCCACCGTTGTGGTGTAATACCCTACTCCAGTGTGTGGCATGGTGGATTGCCTCAGGGGCTGATGACGAACAGTACAGGGGAAGAACAGCCTCGCAAGAGGTGTTCTTGAACTGATGCGATGAACTGTTTTTGGGTGAGTTCGATCGCTTCTCTCTTTTCTAGGGCTCTATCTGATCTGATCCGATTCGATTCCTCTACTCTGTGGTGGCTAGCTCTATTTATAGAGGCCCTGGGCCTCTCCCCAAATAATGAGCGGGAAGGGCGCCAACAATTGGCCATTTTGAAGGGGAACATCTAGTACAAGTTATCCTGACCGAAGGTGGTCTTCGGCTGCCAAAAGCACTGGTGATGACGTCGTCTTGGGCTCCACGGTGACCTCCTCCTGCCGCTCTGCTGGTCTTGGTCTCGTTGCACCGGAATGGTAACCTTTGCCCGATGCCCTGGCCTGTGCTTGCTCCATTTGCACCGAAGGGGAAACAAGGACACTACGCAGGCCGGCGCCCGCCCGGTCTCGATCGTCATGGCTTGCGTCACGGGTTCCTCGCGAGGTGCCCCTGTCTTGATCTCTCCGCCTCCTCGCGAGCCTGCCTGATGAGGCTGCTCCTAAGGAAGCTTCATGTCGCCCGCCCCGCGAGGCTTGGCCCCTCGCGATGGTCTTGAGCTTGAGCTGATGAAGATGGGTGCGACTGGCCCCCACTTGAGCCACGCCGCAGCCATGAGTGAGGCAAGTGCAGGGACCCCGTGCCCGTAACGCCGATAGTAGCCCCAGTCCTAAGGCGCGCGGGCTTGGCTTAGCAGAGAAGCTAAGGCGGCCGAAGGAGCAGCCAGGGGCCCCAATAGCTGCATGGACTCTGGAGGCGGCTGCGTGGCGGCCGATGGGCGTGGGCGTCTGCGCTTCCCACGATGCCTCAAGCAGCTGTCCATCTGATAAAAGAGGTGCCCGGGCTAGACTTACTTGCTTTGTTCTCGTTCATCTCGCCTCAGATCCCCTTTCTCGCTCTTCTCCTTCTTGCTCCCGAAATCCTCCAGATATGTCTCAATCCTTCTCATCTCGCACGCCATGGCACCTCGCAAGTCCCGACCGAGGGCTGGTACTCGCTTGACTCTGGATTCCCGAACACAGTCGGGAGAAGAACCTCGCCCTCACGCGCCTGATCACGGTGGCGCAGGGCAGCAAGGGGGCGACTGTGCTGAAGGACGGCTCCGACCAGCTTGAGGGCAAAGGAAGCACCTTCTATCCATTCTTTGTGAGCGCCATCATCGCCGGTCTGGTGCCTCCTTTCTCTGAGTTCTTCTTTGTTGTTCTCCGCCAATACAACTTGCAGGCTCTACATCTCCACCCCAACTCTGTTCTTCTCCTGGCGATTTTTGCTTACTATTGTGAGGCTCACGTTGGGGTAAAGCCCTCAGTGGCCTTGTTGCGTCACTATTTCTCCCTCCGGGTTTCTCGCGGCCATATCGCCACATGCGCGAGCTTCATCACATACTCCAACTCCAATGCTATCTCAAAGCCTGGGAAGAGGATCGAAGGCTTCCGGAGAAAGTGGGTCATGGTGGATGTCGGGCGCTCCACCCTGGCCCGGGTGTTGCTTACAGGGCAGCCCAAGGCCGCTGGCGCTGGTCCCTGTCGGATTTCGGGTTCCGCCAGACCCTCTAGGATTGAACAACTGGGTGCGCGGAGATCTCGCCCTCTACCTACACTGCACCTCACCGCCACGCTTAGGATCTAAAACTATGAAAGGACAACACAAGAGACACAGGTTTATCTTGGTTGGGGCCACCATTGTGGTGTAACACCCTACTCCGGTGTGTGGTGTGGTGGATTGCCTCTTGGGCTGATGATGAACAAAAAGGAAGAACATACCGCATGATCTCATGTTTTGGCTGGTGCCATCAAGCTGCTAGGGAGTTCGTCGCTCTCGCTCTCTCTCTCTGCTGTGATTCAAGATCTTTCGATCTCGGATCAAGCTCCGATCTAGTTGCCTCTACCCTGGGTGGCTAGTCCTATTTATAGGCAAGGGCCCCGGCCTCTTCCCAAATATTGAGCGAAGGCGCCAACAACTGGCCATTTTGAAGGGGAACATCTAGTACACTTATCCTCGACTAAAGTTGGTCCTCGCTGTCCAAAGGCTCTCGTGGTGATGCCGCTTGGGCTCCACGATGACTTCCTTCCTGCCGTTCGCGATGGTCTTGGTCTTGTTGCAAACGGATGCCTTTGCTTGATGCTCTCGCTGCGCTTGCTCCCTTTGCACCAAAGAGGAAAGGAGGACACTGGCGCAGGCCGGGCGCCCACCGGGCGCCCTTGGTGCGCCATGGCTTGCGCCATGGGCACCTCGTGAGGTACCCCCGCCTTGATCTCTCCGCCTCCTCTGAGCCCGACCGACGAGGTCAGTGCTCGAGGAAGCTCCCCGTCGCCCTGCCTCGCGAGGCTTGCCCTCCTCGCGAGGTCTTGAGCTTGTGCCGATGAAGATGGGCGTGGCTGGGCCACCCCTTGAGCCACTGCGGGCCAGCGAGCGAGCAAGTCTAGGGACCCTGCTCCCGAACGCCAACAAGATAGCCCCGGGCCCAAGCGGCGCTGGACTTGGCTGAGCAGAGAAAGCGAAGGGCAAGTCTGAGCGTCGCCGGGTCCCTAACGGCTCATGACCTTAGGCGCCCAAGTGGCGGTTGGTTGGGCGTGGTGCCTTAGCAATCAAGCGTGAATCAACAAAAGAGCGGCATCCGCTCTAGGCTTTGCTTCCTTGCTTCCTCCGGTCATTGCCTGCATCCCCTTTCTTGCGCCTTTCCTTCCTGCCTCACGAAATCTCCAGATCTACTTCGACCACGTGTTCTAGCAAGACATGGCGCCTCGCCTGCACACCGCCGGAGCTTGGTACTCACCGCTTGGACTCGCCGAACGCAGTCGGAGAAGGGCCTTGCAGGTGCACCGGATGGTGGCGGCGCAAGGCATCGACGGGGCAGAGGTGTTCAAGGCCGACTCCGCCCTTTCCGAGGGCCAAGGGAGCACCTTCTATCCACTCTTCGTGAGCGCCATTGCTGCTGGTCTGGTGCCTCCCTTTACTGAGTTCTTCTTCTCTATCCTCCGCCATTACAAACTACAAGCTCTGCACCTCCACCCCAACTCTGTTCTTCTTCTGGCGATCTTCGTCTACTATTGCGAGGCTCACGTCGGGGTGTAGCCCTCGATGGCCTTGCTGCACCACTACTTCTACCTCCGGACCTCTCACGGTCCCATCTCCGCGTGCGCGGGCTTTGATGCGTATCGCAGCTCCAACACCATCTCGAAGCCTGGGAAGAGGATTGAAGGCTTCAGGAGCAAGTGGGTCATGGTAGATGCTGGGCGCATCCACCCTCGGCTGATTCTGCCCACGGAGCACCCCCACGACCTCTGACGAGTGGTCTCACGCGGAACTTGTGGATCCCCGCACGGCCGGTCTTTGGAGAAGATGGGCCTTAGATCTATGGCCGAGCAACATGGCGTGGCGAAGGCTGACTGCCAGTGCGTCGCTCTGAGGGAGTTCACGGAGCATCAGTGGCCCAGCCGTCAATACTCGCTTCATTGTGGAGGCCCTGTCTGAGCCCCCCGCAGTCTTGGCGATGAAGATCGGCCGCGGTCCTCAATCTTTGGTCGGGAGGCGTGGCGAGGCTGGAGGGCGCTCCTGTGCCCTCGCTCCTTCGAGATGATTGGGAGCAAAGGTGGAATCCATGCCCGCCTTCAATGGGGGATGGGCCCGTGCCGAGGAGGTTCCCGAGGACCCGCTGCCTGGCGATGGTGAACGTGTCCTCCGCGACTCCAAAGGAAGAGGAGGAAGAAGAGGAGCGGAGGCGGGCCTGACTCGAGGCGACCGACGGGAGTCGAGAGCGCCTCCCCGGTGCAGGTCCCAAGGCTCCCGCCTCTTGCCGAAATGCATTTACGAGGATAGCGACAGCGGGCGGGCGAGAGCGAGCTGCCCCAATCCCGTAAAAAGGACAGACTGGGCTGGTCCCTCGCTGGTCTCGCCTGCCCGAGGCGATCCGCAACGTGCCTCCTGCTCCCGGCCTCTTGAGGCTGATCCTCGCAGCCGGCTTTCGGGCTTCAAAGTATGGCCGGAGGTTGCTCGAGCTCATGGCGGCGACCAGTAAGTGCTTGATTCTTGTTTTATTCCTTGTTTTGTCGCTGAAGCTTGATATATGTATCTCTTGGCTAGGCTAGTGCTCGCGTGAAAGAAGCTGAAGGGAGCCTCGAGGCTCAGTGTGGGCGGTGCCTTCGCCATGAAGAAGGTGACGGGCAAGACGGGCCTCCTCCTGCCCGGTCATCCTCACGAGGCTCGGGCGGGCCGGGCTTGGTGAGCTCAGCCCCATGGCCCAAGCGACTCGAGGTATCCTTGCACGATGCCACTGCCACTGACTGTTGGGGGCGCAGCAGTCCCGCCTCAGATCTTGCGGGTTACGCTGCCATGCCCTCCTCCTCCTACTCCACCAACTGCTATCTCTCCGACTCCTCCCATCGTCTGGATCAAGTGCTCGCTTGAATTGACCGGCTGTGGCAAGATCTTCCGGGCGCCGACCCTCGCTGGTGGTCGGGCGCTTGAGCCTGGCCTCTGGCTGGATTAAGCTCTGACGCCGATTCGAAAGCGGGCGCTGGTTCAGGCTCTCGCGGCGGGCGATGGCGAGGAGAAGCAGGTCGCCCTTGGGGCGGCGGCTACTCGCGAGAGCTGCCTTGTGGGAGGTAGCCGATGTCCGAGGTCGCCGCAAGGCACCTTGGAGAGCGAGCGCAGTGGCTTGCGTGACCAGCTTGCCAAGGAGGCCCGTGTTCGCCAAGAGAAGGAGGAAGACATGAAGGCTCGCGAGGCCCGTCAAGGACCGGGGCGTAAGCTTAATAAGCGCCGTGACCACTTTGGAGTGCGCTAGGGAGCAGGAGTTGGAGGCGAAGAAGGTCGGAAGACTGGCCGGCGCGAGGTCCGCCGAGGACCCAGAGGCCTTCACGCGGAGATGGAGGTGAAGGCTGCGCACCTTGCCGAGGTCACTTTCGACAGCGGCTCGAAAGCCTGGCGGCTGGCGCCAGGCGGCCCCAGACAAGCTGCTTCCCTTCCCGATCCGTGCTCTTGAAGATGTCACCCTTGGCCTTGGCCCTACGGCTGAGGCTGAAGCGTGTCTGTCTGCGTGACGAGTCCTTACCGTCTCTACCTTCGCGATCGGCGTCGACCTCGACAACTTCTTTGGAGCAATGAGCGGCGAGCTTGCCGCTGTCGCTGCTGAGGCCGTGAAGGTCGTCACGAGGCTCTGTAGGCGCGATTCGGGCCTTCACGCAAGCGGCGGCTGCAGTCCACGAAGGCTTCCGGCGAACCAGCTCGCGCAGCTCCACCGCCAACAAGTGACTCCGTTGTGGCTCCTGTTACGCTTTCAGCTCACGCAACATGCATCACCTGGGGGCGTTTTGTGTTTCGTGTTGTGATAACAATTATGGACTGTAATATTTGCTTTTGAATTCCTTGAGATTTGCGCTTTCCTTCCTACTTGCTTATGTTCTCATGGCGAGCCATTGCCCTTGCTCTCTCGGCCGCCGTTAATGACCAAGGAAACCGGGGCGGGACCAAGGAGTGAGGGCTAGGTGACAAGTTAGGCTCACAGTCGCGATGCTCAGGAGTCCCCTTAGCGCCTGAACAGCAAGTAGGAGGTGAGATGTGTGGGTGAATCTACCATTCTACATCTCGAGCCGGCCCCGCGCATACCTCAACACCGTTAGCCTGGCTAAGGGTGAGGGCTACGTGACCAGTTAGGCTCTGAGTCGCGATGCTCGAGAGTCCCCTGGCGCTCAAGCGGCCTTCGTGCCTTGGCTCCGCTCGGGGAGGGGCGTCGGCAGACCAGCCGAGGGGCTGGCTGGAGTGGCGTCGTGCAGGCGTGAGCGCCCCGTGCCCAGCCCCTCACGCGGCACTCCTGAGGGCGTTGCGGATGGCAGTTGGCTCTGCAGGCTCCACGGGGTTGTCTGGCGAGGCCACCCTCAGTTATTTATCACCAGTGCGAACATAAGCCGTATGTGTCTGGGCATAGCGCTCCTTGGCGATGTCGTCGGCCAGGTAACATGGTGCTTCCAGCAGTGCGTGGGAGGGCTCCCCTCCGGGAGGCCCCAGGCGTGTCAACCCATACGACACGTGGGCGCGCGGTGGGCTGACAGCTATGTCTGGGCACCCGTGAGCGGTGGGACTCAGGGCCCCTACCTCAAGCGGGTTCTTTGGCTGGCCTTAACTTGATGTGTTCCTACAAATTTGGTTAGATGCGGCGCTCTCGTCCTCGGATCCCGGCCCTCGGCGGGTCTCGGCCCGTCGCTGGTATGCCGGTCGCGATGCAGTGGACAAGGCGGAGGTGAGGCTAGAGCTAGTGGATCCCATGATTTGCGATGCTCGGTACCCCCCCTTTACGTGGCGGCGACATGAAGGAAGAAGGGGTGCCGTGGACAAGCATCAAATAACAATCATGATGGGTGAACACATGACCTGAAATAAAGGCAGAAAGAGGTACATGCAGCGGAGTGCAGCGGCGACTTGGGGATGATGCAGCGGCCCCAACAAAGTAAGCTAGGAACATGAAGTAAAGGGATACCGCGAGGACAGACCACCTTGGCACAGGAATAATACAGCCCTTAGAGGCGCTCGGTAAATGAAACGAAGGATGTCACACGATGGCGTTGAAGGCGAAGGATGTTGAAGTAGCAGACGTCGTGGGCTGCGGCCCGATCTTCGAGCCCCGGGCCGGAGCCTCGGGAGGCTCGGGCGCTAGTGGCTCCTCGTCGACCATCTCCATCTCGCCGGGACTGCGGAAGCGCCACAGCCTCTTGAGCTCAGGATGCTCCCCATGAGGCGTGATGCGTGGCGGCCCGCGTTACGCGCACGCCGTGGGAGCATCTGACGTAGCTGTGGGGTGGCCTTCGCGGCGCCCAGCGTAAAAGGCGAAGCGCGCTCCTCTGAGGCAACTCGGTTGAGTCCGGTATGTCGATGCGGTAGCAGCCACCATCCTCGCTGGATGGGGGGCTACCGAGGCGGAGTAGCGGCCACTCATGACTCTTGACTCTGCGGCTCTGAATGGTCTGTTGGCGAACTCACGAGGTTTGGCCCTCCTTGCCTTGCTCCTTCTGAGGAAGCGTGCTTTGAAGAATGCCTCCAAGTGGTGCCCAAGCGCCTCCTCGTGACCTCGGCAAGGTGGTGGCCCTCGGGAAGAGCCCCGGCCTTGCTTAGGGAGGCGCGGAGTGCGCCTTCCCTATCTGACGAAGGAGGTGCCCCTGAACAGGCGCGGACCACGAGGGCCTGCCTCCTGAGGTCGGGCCTGGCGATCTTCTTCTTGGGAGCAGTCTCGGAGGCCTCACGCTCCTGCGACTGGGTCTTCAAGTGATGCGGCTGGCTGGCGCCGGGGGCACGTCTCTTTCTTCACAAGGCACTGTGATGGCTCCGCAGCTTCAGCATCTTGAGGGCGTTGTAGCCGTGATGAGTCAACGCCATGAACTTGGCGAGCTGGGTAGAGGATGGCATTGTATGGCGGCGAATGTAGGCGACATCAAGTCGATGAGCTCGGTGCAGTGGTGATATACGCTTGAAGGTGAGAGGACCTGCCCAATCGGAACCGTGGAGCCATTGGTGACTCGGAGAAAAGCTTGGTTGGTGAAGCTGATTGTAAGACGCAGAAGTTGTTGAATGTCTCTACAGACGGGCGTTGAGCCTGCTCCACCATCGATGGTCTGGTGACTTGCGTTCTTGATGATTGGGGAACAAAGCCGGGAGGACTCGCTATGGCGCTTGCACTTGGCTGATCATTGAGCTGAGCGTGATGGCGTGCGCTGACCACTTGAGGCGTGTGGCCCGAGCTTAGGGAGGACTGCATTCACTTGCAGCGAACTGCTTGAAGATGCGTTGGGAGGCTGGGCTTGAAGCTCCGCCCGGATGCAGCGATGCGCTACAGCAGCTCCTGAAGCCCCAGCCCCTCGTCTGATGATGGTCCTCGTTTCTCCTTGGCTGCGGCGGAAGGAGGAGCCTGCGTTTCCTTGTGGGCGATCCTCGCAAGTTGATCCTCCGGTCTCCTCCATGAGGCTAATCACGCGGCGATCCTCGCGAGGTCGGTCGCGCCACCCTTAGCGAGGCCACAGTCTTCCAGCGTCCTGTGTTCCTTCCTCCTCCTCGGCGTAGCCTCGATCGTTGCAGTCGGGGCGTCGGCCGATCCTCCTCCTCCGGCTCCCCAGCTCTTGACATTCGTTGGTGTTGTGGGTGTGGAGGTCATGGTATACGATACCGGCTGCCCTTGGAAGACTGGGGCTGATCTCTGCCCGCTTGGTGTGCGGATTACGCCCACGAGCACGACAGCCCCCTGCGCTTCACGTCCTTGGCCTTGTTTCTTCTCTTACGGGTGCGGCTGGCAGCTCGAGGAGAAGGCGCCCTTCCTCAATACAGCTCATGGTACGCCAAGTTGAACAGCTCAAGGAAGTGCACAGATGTTCATGCATCATGACTCCTCCTTCATCTTGACGTCACGCACACCGTCGGAGAAGGCTGAGATGATGGCCTCCTCGGTCACCTTAGGAATCTTGAGGCGTGCATTGTTGAAGCGCTGGATGTACCACTTGGTCTCCTGGCTGCTGCTTGATCGGCGCATGTCGCTCATGGCGAGGAGGCGATGTAGTACCTTGGAAGTTAGCGATGGCGGTGCGCATCTCGTCCAGGAGGAGATCGTGCAGAGCCAGAGTTCGAGAGCAGTGCGGGCTCCAGTCCTTGAGTGCCATTGTAAACCAGTTCGCCATGACCTTCTCCCCGTTGGCGGCCCGATGCCAGCTTCGTAGAGCTGAAGGAACTCGCAGGAGTCGGCCGTGCCGTCGTGGCGAGGAGCAGGTCTAACATGAACTTGCGGGCCATGACGCTCTTGCCTTCGGTGGTGAAAGCGTGGCAGCCTCTTTGTGTGCCGGAGGCCTCGGTGATGAAACCTGGTCTGCCGGGTCCCCATGCGCTGCAGCTGGGGCGTGGCAGGTCTAGCATCTGGAGAAGGGCATGGTCGTGGCGAGCTGGTGTAGGGAGCACTCGGGCAGCTTCTTGAGGCGAGGACCTCTTGGCAGCTCTGCTCTTGCTGCTGTTGGCGCCCAGACAGTGGGTTCGCCCGGGGCCCGCAGCATTAGGGCGGGCGCCTTCTTGAGGGGAGGCGGGCGCGCCCGGAGCTCATCGCCTGCCTGGGGCGGGCGCGGTCTGTGAGAAGGGCAGAGAGCCCCCTGCGTGGCAGACGAGCTCGGCAGCCAGCAGTGAGCCTCTTCGTGAAGCGTCGTTGGCAGGCGGTGGCGCAGGAGCTCGTTTGTCGTGATGGCGCAGCTCAGCCTCCATGGGTGTAGTCGCGAGGCAAAGGAACAGCTGGGGCGAGTGAGGGAGTAGTATCGCAGCCGTCTCGCCTCATGGGGATCTTCTGGGCGATGCTTGCTGCTCGTTCCCTTGCCAGGCAGTGGCGGCATTGGCCAGCGGCGGCGAGGAGCAGCGAGGTTAACGCCCGTGAGGGGCGTCAAGCGTCTCGAGAGCGAGAGCGGCTCGGTAGCGTATGAGCCTTGACAGCGTCTAAAATGGATGCGATGGTCGGTGAAAGAACAGAAGCGGCGGAAGAGCGAGATTCAGTGCACCCCTACACAGCGCGCCAAATGTGGCATTCGGGTTCGGTAGACCCTCTAGGAGTTCGAACTACTTGGTGGTGCGGAGATCTCATCCCTCTACCGACTGCACCTCGTCGCCTCGCTAGGATCTAAACTATGAAGGAACAACACAAGAGACACGGGGTTTATACTTGGTTCGGGGCCACCATTGTGGTGTAACACCCTACTCCGAGTGTGGTGTGGTGGATTGCCTCTTGGGCTGATGATGAACAATACAAGGAAAGAACAGCCTCGCGAGGGTGAGGTGTTCTTGGCTGAGTGCCGTGAACTGCTAGGGGGATTCGGTCGCTCTCTCTCTCTCTGTGATTCAAGATCTTTGGATCTGGATCAGGTTCGGATCTACTGCCTCTACCCTATGGGTGGCTAGTCCCTATTTATAGGCAAGGCCTGGGCCTCTTCCCAAATATTGGCGGGAATGGCGCCAACAATTGGCCATTTGAAGAGAACATCTAGTACACTTATCTGACTAAAGTTGGTCCTCTTTGTCAAAAGGCTCACGAGTGAGTGGCCTTGGCTTGGGCTCCACGATGACTTCCTTCCTGCCGTTCAGCCGGTCTTGGTCTTGTTGCCTTTGGCGGATGCCTTTGCTTGATGCTCTACGCTGCCTTGCTCCCTTTGCACCAAAGAGGAAAGGATGACCTTTGCACGTGGGCTGGCGCCCGCTGGCAGCGCCTTGGTCGTCATGGCTTGCGTCATTGGGCACCTCGTGAGTACCCGCCTTGATCTCTCCGCCTCCTCGCGAGCCAGACTGATGAGGCCGTGCACGAGAAGCTTCCCGTCGAATCCGCCCAGCATCTGGCCCCTCGAGAGTCTTGAGCTTGTGCTTGATGAAGATGGGCGTCTTGAGCCACCCCTTGAAACATGCCGCAGGCGCGAGCGAGCAAGTCTGCAGGTACCCCGTTCCCAGAAGCAGCCCGGCTTGATCCCTTGCAGACTTGTCGACCCCGTCTGCGGTCTGAAGAGGATGAACGGACTGAGGCCAAAAACAACTTAGAGGTGGCCCAAGTTGCAGGGCACACTCTGAGGGTTCTTGGGTAAGTGGCTCCACTCCGGAGCACTCGCTCCCATTGTGGAAGCTTGGGAAGCGGGGCCGCCGCACATGCTGGCTCAGGCCACTGACCAAGCGAGGATCTGGTGTGACCCTCCATTCCTTAGTTGGGGGCGTGGCGGGCCAGTGCGCCCAAATCCCCTGTTCGCCGTGGCGGCCGGGCAGGTGGTGAACACCATGCCCACCTTCAATGGTGAGGGCTGGTGCCTGAGCTCCAGGATCTGGGTGGCGATGGTGGGCGTGTCCTCGGCAGCTCCAGCGAGGAGTGAGGAAGAAGAGGCGGAGGAGGAAGAGTCGACTCTGGCGACTCGTGAGGGAAGTCCTTCCCTCGGCGCCAGGTCGGGCCCTCCGCTCCATCTGGGCAGCAGCGAGGCGAGGCGCCCGAGCGGGAGGAGGACTCTCCTTGGACACAAGGAAGGGCAGGTGGGGCTGGTTCCCGAGTGCACTCTGGTCCACAGGCGGTGTGAGGCCAGCTCGGCCCTCTTGGCGTGCCTCTGCTCTGGGGCCTCCAAAGTGACCCTTTGGCTCTCGGGCTTCAAGTTTGGCATAAGCTGCTCAGTCATGACGACAACCACAAGTGCTCGATTCGTGCTTTGCTTACGCGCCTGAGGCTTGCGTCGCATTCTTTGCAGGAGGCGGCTGCGGCAAAAGAGGTTGAGAGGGAGCCGGCCTGGCAGGGAATCCATCTGCTATGGGCGCCTTCATCCATTTGGGGAAGAAGATGGCGAGGCTTGCGCCTGCCTGTCGTCTTGAGCCAGTAGGGACACCTCGGCGAGGTCGCCCGTGGCCCTGACCACAGGTCGACCTCTCGCTCGATCTTTGCGGCCGGGGCAGCCAAGGCCGGTTCCTTCAAGCCGTGATCATGCTGTAGTCCTCTCACTTGCTCACTGGTTCCCATCTCTTCTATTCCCTCTGTGCGGAAATCTGGACCAGGTCATGTGTTGAGCCAGGCTGGGAGATCTTCAGTAGCGGACCCCGCCTAGTGGCGGGCGCCTAGAGCTGGCAACAGGCTGGCCCATTCTGCCACCTCCATCCGAGCAGCGTTGAGCCAAGCTGTGTCGGCCTCCGATGGGAGAAGCAGGCCTTGGCCAAGCCAGGCGGTCGCGGCCTTTGAGGCGGCGCGGCCGCCAGAGGGCCGCTCAAGCGGAGGTCAAGCTACCAAGGCCGCAGCAGCAAACTTGCCAAGGAGGTCTTGACGCCGAGGAGAAGGAAGGAGATGAAGGCTCGGGAGGCTGCCATCAAGGCCAGGCGCCAAGCTTGACCGCCATGGCGATTGGAGCGTTGGGCGGTATTTGGCGGAAGGACCAAGCTAGGCGCCAAAGCGAAGGTCTGGCGGAGGATCGGGTGGCCTCACGAAGGCTGGAGAAGAAGGCTCACGCCATCTTGAAGGCGCTTCGAGGCGGCTTGGAGGAGCTGTTGGCTGGTGCGGAGGGCGGCCCCTTCTTCTCCCCTTCTGGTCAATGCGGCAAGATGTCGCGAGCGGCCTTGGCGCAGTCGAGGCGGCGCGTGCCCTATCTTCTGCGGCGGCGGCGCATATCCTCAACCCGTCTACTGCCGCGCTAGCGTCGACTTGACGGCTGCGGTGGGCGGCGATCTTGCCCGCGCTACCGCTGAGGTCGTGAAAGGCGAGCGAGGCTTTCTGGGAGGTTCCGCTCCTTGACATCTTGCCGGTAGTGCCGCCAGCTCCAGCGACCTCGGGGCGAGTCGCCCGGCGTGACTCCACCACGGCCCGGCTGTTGGAGAGTGATCCTTGGCAACCACATCTGTTTATTCTGCAACATACCATGCCTTGGCGTTTAAACTTGTGTTGGCGTCGTGAAAAATCTATGGCTTGTAATATTTCTTTTAATTTCCTAAATTTGCATTTTCCCTCCTATTTGTTTTGCGCTCTATGTCGGCAGGGCCCGGCCCCGCGCATACCTCAGCCGTCGTTAGCCCCGACTGGAAACCAGGATGGGACTAAGGAGTGAGGGGCTACATGGCAAGTTAGGCTCCTTAGTCGCGATGCTCGAGAGTCCCCTTGACGTGAGCAACAAGTTGGGAAGGGGGAGCAAGGAGTGGATTAGTGGTTCTGCGTCCCGGCAGGGCCCGGCCCGCGCCTCAACCGCCGTTAGCCCGGCAGGAAACCGGGGCGGGACTAAGGTGAGGGGCTCGTGACCAGTTAGGCTCTGAGTCGCGATGCTAAAGTCCCCTTGGCGCTCAAGCGGGTTTCATACCTTGGCTCCGCTTGGGAGGCGCGCGGCGACCAGGTCCGAGGACCTAGCTGGGTGGCGTCTTTCGGGCAGGCCGTGTAGCCCGTGTCCAGCCCCTCGCCCAGCGCTCGAGGGAGGCGTTGCTGCAGTCTTTGAACAACGACGCAGGATCCACGAGATTGATACGGCCGTGGGCCGCCTCGATGTTTATCACCGGCGTGGACATGGCGCTTCCCTATGTATGTCGGACATGGCGCTCCTCGGCGGTGTCGTCAGCCAGCGAACATGGTGCTTCCTTCGAGTGCGTGGGAGGGGCTCCCCTCGGGAGAAGCCCGAAGTGTATAGCCCGCCATGACCGTGGCGACGCGGTAGAGGCTAGGAGAGTGTCTGGGCACTCATGAGCGGTAGCGGGACTCACGAGGCCCTACCTCGAGGCGGTTTGCGCTAGCTCAGAGCCTTTATCAATGGTGTGTTCCTGCAGGGTGGTTAGAATAGCAAATGATGTCGTCCTCGAGTCCCGGCCCTTGGCGACTCGGCCGCGGCTGGTATGACGAGTCGCGATGGCGTGGGTCAGAGCCGGTGAGGGCTGGAGAGCGGTGGGAGCCCATGGTCGCGATGCTCGGTACCCCCCTTTTAGCGTGCAGCGCTGCATGAGGCGGAGAAGTCGCGATAAGCAGCGAGTGACAATCATGGGAACCAGATTAAGCACGAAAGAGCAAATTCATTTTAAGTAGATCTGAGGCATTTGCAGGCCAGGCCGAGCAGCGGATGATGCAGCGAGGCGCCCCAACAAGGTAGGTAAAGGGCATAAGCCAAGCGGATACATGCAGCAGGGCGGACCCACAGCACTGGGAAGATCTTGACATGGGCGCTCCAGCTAAAATGGAACTTTGGAAGATGTCACTGATCTTGTGAAGATGAAGTGATCTTTGAAGAAGCGGGCAATGCAGTGGAGGCGTCGGTCCTCCACGAGCCCCCAGGCCTAGGAGCCTCGGGAGGCTCAGGAGGCAGTGGAGTCTTGAGGCCATCTCCACCTCTGCGGGACCGCGCGTGCAGGCCTCTGTGCCTCCAGAATGCTCCTCGGCGGCGGCCCGTGGCGACCCGCGTTCGAGGCGAATGGCATCAGCGTGGCGTGAGGTGGTCCTCGCTGGCGCCTGTGTGAGCGGGCGCTCTGAGGCGTGGCTGGTTGAGCCACAGTGCGTCGATCGGAGCCAGCGCAGCCCACCATCCTCGCTTTGGATGTGGGGCTCACGAGGCGCGCGGCTGCTGCATGACTCTCGACTCCTGTAGCTCACAGGTGTTTCTTGTGATGAACTCCACGAGGTTTGGTCTTCCTTGCCTTGTACCTTCTGAGGGAAGCGTGCAGGAAGCACCCTCCAGTGGTGCCCAGTGCCTCCCTCGCAACCTTGGCAAAGTCGTGGCTCTCAAAAAGAGCCCCGAGCACTGCCTAAGGAGGCGGCGCGCCCCTCCTGCACAGAGAGGTGGCTCTGAGCAGGCAAATCCTGATGCAACACCTCGGGCGCTGCTTCCTTTTGGCTTGGGCGGTGAAGCCTTCTTCTTCTTGATGTCGCCTGGAAGTCTTCCTCCTGTGATCCGGGTCTTGATTGCTGCGGCTTGGAATGCGCTCAAGTGAACACTTTCTTCTTCACAATGCGGTGATGACTCCACCGCTTCATCTTGAGGACATTGTAGCCATGGTGACTCTTTGCCATGAACTTGGCTGGGGTGGAGTGCAGGGATGGCGTTGTCAGTGAAACAAATGTAGGCGGCGTCAAAGTCGATGAGCTCGGTGGTAGTTGTTGTGCTGCCGAAGGTGGTTTGAAGCCTGACCTGCCTCGAATAGTGGAACCATCGGTGACTCGAGAAAGGCTTGGTCGGCTAAAGCTGATCGTCTGAAACTTGGAGATGTCGAACTTCTCGTGAGCAGGGCGTTGAGTCATGCTCCGCGTCAATGAAAGTCTTGGTGATCGCACATTCTTGATGGTGGGAGCAAAGCATCGGGAGGACTCCGGCTGTTGCCACGCACTTGAGCTGATTCGCTGAGCTGAATGTGATAGCGCCACGTAGACCAGAGGCGCTGGCCTCAAGCTTAGGGAGGACTGCATTCACCTCGCGAACAAGCTGCTTGAAGATGTATTGTGTTTGGGGCACAGGCGCACCAAGATGCAGCGATTGTCGTGGCTCACAGAAGCCCCGAGTCCCTAGTCTTGATCTTGGTCTTCATTCCTCCTTGGCAGTGGCAGTAAAGGAGGGAGGCCCGCGTTGCCGTGTGGGTGATCCTCACGAGGCTGATCTCTCCAGCCTCCCTCGCGAGGCTGGTCACAGCGATCCTCGCAAGGTCGGCCCACCACCTGGCGAGGCCACAGATCTTCCATCGTCGCCACCTCTTCCTCCTCCTCGGCCATAGCCCATGCCGTTGCACTGGGCGTCGGCGGTCGCCATCTCGCGCGGCCCTGAGCTCTTGACATTCGTTGGTGTTGCGGGTGTGGAGTGTGGTACCATAATGTCTCGGCTGCCCTTGGATGACTTCGAGGCTGATCCCTGCCTCGCTTGGTGTATGCGTTCCGCTGCAAGCAGCAGCCTGCGCTTCCGTCCTTGGCCGAGCTTTTTCTCTTACGGTCGGCTGCGGGGAGCTCGAGGAGGAGCGCCCTTCCTCATACAGGCGCCCAGTACGCCAAGTTGAACAACTCGAGGATGTGCCACGAGTCTTCATGGATTGCTAGCTCCTCCTTCATCTCGATGTTGCGCCTGTGCGTCGGAGAAAGCTGAGATGATGGCTTCTCTCGATCACCACAGGGATCTTGAAGAACATTGTTGAAGCTGGATGTACTTATGCAGTTTCCCTGTTGCTTAATCTTGGCGCGTCGCTCCGCAGTGGGAGCGATCGCGAGTACCTGGAAGTTGGTGATGAAGCGGGTGCGCATCTCGCGGAGGAGATCATCTTGGGAGCAGCTTGAGGGCAGTGTGGCGCCGTCCTTGGCGCCATGGGAAACCATTCGCCATGACCTTTTAAGTCTCTGTTGGCGGCTTGATGCCCGCTCGTGGAACTGTAGAATTCAGCAGGTCGCCGTGCCATCGTAGCGAGGGTAGGTAAGGCTTGAACTTGCGGCCATGTGCCCTTGCGTGCTTTCGGGGAGTGAAGCGGCAACTTCGTAGCTCTGGCGCCCTTCTTTGGTCTTGAGAGCACACTCTGAGGATTACCACAGCTCTTGCTTGGGCAGCATGGGGTCTTAGCACAGAGCGGAGGGGCCGATCTTGGCGCCAGTCTTGAGGCCTTGAGCACCTTAATGAGGCGAGAGATCTCCAGCAGCTCCTTCTTCTTTTCTTGAGCGCGCAGCCGATGGCTTGAAGATCCACTCTTAGAAGGCAGGGCTCTTGCGTACGCCTCTTGGAGGCTCTCTTTGCGATGTTGTCGGCTTCCTTGTTGGTGCAGGTGCGTGCTGCAACTCAGGCACAGAACTACTTTTCCATCTTGCGCACCTCCATAGAGTGAAGCCATGTGCCCGTCTTTTGGCTCATAAACTTTGTTGGAGAGATTGGCGAGGAGCTGCAGGTAGCCCTTGGCCGATAGGCGCCTCACCCCTAAAGCCTTGACCTTCAAGCCAGCTATAGAGGCCTTCGTGATACAGTGATATTGTTGGATACCTTCTCGCCATTGGCTGAGCGAGTTACCTGGCGTGGTAAAGCTTATCTGAGTGGGCGAGCGAAACCTTTGCTCAACCGCGCCCGGTCTTGTGAAGTGCATCGAAATACATGACCCAGCCGTCGGTGCCTCACTTCTTGAGGGAGGTGGATGTGGATTCGGGTTCAGGAGAACCACAGGTTGAACTGCAGGGATGCATGCGGAGATCTCTCCCTACCGATCTCGTCCGTCTCCTGGTGTGATCTAAAATGGGCTGACGAACAACACAAGGGACACGAGATTTATCTTGGTTGGGCCACCGTTGTGGTGTAATACCCTACTCGGTGTGGCATGGTGGATTGCCTCGGGGGCTGATGAGGCGATCTGAAGAACAGCCTGCAAGAGGTGTTCTTGAACTGATCACGATGAACTATTTTTAGGTGAGTTCGATCGCTTCTCTCTTTTCTAGGCTCTATCCCGTCTGATCCGTTGATTCCTCTACTCTTGTGGTGGCTAGCTCTATTTATAGAGGCCTGGCCTCTCCCAAATAATGGCGGGAAGGGCGCCAACAATTAGCCCATTGAAGAGAACATCTAGTACAAGTTATCCTGACGAAGTGGTCTTGTTGCTTAAAAGCCTTTGGTGATAGCGTCGTCTTGGGCTCCACAGTGACCTCCTCCTGCCTTCTGCTGGTCTTGGTCTCGTTACAGAATGGTAACCTTTGCTTGATGCCCTGGCACATGCTTGCTCCATTGCACGAGAAACAAGAGACACTACATGAGCCGGCGCCCGCTGATCTCGTCGTCATGGCTTGCGTCCACGGGTTCTCGCGGTGCCCTGTCTTGATCTCTCCGCCTCTCATGAGCCTGCACGATGAGGCTGCTCCTAAGGAAGCTTCATGTCGCCCGCCCCCTGTCTCAGCCCCTTGATGGTCTTGAGCTTGAGTGATGAAGATGGAGTCGCCTTTGGGCCCCCACTTGAGCCACATGGCAGGCATGAGCGAGCAAGTCACGGGACCCCGTTCCCGAGCGCCGATAGTAGCCCAGTCTAAAAGCGCGCCCGGGCTTGGCCATGAGAAGCGAAGAAGCGGCCTTGGCCCAGAGCCCCAATAACTGCGGACTCGGGCGCTGCGTGGCGGCCCAGTGGGCGTGGCGTCTGCGCTACGATGCCTCGGCAATATCCATCGATAAAGGGTGCCGGGCTAGACTTACTGCTTTGTTCTCGTTCATCTCGCTTCGGATCCTTTCTCGCTCTTCTCCTTCTTGCTCCAGAAATCCTCAGATATGTCTCAATCCTTCTCATCGGCTGCATGTGGCACCTCGCAAGTCCCAGAGCGAGGGCTGGTACTACTTGACTCTGATTCCCAGAACACATGGGAGAAGAACCTACGCCCTCCAGCGCTTTGATCCGCAGTGGCCTTGAGGACAGAAGGCGTGTGCTGAAGGGCAGCTCCGACCAGCTTGAGGCAAAGGAAGCACCTTCTATCCATTCTTTGTGGCATCATCGCCCGTGCGGTGCCTCCTTTCTCTGAGTTCTTCTTTGTTGTTCTCATTGATACAACTTGAGGCTCTACATCTCCACCCCAACTCTGTTTCTTCTCGGCGATTTTGCTTACTATTGTGACTCACGTTGGGTAAAGCCCTCGGTGTGTTGCGTCACTATTTCTCCCTCCGGGTTTCTCGTGACCATATCGCCACATCTGTGACTTCATCACCTACTCCAACTCAATGCTATCTCAAAGCCTGGGAAGGAAGAGGATCGAAAGGCTTCGGAGAAAGTGGGTCATGGTGGATGTGAGCCTCCAGTTGAGTGTTGCCCACAGGGCAACCCAAGGCCGTTGGCCTTGGTCCACCATCCGGTTCGGGTTGGCAGACCCTCTTAGAACCTTTGAGATGCTTGGCGCGGAGATCTCGCCTCTACCTGCACCTCACACCGCCCACGCTGGGATCTAAAACTATGAAGGACAACACAAAGAGACCACGAGGTTTATCTTGGTTGGGCCACCATTGTGGTGTAACACCCTACTCCAGTGTGTGGTGTGGTGGATTGCCTCTTGGGCTGATGATGAACAAACAAGGAAGAACAGCCTCGAGAATGCATTCTTGGCTGGTGCGATCAACTGCTGGGGAGTTCGGTCATCTCTCTCTCTCTCTCTGCTGATTCAAGATCTTGGATCTGGATCAAGCTCCGATCTGATGCCTCTACCACATGGGTGGCTAGTCCTATTTATAGGCAAGGGCCTGGGCCTCTTCCCAAATATTAGCGGGAAGGGCGCCAACAATTAGCCATTTGAAGAACATCTAGTACACTTATCGACTAAAGTTGGTCCTCGCGTAAAGGCTCACGGTGGTGATACGCTTGGGCTCCACGATGACTTCCTTCACTGCCGTTCGATGGTCTTGGTCTTGTTGCACGCGGATGCCTTTGCTTGATGCTCTGCTGCGCTTGCTCCTTTGCACAAAGGAAAGGAGAGCTTCGTGTTTGTTCTGCTGGCCTTGGTAAATCATGGCTTGCGTCATGGGCACCTCGTGAGTACCCGCCTTGATCTCTCGCCTCCTGAGCCGGCTGACCGAGGCGTGACGAGAGCTCCGTCGTCTGCCCAGGCTTGCAGCCCTCGCGAGATCTTGAGCTGTCTTGATGAAGATGGGCGTCTTGGGCCACCTTGAGCCAGCTGCGAGGCATGAGCGAGCAAGTCTGGACCCCGTTCCCGAGCATATGATAGCCGGGCCCAAAGCGCGCTGGACTTGGCTGGCGAGGAAAGCGAAGGGGCAAGTCTGACGTCCTTGAGCCCTAACAACTCTGACCTTAGGCGCCCAGCAGTTAGTTGGCGTGGGTGCCTTAACAGCTGCGTGAATCAACAAAAAGCGGCATCTGTCTGAGGCTGCCCTTGCTTCCTCGGTCATTGCAGATCCTTTCTTGCGCTTTCCTTCCTGCCTCCAAATCTCCAGATCTACTTGACCGTGCCCTAGCAAGACATGGCGCCTGTGAACACGGCGGAGCTTGGTACTCAACCGCCTTGGACTACTTGAGCGTGTCGGGAGAAGGGCCTTGCGGTGCTGCCGGATGGTGGCGGCGCAAAACATCGGCAAGGCAGAAGTGTTCAAGGCGACTCCGCCCTTCAGAGGCCAAGGAGCACCTTCTATCCACTCTTCGTGGCGCCATTACTGCTGGATGCAGTGCCTCCCTTCTTTGAGTTCTTCTTCTCTATCCTCATTTACAAACTACAAGCTCTGCACCTCCACCCCAACTCTGTTCTTCTTACGCGATCTTACTATTCTGAGGCTCACGTCGGGTGTAGCCCTCGATGGCCTGCTACCACTACTTCTACCTCCGGACCTCTCACGGTCCCATCTCGCGTCTTGTGAGCTTTGATCGTGTCTGGCTCAACACCATCTGAAGCCGGAAGAGGGATTGAAAGGCAGGAGCAAGTGGGTCATGGTAGATCTTGGCGCATCCACCTCGGCTGATTCTTGCAGCACCCCACGACCTCGTGACGAGTGGTCACGGAACTTGTGGATCCCATGAAGCGGTCTTTGGAAGATGGGCGGATCTATGGCCGAGCAACATGGCGGCCAGTGAAGCTGGTGGTGCGTCGCTCTGAGGAGTTCTGGAGCATCGGGTGGCCAACCGTCAATACTCGCTTCGCTGTGGAGGCCTATCCGAG
Organism: Aegilops longissima; assembly: GCA_021605205.1. Taxonomy (NCBI): domain Eukaryota; kingdom Viridiplantae; phylum Streptophyta; class Magnoliopsida; order Poales; family Poaceae; genus Aegilops; species Aegilops longissima. The sequence goes on along the minus strand of CM038676.1, from coordinate 214,217,118 downwards.
CCCGCAGTCTTGGCGATGAAGTGGCGGCGGTCCTCAATCTTTGGTCGGGAGGAGGCGTGGGCGCTCACAATGCCCTGTTCGCCAGAGATGATTGGGGCGGCGGTGGAATCATGCCCGTCTTCAATGGGGATGGGCGTGCCGAGGTTCGAGGACCGGCGCCTGGCGATGGTGAGCGTGTCCTCCAGCGACTCCAGTGAAGAAGGAGGAAGAAGAGGAGGCGGGAAGCGGGCGACTCGAGGCGACCGCGAGGTGAGGCGCCCTCCCGGTGCAGTCCCGCTCTCGCCTCTTGCCGGCGGCGGCAACGAGGATGGCGGCAGCGGGGGCGGCGGGCCCCCAATCCCGAAAAGCAGGACTGGGCTGGTCCCAGGGTCTGCCCGGCTCGGCGATCCATAAGGTGCCCTCACTCCCGGCCTCTTGAGGCTGATCCACACTGGCCAACCGGGCTTCAAATATGGCGGAGGTTGCTCGAGCTGCATGACGATGACCATAAGTGCTTGATTCTTGTTTTATTCCTTGTTTTATGTGAAGCTTGATATATGTATCTCTTGGCTAGGCTAGTGCTGGCGAAGAAAGCTGAAGGGAATCTGAGGCTCCGTGTATGGGGGCGGTGCCTTCGCTTCATGAAAGAAGGTGACTGACAAGACAGGCCTCTCTGCTTGATCATCCTCCACAGGGCCTGGCGGGGCTGGCTGAGCGACTCAGCCCCATAGCTAGCGACTCCTGGTATCCTTGCGATGCCACTGCCACAGGCTTTGTTAGAGCGCGGCCAGTCCGCCTCGAGGATCTTGTGGTTCTGCGTCCTCTCTCCTACTCCACCAACTGCTATCTCTCGACTCCTCCACTTTGTCTGGATCGCTGGCTGAATTGACCGGCTGTGGCAAAAGATCTTAGGCGCCGACCTCGCGGTGGTGGTGAGCGCTTGGGCCACCTCTGGCTGGATTCGCTCGGCCGATTGGCGGCGCTGGTTTCAGCCTCGGCAACTGCGATGAGGAGAAGCAGGTCGTCCTTAGAAGCGAGCTGCTCGTGAGAGCTGCCTTGTGGGAGGTAGCGATGTCGAGGTGCTGCAAGGCCTTTGGAGGCTGCAGAACTTCGTGACCAGCTTGCCAAGGAGGCCGTGTTAGCCAGAAGGAGGAAGACATGAAGGCTCGCCGGCTGACAGTCAGGACAGGGGCACCAAGCAACAAGCCGTGACCGCTGGAGTGCGCTAGGCGAGTTAGGCGAAGAAGAAGGTGCTGGGCGGCAAGGCGCGAGTCCTCGCCGAGACCACGAGGCCTTCCGGAGATGGAGGTGAAGGCTCGCACCTTGAGGTCACTTTCGACAGCGACTGGAAAGCCCGGCTGGCCAAGCGCGAGGCAGCCCCAACAGCTGCTTCCTTCTGATCCGTGCTCTTGAAGATGTCACCTTGGCCTTGGCCCCTCAATTGAGGTGGCGTGTCTGTCTTCTGCCAGCGGCGGAGTCCTTACCCGCGTCTACCTTGCGATCCGGCGTGCGACCTCGACAACCTCTTTGGAGCCAGCCCGGCGAGCTTGCATCGCTCTTGAGCCGTGAAAGGTCGTCTGAGAGCTCTCTGGCGCGATTCAAGACCTTGACGCAAGCAGGCGGTATTGCGGTCTGAGGCTTCAGAAGCGAACCCGCTCCAGCGCGCTCCACGCCAACAAGTGACTCCGTTGTGGCTCTGTTACTGCTTCAGCTCACACCATACATCATGCCTCGAGGAGGCGTTTAAACTTATGTTTGTGTTGTGATAACAATTATGGACTGTAATATTTGCTTTTGAATTCCTTGAGATTTACCTTTTCCTTCCTACTTGCTTATGTTCTCATGGCCCGAGCCGGCCCCGCTCTATACCTCAGCCGCGTGCCCGACGGAAGCAGGGGCGGGACCAAGGAGTGAGGGCTAGGTGACAAGTTAGGCTCACAGTCGCGATGCTCAGGAGTCCCCTTAGCGCCTGAACAGCAAGTAGGAGGTGAGATGTGTGGGTGAATCTACCATTCTACATCTCGAGCCGGCCCCGCGCATACCTCAACACCGTTAGCCTGGCTAAGGGTGAGGGCTACGTGACCAGTTAGGCTCTGAGTCGCGATGCTCGAGAGTCCCCTGGCGCTCAAGCGGCCTTCGTGCCTTGGCTCCGCTCGGGGAGGGGCGTCGGCAGACCAGCCGAGGGGCTGGCTGGAGTGGCGTCGTGCAGGCGTGAGCGCCCCGTGCCCAGCCCCTCACGCGGCACTCCTGAGGGCGTTGCGTGATGGCAGGACATGGAGCTGCAGGCTCACACGGTTGATGTCGGCCGGGGCCACCCTCGAGTTATTTATCACCAGGCCGAACATAAGCTTCCGTATGTGTCTGGGCATAGCCGCTCCTTGGCGGTGTCGTCGGCCAGTAGCGAACATGGTGCTTCCAGTGCGTGGGAGGGGGCTCCCCTCGGGGAGAACCCCAGGCGTGTGACAGCCCATACGACACGTGGTAGCGCGGTGGGGCGACGGTATGTCTGGGCACCCGTGAGCAGCGTGGGACTCACGGGGCCCCTACCTCAAGCGGGTTCTTGTAGCTTAGGCCTTAACTTGTGATGTGTTCCTACAAATTTGGTTAGATGCGGCCGCTCTCGTCCTCGGATCCCGGCCCTCGGCGGGTCTCGGCCGTCATTGGTATGCCGGTCGCGATCACCGTGGACAAGGCGGAGGTGAGGGCTAGAGCTAGTAGGATCCCATGAGTTGCGATGCTCAGTACCCCCCCTTTACGTGCAGCGGCCGACATGAAGGAAGAAGGGTGCCGTGGACAAGCATCAAATAACAATCATGATGGGTGAACACATGACCTGAAATAAAGGCAAAGAGAGGTACATGCAGCTGGAGTGCAGCCCGGCGACTTGGGGATGATGCAGCCGAGGCGCCCCAACAAAGTAAGCTAGGAACATGAAGTAAAGGGATACTGCGCGCGAGGGACAGACCCGCATGGCACAGGAATAATGCAGCCTTAGAGGCGCTCAACTGGAAATGAAACTTGAAGGATGTCACACGATGGCGTTGAAGGCGAAGGATGTTGAAGTAGCAGGCGTCGTGGGCTGCGGAAGCCGATCTTCCACGAGCCCGGGCCCGGGGAGCCTCGGGAGGCTCGGGCGCTAGTGGCTCCTCGTCGACCATCTCCATCTCGCGGGACTGCAGGCATGGCCTCTTGAGCCTCGGGATGCTCCCCATGAGGCGTGATGCGTGGCGGCAGCGTTACGCGCAAGCCGTGGGGCATCGAGCGTGGGCGTAGGGTGGGCCTTCATGGCGCCCAGCGTGTAAAGGCGAAGCGCTCTGCTCTGAGGCAACTTCGGTTGAGTCCCGGTATGTCGATGCAGGCGCGCAGCCCACCATCCTCGCTGGATGGGGAGCTACGGCGAGGTGGCAGCGGCTGCCACTCATGACTCTTGACTCCTGCAGCTCTGAATGGTGGGTGGCCGAACTCACGAGGTTTGGCCCTCCTTGCCTTGCTCCTTCTGAGGGAAGCGTGCTTTGAAGAATGCCTCCAAGTGGTGCCCAAGCGCCTCCCTCGTGACCTCGGCAAGGTCGGTGGCCCTCGGGGAGAGCCCCGAGCCTTGCTTGAGAGGCGCGGAGTGCGCCTTCCTATCTGACAGAAGGAGGTGCCCCTGAGCGGTAGCGGACCACGAGGGCCTGCCTCCTGAGGTCGGGCCTGGCGATGTCTTCTTCTTCTTGGGAGCAGTCTCGGGAGCCTCACGCTCCTGCGACACAGGTCTTCAAGTGATCACGACGAAAGCTGGCGCCGAGGAAACCTGGCACGTCTCTTTCTTCACAAGGCAGCGTGATGGCTCCGCCGCTTCACAGCATCTTGAGGGCGTTGTAGCCGTGATGAGTCAACGCCATGAACTTGGCGAGCTGGGTACAGGGGATGGCATTGTATGGCGGCGAATGTGAGGCGACTTGCTCGAAGTCGATGAGCTTCGGTGCGGTAGTGATGATGGTGCGCCCGAAGGTGAGGGGCGGACCTGCCCAATCGGAACCGTGGAGCCATTGGTGACTCGGAGAAAAGCTTGGTTGGTGAAGCTGATTGTAAGGCGCAGGAGATTGTTGAATGTCTCTACAGACAGGGCGTTGAGCCTGCTCCACCATCGATGAGGTCTGGTGACTTGCGTTCTTGATGATTGGGGAACAAAGCATCGGGAGGACTCGGCTATGGCGCGCACTTGGCTGATCACGCTGAGCTGAGCGTGATGGCGCCTGCGCTGACCACTTGAGAGGCGTGTGGCCCGAGCTTGGGGAGGACTGCATTCACTTGCAGCGAACTGCGAACGAAGATGCGTTGGGAGGCTGGGGCTTGAAGCTCCGCCCGAGGATGCAGCGATCGTACAGCGGCTCACAGAAGCCCCAGCCCCTCGTCCTGATGATGGTCCTCGTTTCTCCTTGGCTGCGGTGGCGAGGAGGAGAGGCCTGCGTTTCCTTGTGGGCGATCCTCGCGAGTTGATCCCTCCGGTCTCCTCGCGAGGCTAATCACTGCTTGGCGATCCTCGCGAGGTCGGTCGCGCCACCCTTGGCGAGGCCACGGTCTTCCAGCGTCCTGTGTTCCTTCCTCCTCCTCGGCGTAGCCTCGATCGTTGCGGTCGGGCGTCGGCCGATCCTCCCTTCTCACGGCTCGGAGCTCTTGACATTCGTTGGTGTTGTGGGTGTGGAGGTCATGGTATACGATCACCGGCTGCCCTTGGAAGACTCGGGCTGATCTCTGCCCGCTTGGTGTCACGGATTACGCCCACGAGCACGACAGCCCCCTGCGCTTCACGTCCTTGGCCTTGTTTCTTCTCTTACGGGTCTGCGGCTGGCAGCTCGAGGAGGAAAGGCGCCCTTCCTCGCCCTGGCTCATGGTACGCCAAGTTGAACAGCTCCAGGAAGTGCACAGATGTTCATGCATCGCCAGCTCCTCCTTCATCTTGACGTCCACTGCACCGTCGGAGAAGGCTGAGATGATGGCCTCCTCGGTCACCTTAGGAATCTTGAGGCGTGCATTGTTGAAGCGCTGGATGTATACATAGGGTCTCCCCGGCTGCTGCTTGATGCGGCGCATGTCGCTCATGGCAGGAGGCGGTCAGTAGTGCCTTGGAAGTTCGCGATGGCCAGGTGCGCATCTCGTCCCAGGAGGAGATCGTGCGAGGAGCGAGAGTTCGAGGCAGTGCGGGCTCCAGTCCTTGAAATTGCCATTGTAAACCAGTTCGCCATGACCTTCTCGTCCCGTTGGCGGCCCGATGCCCAGCTTCGTAGAGCTGAAGGAACTCGCAGGGTCGGCCGTGCGTCGTGGCGAGGAGCAGGTCTAACATGAACTTGCGGAGCCCACGACCTGCTCGCGCCTTCGGTGGTGGTGGCGTGGCAGCCTGCTTGTACCAGGAGGCCTCGGTGACGAAGAGCTGGTCTTGCGGGTCCCCATGCGCTGCAGCTGGGGCAGTGGCAGGTCTTAACATCTTTGGAGAGGAGCATGGTCGTGGTGAGCTGGTGTAGGGAGCACTCGGGCAGCTTCTTGGGGCGAGGGACCTCTTGGCAGCTCTGCTCTTGCTGCTTGTTGGCCTTGCAGACGAGTGGAGTTCCGCCCGAGGCCCGCCGCATGCCGGGGCAGGCGCCTTCTTGAGGGGGGCTGCTGGCGCCTTGGAGACTTCATCGCCTGCCTGGGGCGAGTAGCGGGTGTGAGAGAGACGGCCTTGAGGAGCCCTCTTGTGTGAACCCAACGAGCTTCGGCAGCTGTGAGTCGAGCCACTCTTCGTAGAAGCGTCGTTATTAGGCGGTAAGCAGGAGCTCGTTTGTCGTGATGGCGCATGCTCCAGCCTCCATGGGTCTTGAGTCTGCGAGGCAAGGCTCCACATTTGGTAGGTGAGGAGTAATAGTCTGCCGTCTCGCCTCATGGGACGGATCTTTGGGGCGATGCTTGCTGCTCGTTCCCGCTGAACGATGGCGGCATTGGCCAGAAGACGACGAGGCAGCAGAAGTGGTACGCTTGACAGGAGCGTCTGAAGCGATCTCTCTTGAGGAAGCGAAGCGGCTCGTAGCAGGCCCGATGGCGTCGACATGGAATGCGATGGTCGGTGAAAACAGGCATGGAAGAGCAATTCCGCGCCACCCACTAGCGGCGCCAAATGTGGGATTCGGTTTCAGCGAGACCCTCTAGAAGTTCGAACCTTTGGGAGTGCATGCGGAGATGCCATGCCACCTACCTGCACCTCACCGCCACTAGGATCTAAAACTATGAAAGAACAACACAAGAGACACAGGGCTTATCTTGGTTAGGGCCACCATTGTGGTGTAACACCCTACTCCGGTGTGTGGTGTGGTGGATTGCCTCTTGGGCTGATGATGAACAATACAAGGAAAGAACAGCGCCTCGCGGTGCATTCTTGGCTGGTGCCATGAACTGCTAGGGGAGATTCGATGGCTCTCTCTCTCTCTGTTGATTCAAGATCTTTGGATCTGGATCAAGCTCAGTCTAACTGCCTCTACCCTATGGGTGGCTAGTCCTATTTATAGGCAAGAGCCTGGGCCTCTTCCCAAATATTGGCGGAGAATGGCGCCAACAATTAGCCATTTTGAAGAGGAACATCTAGTACACTTATCTGACTAAAGTTGGTCCTCGCTTGTCAAAGGCTCTCGGTGGTGGCCTTGGCTTGGGCTCCACGATGACTTCCTTCCTGCGGTGCAGACGGTCTTGGTCTTGTTGCATCAAAGCAGGATGCCGATGCTCTGATGCTCTGCGCTGCGCTCCCTTTGCACCAAGAGGAAAGGATGACCTTCGTGGGTGGCGCCCGCTGGCGCCCTTGAGTGCGTCATGGCTTGCGTCATAGGCACCTCGTGAGTACCCGCCTTGATCTCTCCTCCTCCTTGCGAACCAGACTGATGAGGTAGTGCTGAGAAGCTCCACAGCCGTCCCCTTCAGCAATCCTCAGCCCGCTAGGTCTTGAGCTGTCTTGATGAAGATGGGCGTCTTGGGCCACCCTTGAACCCCACGCCCGCCGGGCATGAGGCAGCAAGTCTGAGGGACCCCGTTCCCGAGCAGCCAACCAGATCCGCATGAACTTATCGACCCCCACGTCTGAAAATCTGCTGAAGGGATGAACACGGACTGAGGCCAAGCAACTTAGAAGCGGCAGAAGTTAACAGAGCCCACCTCTGAGGGATTCTTGGGGCGCCAGTGGATCCCACTCCGAGGCACTACGCTCCCCATTATGTGGAAGCTTGGGAAGGCGGGCGCTTGTACAATACTGACTCGAGGCCACGACAAGCGAGGATCAGTGTGAGCCCTCCATTCCTTAGTTGGGGGGCGTGGCGGGCCAAGGGCGCCCAATCCCCTGTTCGCCGTGGCGGCTGGGGCAGGTGGTGAACACCATGCCCACCTTCAATGGTGAGGCTGGTGCACTGGAAACTCAGGGATCTGGCCTGGCGATGGTGGGCGTGTCCTCGGCAGCTCCAGCGAGGAGTGAGGAAGAAGAGGCGGAGGAGGAAGAGTCGACTCTGGCGACTCGTGAGGGAAGTCCTTCCCTCGGCGCCAGGTCGGGCCCTCCGCTCCATCTGGGCAGCAGCGAGGCGAGGCGCCCGAGCGGGAGGAGGACTCTCCTTGGACACAAGGAAGGGCAGGTGGGGCTGGTTCCCGAGTGCACTCTGGTCCACAGGCGGTGTGAGGCCAGCTCGGCCCTCTTGGCGTGCCTCTGCTCTGGGGCCTCCAAAGTGACCCTTTGGCTCTCGGGCTTCAAGTTTGGCATAAGCTGCTCAGTCATGACGACAACCACAAGTGCTCGATTCGTGCTTTGCTTACGCGCCTGAGGCTTGCGTCGCATTCTTTGCAGGAGGCGGCTGCGGCAAAAGAGGTTGAGAGGGAGCCGGCCTGGCAGGGAATCCATCTGCTATGGGCGCCTTCATCCATTTGGGGAAGAAGATGGCGAGGCTTGCGCCTGCCTGTCGTCTTGAGCCAGTAGGGACACCTCGGCGAGGTCGCCCGTGGCCCTGACCACAGGTCGACCTCTCGCTCGATCTTTGCGGCCGGGGCAGCCAAGGCCGGTTCCTTCAAGCCGTGATCATGCTGTAGTCCTCTCACTTGCTCACTGGTTCCCATCTCTTCTATTCCCTCTGTGCGGAAATCTGGACCAGGTCATGTGTTGAGCCAGGCTGGGAGATCTTCAGTAGCGGACCCCGCCTAGTGGCGGGCGCCTAGAGCTGGCAACAGGCTGGCCCATTCTGCCACCTCCATCCGAGCAGCGTTGAGCCAAGCTGTGTCGGCCTCCGATGGGAGAAGCAGGCCTTGGCCAAGCCAGGCGGTCGCGGCCTTTGAGGCGGCGCGGCCGCCAGAGGGCCGCTCAAGCGGAGGTCAAGCTACCAAGGCCGCAGCAGCAAACTTGCCAAGGAGGTCTTGACGCCGAGGAGAAGGAAGGAGATGAAGGCTCGGGAGGCTGCCATCAAGGCCAGGCGCCAAGCTTGACCGCCATGGCGATTGGAGCGTTGGGCGGTATTTGGCGGAAGGACCAAGCTAGGCGCCAAAGCGAAGGTCTGGCGGAGGATCGGGTGGCCTCACGAAGGCTGGAGAAGAAGGCTCACGCCATCTTGAAGGCGCTTCGAGGCGGCTTGGAGGAGCTGTTGGCTGGTGCGGAGGGCGGCCCCTTCTTCTCCCCTTCTGGTCAATGCGGCAAGATGTCGCGAGCGGCCTTGGCGCAGTCGAGGCGGCGCGTGCCCTATCTTCTGCGGCGGCGGCGCATATCCTCAACCCGTCTACTGCCGCGCTAGCGTCGACTTGACGGCTGCGGTGGGCGGCGATCTTGCCCGCGCTACCGCTGAGGTCGTGAAAGGCGAGCGAGGCTTTCTGGGAGGTTCCGCTCCTTGACATCTTGCCGGTAGTGCCGCCAGCTCCAGCGACCTCGGGGCGAGTCGCCCGGCGTGACTCCACCACGGCCCGGCTGTTGGAGAGTGATCCTTGGCAACCACATCTGTTTATTCTGCAACATACCATGCCTTGGCGTTTAAACTTGTGTTGGCGTCGTGAAAAATCTATGGCTTGTAATATTTCTTTTAATTTCCTAGAATTTGCATTTTCCCTCCTATTTGTTTGCGCTCTATGTCGGCAGGGCCCGGCCCCGCGCATACCTCAGCCGTCGTTAGCCCCGACTGGAAACCAGGATGGGACTAAGGAGTGAGGGGCTACATGGCAAGTTAGGCTCCTTAGTCGCGATGCTCAGGAGTCCCCCTTGACGCGTGAGCAACAAGTTGGGAAGGGGGGAGCAAGGAGTGGATTAGTGGTTCTGCGTCCCGGCAGGGCCCGGCCCGCGCCTCAACCGCCGTTAGCCCGGCAGGAAACCGGGGCGGGACTAAGGTGAGGGGCTCGTGACCAGTTAGGCTCTGAGTCGCGATGCTAAAGTCCCCTTGGCGCTCAAGCGGGTTTCATACCTTGGCTCCGCTTGGGAGGCGCGCGGCGACCAGGTCCGAGGACCTAGCTGGGTGGCGTCTTTCGGGCAGGCCGTGTAGCCCGTGTCCAGCCCCTCGCCCAGCGCTCGAGGGAGGCGTTGCTGCAGTCTTTGAACAACGACGCAGGATCCACGAGATTGATACGGCCGTGGGCCGCCTCGATGTTTATCACCGGCGTGGACATGGCGCTTCCCTATGTATGTCGGACATGGCGCTCCTCGGCGGTGTCGTCAGCCAGCGAACATGGTGCTTCCTTCGAGTGCGTGGGAGGGGCTCCCCTCGGGAGAAGCCCGAAGTGTATAGCCCGCCATGACCGTGGCGACGCGGTAGAGGCTAGGAGAGTGTCTGGGCACTCATGAGCGGTAGCGGGACTCACGAGGCCCTACCTCGAGGCGGTTTGCGCTAGCTCAGAGCCTTTATCAATGGTGTGTTCCTGCAGGGTGGTTAGAATAGCAAATGATGTCGTCCTCGAGTCCCGGCCCTTGGCGACTCGGCCGCGGCTGGTATGACGAGTCGCGATGGCGTGGGTCAGAGCCGGTGAGGGCTGGAGAGCGGTGGGAGCCCATGGTCGCGATGCTCGGTACCCCCCTTTTAGCGTGCAGCGCTGCATGAGGCGGAGAAGTCGCGATAAGCAGCGAGTGACAATCATGGGAACCAGATTAAGCACGAAAGAGCAAATTCATTTTAAGTAGATCTGAGGCATTTGCAGGCCAGGCCGAGCAGCGGATGATGCAGCGAGGCGCCCCAACAAGGTAGGTAAAGGGCATAAGCCAAGCGGATACATGCAGCAGGGCGGACCCACAGCACTGGGAAGATCTTGACATGGGCGCTCCAGCTAAAATGGAACTTTGGAAGATGTCACTGATCTTGTGAAGATGAAGTGATCTTTGAAGAAGCGGGCAATGCAGTGGAGGCGTCGGTCCTCCACGAGCCCCCAGGCCTAGGAGCCTCGGGAGGCTCAGGAGGCAGTGGAGTCTTGAGGCCATCTCCACCTCTGCGGGACCGCGCGTGCAGGCCTCTGTGCCTCCAGAATGCTCCTCGGCGGCGGCCCGTGGCGACCCGCGTTCGAGGCGAATGGCATCAGCGTGGCGTGAGGTGGTCCTCGCTGGCGCCTGTGTGAGCGGGCGCTCTGAGGCGTGGCTGGTTGAGCCACAGTGCGTCGATCGGAGCCAGCGCAGCCCACCATCCTCGCTTTGGATGTGGGGCTCACGAGGCGCGCGGCTGCTGCATGACTCTCGACTCCTGTAGCTCACAGGTGTTTCTTGTGATGAACTCCACGAGGTTTGGTCTTCCTTGCCTTGTACCTTCTGAGGGAAGCGTGCAGGAAGCACCCTCCAGTGGTGCCCAGTGCCTCCCTCGCAACCTTGGCAAAGTCGTGGCTCTCAAAAAGAGCCCCGAGCACTGCCTAAGGAGGCGGCGCGCCCCTCCTGCACAGAGAGGTGGCTCTGAGCAGGCAAATCCTGATGCAACACCTCGGGCGCTGCTTCCTTTTGGCTTGGGCGGTGAAGCCTTCTTCTTCTTGATGTCGCCTGGAAGTCTTCCTCCTGTGATCCGGGTCTTGATTGCTGCGGCTTGGAATGCGCTCAAGTGAACACTTTCTTCTTCACAATGCGGTGATGACTCCACCGCTTCATCTTGAGGACATTGTAGCCATGGTGACTCTTTGCCATGAACTTGGCTGGGGTGGAGTGCAGGGATGGCGTTGTCAGTGAAACAAATGTAGGCGGCGTCAAAGTCGATGAGCTCGGTGGTAGTTGTTGTGCTGCCGAAGGTGGTTTGAAGCCTGACCTGCCTCGAATAGTGGAACCATCGGTGACTCGAGAAAGGCTTGGTCGGCTAAAGCTGATCGTCTGAAACTTGGAGATGTCGAACTTCTCGTGAGCAGGGCGTTGAGTCATGCTCCGCGTCAATGAAAGTCTTGGTGATCGCACATTCTTGATGGTGGGAGCAAAGCATCGGGAGGACTCCGGCTGTTGCCACGCACTTGAGCTGATTCGCTGAGCTGAATGTGATAGCGCACGTAGACCAGAGGCGCTGGCCTCAAGCTTAGGGAGGACTGCATTCACCTCGCGAACAAGCTGCTTGAAGATGTATTGTGTTTGGGGCACAGGCGCACCAAGATGCAGCGATTGTCGTGGCTCACAGAAGCCCCGAGTCCCTAGTCTTGATCTTGGTCTTCATTCCTCCTTGGCGTGGCAGTAAAGGAGGAGGCCAGCGTTGCCGTGTGGGTGATCCTCACGAGGCTGATCTCTCGGCCTCCCTCGCGAGGCTGGTCACAGCGATCCTCGCAAGGTCGGCCCACCACCTGGCGAGGCCACAGATCTTCCATCGTCGCCACCTCTTCCTCCTCCTCGGCCATAGCCCATGCCGTTGCACTGGGCGTCGGCGGTCGCCATCTCGCGCGGCCCTGAGCTCTTGACATTCGTTGGTGTTGCGGGTGTGGAGTGTGGTACCATAATGTCTCGGCTGCCCTTGGATGACTTCGAGGCTGATCCCTGCCTCGCTTGGTGTATGCGTTCCGCTGCAAGCAGCAGCCTGCGCTTCCGTCCTTGGCCGAGCTTTTTCTCTTACGGTCGGCTGCGGGGAGCTCGAGGAGGAGCGCCCTTCCTCATACAGGCGCCCAGTACGCCAAGTTGAACAACTCGAGGATGTGCCACGAGTCTTCATGGTGGCTCACGTCACGAGTGCCTCGTGAGGTTTGCCCCGCCTTGATATCTTCGCTCTTCGTGAGGCCGCCTGACTAGGCCACTCCAGAGGAAGTCTTGCGTCATCCGCCTCGCGAGGCTTGGACCCTCGCAAAGGTCTTGGATGCCTTGTCGATAAAGATGGGCAGACGGCCCGTTACCCTAACCAGCTGTGGGCCGTGGGCGAGGCAAGTCACTGGGGACCCCTTCCCGAGTAACGGCGATTCGAGAAATTCACCAAGAAGAAAGGCTTCAAAAAGTCTTCAAGATCTAGCTCGAGAAATGATGAAGCTTCCACTCATGACCACAAGAAGAGAACATGTCACAACTGCAAGAAACCTGGTCACTACATCTCTGAGTGTCCTCAATGGGACAATGAAAACAAGAAGAAGAAGAAGAAGAAGAAGAAGAAGAAGAAGAAGAAGAAGAAGAAGAAGAAGAAGAAGAAGAAGAAGAAGAAGAAGAAGAAGAAGAAGAAGAAGAAGAAGAAGAAGAAGAAGAAGAAGAAGAAGAAGAGCAAGGAATATGATTCCGATGACAATAAGAAGAAGAAATCCTCAAAGTCTTCTTTCAAGTCTTCGTCTAAGTCTTCATCACATAAGAAGAGCTCATCTGGCAAGGCTCGTGCTTTTGTTGGCAAGGATATGGATTCAGAGGAGGAGTCTACTTCTGAGGAGGCAGAGGTGGAGTCTGAGGCGGAGTCCGACTCTGGTGTTGCAAGTCTAGCTCTAGCCACAGCCTACGTTGCCAAGTCCATCTTCAACACTGAAGACAATGGCTCCGTCACCAACGCTGATGCTAATGACAAGGAAGACTCTGCCCCCACCTACTGCTTCATGTCACGTGGTGCCAAGGTAAACTCACGCGATGCTTACTTTCAAACATCTAGTGAAGATGACCCTAATTGTGAACCCAAACCTAGCTACAAAACACTTGCTAAAATTGCAACTGAACAACAGAAAGCTATGGAACATATTCAAAAACTGTTAGACAAAAGCGATGACCTGTTGGATGCGGAAATGACCCGATCTCAGTCCTTAATTGAAGACATCAAAAATCTTCATGTTAATCATGAAACACTCTCAACAACTCATGAAAAGCTTTCCTATGATTATATTCAAAGGAAGCAAGAACTCGAGAAATTGAGAGCGGTTCATGAAGATCTTCAAAAAGAGAATGAGTCACTTCACGCTCAACAGATCAGTTCCGCTCAGGAAGGATTTGAACCACCATGTCTAAAATGCCTTGAGCGTGATAACGCTACTTCTGTTGCTGAATGTTCCACTACTACTACTGCTGCAATATCTTCAACTGCTGATGTGGTAACTAACCCCTCTGCTAAGGATGCCACTACTATTGCTGATGAAAATGCCAGGCTGAAGATGTTGCTTGAGACTGGGATGTACAAAAGTCTCAAAGGGCATCAGACACTATGTGATGTCCTCAAAAGCAGATTCTGAACCGAAACCCTAGGAAAGAGGGTGTTGGGTTCGAGAGGAAAATGAATGTTGATGGTTCTTACTGGAAGCCTGAGCAGTACCCCAAAACCACCTGGGTTGCTGCAAAGGGACCTTCAGTGGACCCATCCACCTTATCTGGCTTCACTTGTGCTAACCCTATCATCGTTGATGAATCCATTGATGCAAACTATAAACTGTTTAAGAATCAGAATGGTGAAGTGTTTGCCAGGTATATTGGTACTAACTGCAGGAATGGACCACCCATGAAGAAGATCTGGGTGCCCAAAAGCTGTCTTGAGAATCTTCCTGTGAATGTCATCATGACACCACCAGGGAAGAAGACAAACCCCAGCCCAAAGGCTTCATATGGACCAAAGGCTTCATACATACAGAGGACTCACCAGAGTCACCCTAACGCCAATGTTTCCAGGGAAATCATACTCAGACTTATGAATATGAGTGTGTATCATCAAACCGCTATGTTCATAAGACTAAGAACTATTCTGCTTATTCATATGAGTATTATTCACCACCTGCAAGGCTATTTGCTAGGGCTCCAAAGCCAAAGTTCTCAGATGCTGCACTTAGACTCATTGCTTCTAAGCCACCCCTGAAAATGTGGGTGGTTAAGAAAACTTAACTCTCTTTTGCAGGGAAAAGTCTCCAGCCGGAAATCAAAGGCGTCCGATGCTTATGCTGGGGACCTAAAACATCTTGTGGGGTGCAAGATAAAATGCCCAAATGGTCTTATTATGTATTTTGTTCCTGAATCGCTTGCCAATCATCCTATCAGTCCTAACCTTGATCTGAGCTTTCATAATCCGCTTGTCCGTCAAATGTTTATGCTTCACTATACCCTTGGTGAAGCCTATCCCCCTAACTGCACTGTAGGGTATGACGCCTCATGCTTCAGAATGGATAATGGACAGTGGATGCACTAATCATATGACTGGTGATCGAAGTCTTCTCATGGACTCAAACTTACGTCCATCTGACAAGAGTCACATCACATCTGCTGACACTGGTAAAAGCAAGGTATTGGGTCTAGGTAGAGTTGCAATCTCAAAGGATCACCACATGGATAAAGTGATGCTTGTTGAATCCCTTGGTTTCAACTTAACGTCTGTCTCAATGCTTTGTGATTTGAACATGATTGTGATATTTGGAAAATATCGTTGCCTTGTTCTAATGGAATCTGACATGTCTTTAGTCTTTGAAGGGTACCAGAAAGATGATCTATATATGGTAGATTTCTCAGCAGGACCACAGTTGGTCGTATGTCCTCTAGCAAAAGCTTCAGAGTGATGGCTCTGGCATTGGAGGCTAGGGCATGCTGGCATGAGGAACTTGCACACTCTCGCTAAGAAGAAACACGTCGTAGGCATCGAGGGCGTCAAGTTCAAGAAGGATCATCTGTGTGGTGCCTGCGAAGCTGGAAAGATGACAAGGGCCAAGCATCCCTCGAACACAATCATGACAACATCTCAACCCTTCGAGCTGCTACACATGGACTTATTTGGTCCTACTCACTACTCTACTCTTACTACCACTGCTTGCCTCTATGGCTTCGTCATTGTTGATGATTATTCAAGATATACTTGGGTGCACATAATCCTCTACAAGAATGAAGTGCAGGATGTCTTCAGACGCTTCGCCAATCATACCATGACGAACTATGGCATCAAGATCAAGCACATCAGAAGTGACAACGGCACAGAGTTCAAGAACACCGGCCTCGATCTTTACCTTGATACATTAGGCATCACTCATGAGTTCTCTGCTCCATACACACCTTAGCGGAATGGCATCATGGAGCGCAAGAACAGAACACTTATCGAGATGGCTCGGACGATGCTTGATGAATATAAGACTCCAAGGAAGTTCTGGCCCAAAGCCATTGATACTGCATGTCACGTCATCAACCGTGTTTATCTTCACAAGCTTCTGAAGAAGACATCCTATGAGCTCCTAACTGGTAAGAAGCCAAACGTCAGTTACTTCATGGTATTTGGTGCTAGGTGCTGCATCAAGGATCCAGATCACACTTCAAAATTTGCACCGAAAGCACATGAAGGTTTTATGCTTGGTTACGGAAAGGATTCGCACTCCTACAGAGTCTTCAACCTCTTTCACTATAAAGTGGTTGAAACTATAGATGTGTGGTTCGATGGGACTAACGCCTCGCAAAGAGAGCACCTGCCAAATGTGCTAGATGAAGTTCCACCTAGTGAATCCATCAAGCTTCTAGGAAGTGGAGAAATCATACCTTCTGAGGCACAGGCTGAAGAGGAACTTATCATTTCTGCACCTAATCAACCAGAAGACAATGCTCAGCCTGAAGTCAATGCTCAAAATGAAGATAATGATCAGCAAGAGCAAAATCTTCATCCAGTTCATCCTCGTGTTGCAAATGAAGTACAAATTGAGAAGATAATTGATAGCATCAATGCACCTGGTCCACTCACTCGTTCAAGAGCAACACGGCTAGCTAATTTCTGTGGGCACTTTGCATTTGTCTCAATATCTGAACCCCAGAAAGTTGCTGAAGCCTTCATGGAACCTAAGTGGATTCAAGCTATGCAAGAAGAGCTTCAACAGTTCGACCTGGACAATGTGTGAGAATTGGTCAAGTTTCCTCACCCTCGCAAGCACAACATCATAGGCACCAAATGGATATATCGCAACAAGCAAGATGAGCATGGTCAAGTGGTCTGAAACAAGGCTCGTCTCGTTGCCCAAGGGTACACTCAAGTTGAAGGGATTGATTTCGATGAAACATTTGCTCCTGTGGCTAGGCTTGAAGCCATTCGCATACTGCTAGACTATGCCAACCATCACAACATCCTTCTGTACCAAATGGATGTGAAGAGTGCTTTTCTCAATGGCAAGATTGAAGAAGAAGTGTATGTTGCACAACCACCTGGCTTTGAAGATCCAAAACATCCTAACATTGTATCCAAGCTCAACAAGGCACTGTATGGCCTCAAACAAGCCCCTCGTGCTTGGTATGACACACTCAAGGACTTCCTGAAGAGCAAAGGCTTCAAACCTAGTTTTTAGATCCTACACTCTTCACGAATACATATGATGGAGAACTGTTTGTGTGCCAAATCTATGTGGATGACATTATCTTCGGGTGCACTAACTAGAAATACAGTGATGAGTTTGGGCACATGATGCAAGAACAATATCAGATGTCCATGATGGGTGAGCTAAAAGTTCTTCCTAGGTCTTCAAATTCGTCAGCAAAGCAACGTCATCTTCATATCTCAAGAGAAATACCTCAAAGACTGCCTGAAGAAGTTTGTAATGCAAGATTGCAAAGGTTACACGACGCCAATGCCAACCAAAAGTCATCTGGGTCCTGACGCCAATGGTAAAGAGTTCGATCAAAAGGTATACCGCTCCATGATTGGTTCTTTACTTTATTTATGTGCATCTAGGCCAGATATCATGCTTAGTGTTTGCATGTGTGCCCGATTC
Organism: Aegilops longissima; assembly: GCA_021605205.1. Classification (NCBI taxonomy): domain Eukaryota; kingdom Viridiplantae; phylum Streptophyta; class Magnoliopsida; order Poales; family Poaceae; genus Aegilops; species Aegilops longissima. The sequence goes on along the minus strand of CM038676.1, from coordinate 214,200,075 downwards.
CAAGCGGCACCAAAGGAATCGCATCACTTAGCTGTGAAGCGAATTCTTCGATATTTGGCTTACACCCCAACACTAGGATTATGGTATCCATGGTGACAAGGTGGATCACAAGTCTACATCAGGCACATGTCAATTTCTGGGACGATCACTTGTCTGTTGGTCTTCAAAGAAGCAGAACTGTGTGTCTCTCTCCACTATTGAATCTGAACACATTGCTGCTGGATCTTGCTGCGCTCAGCTTCTATGGATGAAGCAAACTCTCAAGGACTATGGCATCCATCTGAAGCAAGTACCACTCTACTGCGACAATGGAAGTGCCATCAAGATTTCCAACAACCCAGTTCAGCACTTGAAGACAAAGCACATTAAAATTCGTCATCACTTTCTCAGAGATCATGTTATGAAGGAAGATATTGATATCATTCACGTCAACACTGAAGAGCAATTAGCAGATATCTTCACAAAGCCCTTGGATGAGAAAAGGTTTTGCAAGTTGCGGTGTGAGCTAAATATCTTAGAATCCTCAAATGTCCTGTAATTGGACACACATCCTAACACTTATGCATGTTGATGACTTAGATTTGCAACACACGAAGTAAAGTATATCTTCAATCAATGAAGACATATACTCTAAGTGTGAATACATTAATGTGGAATTTGACTTCGGAGCGCCACGATAATTGTGCACGGTCTCTGGGTCTAATACTTCCTATACGGTGGGTAACGCCACCACCAAACCTTTGTTTAAAGTGTTTCATTGGGCGTCTCATTTGCAAAGTCTTCGCATTTAATTCATCTTCGACCTTAATTTGACTTCATGTTTATCTTCACAATGTTGATTTGGTCTTACTCAGATATATACATATATTTGTGTTCTGTCCTCTACAGCATTCACTTATAGCTATGTATTCTTGCTTGAATCTTTTGATCTAAGTGAATGTGATCGGACCCTAACCTCTTATATGCTTCTATATCAAATTCTATCTATCCAAATCATATGCATTCTATTGAAACCGTCAAATGTCTTCTCTACGTCCTTGTCAACAGAAGATACAGAGACAAAAATTGAATCTGTTTTAAATGCTATATCCTTATTGCCTGAAACCCGGAGAAGCCGGAACGACCACCCGACAGTCCAGGCATGCGTGGGAACATGGAACAACTTCCAATGTGTTGCATGTTTGCCACGTGTCCCTCAGATGTGAACTGCCAAGGGCACCTGCGTAATTGCGTTGTGTTGTATCTTTCCTTATAAATACACATCACATCATGGTCAAAATCCTTCTCCCACCTCTCCACCTCGCACAAACCCTAGCACCACCGCTACCTCTCGACGACCCGGCGACGAAGCGCTTAGCTGCCGCGACCTCACCGACGCCGTCCTCACGCTGGCCGTGGACCTTGTCTCCTCTGCCATCACCGTAGGTGTCTTCCGTCGCCAAGTTTGGGCACGGGAGATTGAAATGCTCGGCCTCCCACTCCACTCCGTCTAGCAGTTCTTCGTGTGGTAATTAAAACTTACTTTTACTGCCTTTTTGATCCGATAGATTCATCCTTCTCCACCAAAAGTGGTTTCTAAACCTACAAAATTGGATCTATCCTGTTCTGCATCTCATATCATGCCTAGTATATTCACTTATGCTTCACAACTAGTTAGATTCCTCACTTGTACCTATTCTTGGATTCGTACATATATGGAACCAACTCTCAACATATAAGTGAATGTCTTCGCGCTATGAGGTCAATGTCTTCAAACTGATTTATCTTCAAAATCTTCTGAGAATTCATATGACCTCTTTCCCTTCCCTCGCATCTCTAATGCTGTCACAGATACATGTCCATGGGAGAATACCTTGATTCTCATAGTCTACATTCATTTGCAGAATTCTTACAGCGTCACATCAATTCTCCTGAAGCCAGTTCCTGTCTGACCAGCAGACGGAAGCCTTTGCAAGTTCTGAAGCCATTCAGTTTGAACTTCATGGCCACAGAAAAGTCAGCAAGAAAGGGCGGCAGACAATGCCGTGGGAATACATCCAAAGATTTTCCACCAGATCTCTATGAGTTGTACAAGACAGAAACTGAAGAAACCTATGGCGAACGCAAGACTTGAATCCAATGGATTCGTGGATACTGGGCTGAACAATGGTTTCTGTACAGATTTGTGACTGTAGAGTATGTAGAGAAGAATGCCATCAAACGATCATGGGAAGATATTCTCTTCAAAAATCTTCCACCCATGTCTAGAACTGAAGCCATTGCTCAAGGTTTCTATCCTTGCATGGTTCGCGGACCACAGCCAGAGAATGCTGACCCATCTTCTCTGCTATGGTGTCGTGAGGACAATCTGTTCAAGCGCAACTACAAGTTTGCCAAGGATTCTGCTATGAAAAACAAGAAAGCATTTGGACTTGACTTCAACCCCGGTCCATCTGCTCCTCGGGCTGATGGCACCAGTGATATTGTACCCAATATCGTCGGGCCCTTCTACAACCTCGAAGGTCTCATCACACACATTGTTGTTCAGGGGACAGTCGTGGAGCACTCTGTTGATGATGTTGATTCTGATGAAGCGCCTGCTCCCCCTAAGCCATAGAAGCAGAAGAAACCAAAGGCTTCAAAGCCCTCCACTGCACCTAAAGGTTCACATGCGAAGCCTCTGGCCACTGCCCCTCCTAAAGCAAGTGTGCAGTCTGAAGATCTTTCTCGCATCTCCAAGACCGAGAAGTCTTTAAAGAAGAAGAAGCCCATCCAGATTTCTGGTCAAGCACTAACCCCAGCCGCCGTTCTGAGGAACGAGAATGAAGCCATTGATCTATCAAGTGACGAAGATCTTGGCGATGATGCTCTTGAGCTGTTGATAAAGAGCAAGCAAGAGGAGGAGATCTTCAATGATCTGCCCCTCTTTGATGTGGACATCTTGAACAACTTCATTGATGAATGGTTTGACAACCCAAGCCTCAATATCGATGATCTTCAGCTCCCAATTGTCCTTACTGTCTCCTTCCATGGAGCCATTGCTCATGAACTGGCTCTGGCTCAGAAGATTGTCAAACTGAAGAACAAAATTGACTATGAGAATGCTCAATTCAAGAAGCACATGGCCAAGCTCAGCATGGCTGATGTTCAAAACTTCAAGCAGATGCTGCATGACCTCAAGGAGGCGTTTCACAAGAAATGTGAGGAAGCAAAAGGTTCAAGAGAGCGAATGAAACACCTCGCGGCAAAATGTGTTCAAGCACACAATGAAGCAGAAAAAGCACAAGGCTCTTGGGCATCCAGGCATCGACCCCAAGATGGCTGCCAAAAAGAAGAAGCCTGTTGTGGTCCAAGCTGAAGCATCAGGGCGGGAAGCACCTCGCATTGTCTTCCCTGCCAGCATGACAGGCGTGAAGCCTAAGGCCCCCACAGCTGCTTCCGAACTGAAGAAGACAAGGGCAACTGAGGCCGAAGCCAGAAAGCGCAAGAACAAGAACACCACTAATGATGCACCACAGACCAAGAAGCGGAAGACGAAGTCTTTGAAGAAAGATCGGGCTGCTCCCACAGAGCCCCTTGTTGTCGAGCCCTTCTCAGTTGCTTGTCCTGCATCCACCAACCGAGAGCGTCAGCTAGTACTTCATGAACCTGCTTTCACAGAGGCTCCTGAAGCTGAAGATATTCCAGCTGTTGACCCCATCACAGCTGAAGACATTGGTCATCAAGACAATGTAGATGATGATGAAGTCCTTCCTCAGATCGAGCACCAACCAGTATCATCGCCTGTTCTCATGAACAGCAAACTCATCAGCATTGGTCGTCCCTTGACGCAAATCACACAGGACACATCATGGGCTGATCACCCCCAACAAGACACGCCAAGTCAAGAATCACTCAGTACTCCCCCACCTCAAGTCACCACTCCGGTGCTTGACAATGACGACTATGTGGGCGAGCCAACTCCCTCTCCAAAAGCGTCGCCCGCATTCCGCAGGCTTCACAAAGGACCAAGGCCACAAGTCGCTCTGTCGAGTGTTCCAGAAGGAGAAGAGCAACGCAACTCAGTGGCACGACAAGTGTTTCCTGACGCCACTCCAACTGTGAACGTCTCTGAGTCTGAAGCCAAAGCTACTGAAGACATTCCGGCTGCATCAGCCGATGACCGACAAGAACCCCGTCAAGAAGAAGAGCGAGCTGCCACACCCCCTACCAACCAAGAAGTTGTTCTCGAGGAGAACGAGTCTGTGTCTGACCCTCCAGCTACCCAAGTGGAGGTTGACAACACTGAGGCGGCCACCCACAACACTACTGAAGCCAATGACGTGGTCATGGCTGAAGCTAATGTGGCGCCTGAAGTGAATTTGATGCCTGAAGCTACTGTTGCACCTGCAGCCATTGTGCAGCGCGAAGCCCAAGTCAATGCCACTGCTCCTGTACTGCCCCCAAGGCCACACACCATTGAGCAAGCATTTGATCACAGTCAGCTGGTTACTATCATATGGCCTATTCTGGTTCCTCCTCCTGCTGCCGGACCACAATTTGACTACCATGTCGAGCACAGGCCTCAGGTCCAGAAGCCAAAGCCCAGGCTGCCAAGGTTTCCAGGTACTGCATCTTCGCCCGGATCGTTCAATGTGAATAGCTTCAAAGCACACAACACCTTCTTTGATAGTGACAAGAACCCATATTCGAAGCCAAGAATTTCATCTGATCGGTTCTGGAGCTATCAGCAGCGCAGTTATTATTCTTGTATCTTATACAATCAAGGGCGCATTTTCTCCCATATGCGTCTAGACTGCGAAGCCATTGCTGGTATGCCCTGCTTGGAAGAAGCCCTAGACTGCTTCAGAGATGCTGGTCTTCTCCAGTTTGTGACCGACAAAGAAAATTAGAATGAGGAGCTTCTGCTGCAATTCTTCGCCACTCTTCATATTCGCGGCTACAATAGGGATCCGAAGACTTGGGTCCTTGAGTGGACGACAGGCAATGTACACCATGAAGCCAAAGCTCAAGATATTATTGAGCTTACTGCACTGCCCACTCCAGGAGAATTTATGAACCTTGTCGAGGAAGCTGATCGTGACCCACGAACACCTATGGGACCTGGCGGACCGAGTCCCTTGTGGTTCGGAGGGGGGCGGAGATTGCACGAAGAGCAGATCGAGGCGATGCACATGAGCAGTTTACCCAGCTTCGGAGCTCTCCGGAGAGATAATACTCCTACTGCTGCTTGATTGATTGTATTGTGTTCTTGCTAGGGAGCAACGAGAGCTACAAAACCTAGCCTGAGAGAGTGTGGTCTCGAATGAGTCGAATGAGCCGAACCCCTTCTACGCTATGCATGGGCCTCCTTTTATAGGCTCAAGGGGTCACCACAGTGGCAACGTAGATGAGGGTACAAATGGAAAACATGAGTTGGTACACGACTTATACAAAGGTACGATGCATTATACCTAACTCGACGGCAAGGGACAAGATCAATAAATGCCCGTCCCTATCGCCTAAACAAAGGCAACAGGGACGTCAAGTGCACCACCGTTTGCCACGATGGTAAGCTTGTCAGCACCGCTATCGCTGCTCCCCGCTGGCTGCCTGCCCTTCGACACGCTGCGTTCGGAGTAGCCCCACGGCGACACGTTGGCGGATGAGCTGGAGCGGAGATGAAGAGAGGTTGCTGCGCGGCAAGCACCTTGCCGCTGCTGAATCCTGTCGGCGCGGGAGCTTGTCGCTCACCAAGCCTTCCCGCAAGCTCCTCTTGCGGGGTCTTGTTTCCTTCGTGCCCAGAGTGGCCTTCCGGCAAGCTCCTCTTGCCGGGTCTTGAATACTTTGTTCTTGAATGGCTCCAAAGGAGCAGCGGAGGACCTTGGCGGTCACTAGGCAAGCCCTACGTTGGGTCTGCAACTGCCCGTGCACGAAGTTCGGGATACTAGGTACCCTACTCTAGTACACCGACAGAGCCCCGGCCTTGCCACACACGGCGCCGAGCTCATGGGCCAGGCCCAAAGCGGTCTGCACGGGCACGCGGCCCAGATCACGCCGTTACTCGCTCCGGACCCACCACGCCCCCACAGACAGCACGCGCCGAACGTGGCGTCGTGGGAGAGATCGTGGGGCTTTTTAATTGGAAAAGCGGGCGTCCGCCCCTCCCCTCCTTATAAACAGGAAACAGGCAAGACGCCCACCTTGCCATTCTTGTCACATCAAAACCACCGCCGCTCCCCCTTCTTCTCAAGTTCAAGAGAGCGACGCCCCTTCATCGCCACCAACGCCATCAGCGCCGCCGCCTCCTCCACCACCTCCACCATGGCTCAAAGCCGACAAGGGGAAGGGCGTGAAGTCGGCCGAGGCGCAGCAGCTCGGGCGCTGCGGAAGGAGCGGGCCATCTTCGACCCCCTGCTCGACGCACAGGAGCTGCGGGAGGGGTACTACCTCTTCTGGTCGACGGAGACGCGGGCGCACCCACGCACGAGGTGATTTCCGCCGCCGCATCCGAGAAGGTTTCTATCGGGTACCCCTTCTTGGCGCTTTTCTTCTCTGAGGCTCTGCCCGCTTTTCCAATTCTTTGCGACATCATGAACACATCTGGCCTCCGCCTCCTTGATTTCACCCCAACGCCGTCCTCACCATGGCAGTTTTCGCACACCTTTGCAAGAACTTTGTCGAGTCCACCCAAATGTAGCCCTCTTCCGCCACTACTTCATGCCCCGCGTTGAGAGAGGAGAGCCACTTGCCGGAGGGATTGCATGGATCTCCAGGATCGGCAAGAAAGAAGCATATCTGGAAGGAGAGCTTCGTAGAAAGTGGGAGGAGTGGAGAGCCGATTGGTGTTGGATCATAGAGGAGAACCCGCAGCCTTTCACAGCCCAGCGCCAAAATCCCATAGTCTTGGCAACGATTGGAGTAACTTGGCGCCGGAGGATTAGAGGTTGAAGATTGCCGTGACCCGGATCTTGCGCCTCAGGCATGCCGGACTCACTGTAGGCGCTGTTGGCGCGGATTTCCTTCGCCGCCGCATTGCGCCCTTGCAGGAGAGGAGGAGGCCTGCTTGGGAGTTCCAAAACGCGGCAGACATCATGAGGCTGCGCCCGGGCCTCAATTGGAATTTCACTGTCTTGGAGCTGGATGCGATGCTGCTGGAGCTGTTCAAGCGACCCAGATCGCCCAGTGGTTCATGTTGCCGAGGGGGTCGTTCCTTTGTGCAACAACTCTTCGCTTGACCGCATCCGGCGATGATGCCGTTGTGAGATTCCCATGGAATCTTTCCAACTTGGCAAAAGCCGCCCGACGACATCGTCAGGCAGTTCTTGACAGCTTGGAAGAAGTGTCGATCCGTGCCGGCGAAAGCGAAGTGGCTCACCGCGACACCACCGATGCTGGTGCTGCAGCGCCGCCACCAGGAGGAGGCGGCGGAAGCTGTTGCTGCCGGTGAGTTTGGGTTCCTTTGTGGAGGAGGCGGAGCAGCCGAGGCGGCAAGCCTTGCCGACCGAGAGGAGCTTGCCTTGGCGGAGGAGCAGGCCGAGCCTGAAGCTGAGCCGAGCGAGCCTGTGGGGCGCCTCCCTCCACCTTGAGATAACTTGCCGCGGGAGGAGCCAGCGGCCCCGCCAAGAAGGCGCCTCGCAAGACCGGGAAGTGGCGGGCGGGGACGGGTCAGCAGCCGTCTCGCCCGCGCGCTGGCTCCACCGCGACAAGCTCTGTTGCTGGGGCGCCTCACGCTGCCACAGCAACCGGGCGGGCCTTCGGGACCACGGCTCGCACCCGCCAAGCGCCCGAGGGAGCCCACTCTTCCATTTCGTCGCACCGGAGGTGGAGCGGAATTCGACTTCTCCGCTCTCAGCTCCGAGGAGGAGGAAGAAGAGTAAGATCTTGTCGCTGTACTTGTAATTCTTCAATTTGTTGCTTTGTCTTGTATCTGATTTGCTTCATTCTGAACCCTTTCCCTTTTCAGGACGCTGGCCCAGAGAGCATCCAAGAGAGCCAAGACTCTGGTGGTTGTCATCGAAGACGATCCCCCCGTGGCGACAGGAGGCGCGTCTGAGACCCCGTTGCCGGACCCGGCGACCCTTCCACAGAGCAGCCCCCAGCACAGCCCCCAGCGTAAGTAATTGGCTTATTTCTTATGGTTAGGTGTGCATGGGCGCTTCTTCTTTACTGATATCTGACTTGTTGATTTGTGTAGGAGCAGAGCAGCCTCATTAGGAGGCCCCGGAAGTCACTCGAAGTTCTGCAGCTTCAACTACGCCCGCCAAGGAAGAAATCTCCGCAAGGAGCGCTCCGGCAGGGAGGCCTCTCCGACAAGGGATGTCTCTCCGACAAGGGGCAGCGCCAGCGATCATCCGTGGTGGAAACCGTGGCTGCAGATCCCATCGCAGTAATCTCCTTGCTTGAAAATTTCCCTTGGGTTCCTTTTCTTACATTCTTCTTTTGAACATTTGTCATTGTTCTTTCTTTCTCGATCATCGAGATCCATCTCGCCGGAGAGCCGATGGAGACCGAGGTTGCCGGCGAGGAGGACGCTACAAGGCAACAATGACGACGCCGCCAACATGGAGGAGGAGGCCGCACCGATGGGTCCGCCGGTGAGAGGCCGCCAAGGTCTTGGCGCAAAGGCCGGGAGGGGTGCGGTGATCGTCGACGCGACCACGAGGCCGCAGGAGCGCCAGCGCTACACCGACCGCCGATCCCTCCGCCACCGATCGGCACCAGCTCGAAGAGCCCCAGCCCGGCGCCTATCTGAAGGCCGGCGACGGTGTCTTCATCAAGCTTCCATGGGCGTCGAGCTCCAGGGCGCCGGTCGAGGGAGAGACCTTCGACGAGGAGCTGCTCGCCTCCGCTGGGCTGTCGCTAGTTGATGCGCCAAGTAGCAGCAGTGGCGAGTCTGAGGAGGAGGAGTTGCTGAAGAAGCTGCTGTCGCTCTACCGCGCCCGACAAGCTAAGCTGGAGTCCAGGGAAGCACTTGTCGCGAGGGCGGGAGCTGACATGGAGAAGCGCGCAGAAGAGCTCGCGCGCCAACAAATAAACTCTCGGGACATAGCGTAAGCGGAGCAACTCGGCTGAGGAGCGCACGGCCTTCATCCTGGAGAAGGCCGAGGTCGAGGAGCAGCAAAGGCTTGCCGGCGAGAAGTTATCTGCGCAGGAAGGTGAGCTGGCGCAGCGGAAGATCAACCTTGACAGCTATGAGGAAGATCTTGCCGCGCGCGAGCAATCACTTGGCGGAGCACTCAAGGAGGCAAAGGACGCTGCCGCAGCTGCCGAGGCCGCCAAGAAGGAGTTAGAGACGAGGGTGACGCAGTTGGAGGCCACCCTCCAAAAGAGCGGCGAGGAGGTCACCGCGCTGAAGCACGAGCGCGAGAAGGACGCCTACACTCTTGGCGAGTTGCAGGGCCGTCTCGCTGAGAAGATCAAAGAGCTCGACGCCGCCAAGGACTCCAAGGCAGATCTTGAGCTGAAGTTGTCCACCCTTACGGAGACGCTGGACGGCGCCAAGGAGCGGGAAGTGGGTTTGTTGGAGAAGATCAAGGCCAATGAGGAGTTGTTGGCGAATGCCACGAACGCCCATACTACCTTCAAGGAGAACGTGATGCACTGGACGGAGGGTCTTGTGGATACTGCCGCCGCCATTGACAAGGAGCTGATGGAGATGGGGATGGTGGATCTCGGGTACTCCACCGACGAGCATCTCCAGCCCAGCGCCAAGCTCAGCCTGTTCTTCAAGAGCGTGTTGACGGCTCTCCAGTGGCTCCGGGAGGAGATCGCAAAGCAGCTGGCCGACGAGTCGCGCCAAATCTGTCTTGAGGGCTCTTGAAGGTCTTGATGAAGGTGGCCTTCCGCAATCCGAGCGCCTTCGCTTAACGATCCTCAAGTCCCCGCCGCATCGCTGATGTTGAAGTGCTCAAGGCCCTTGTCGCACCCATTGTGGATGTGGTGGCGGAGTCAAGAGAGTTGATGGCGATCGCGTGGACTAGGCCGCCAAATTTATCTTTCCCTTGTCGCTGCAGACCATGTTCAGGAGAACAACTTATTAGATCTGCGACAAGTTATTTTTGTAATATACTCTATCTTAGGCAACGATTGCAATGTTATTTCCTTTACTCGATTTCTTCTTTGTATGTTTGTGCCCTACGCTTTTAGGGAACTTGTCGGTGCGGGCACCTTTGCCGCCAGCGCTGAGTACGGGACGTCAGCAGCCTGCTGGCGATGCCGCCTCCGACAAGCAACCTTGTCGCAACTGGTTGCAGCTCACTTAAGTTGTTGAGCGGACTCGAAACAAAGTAAGGCGCCAAACCAGCCGCGAAGTTGGTTCCTTCGCGCACAGGTTTTCCATACAAAGTACTATCGCTCGAGGAAGATAACTTAAAATTTAAAACTGATTGCTCAAACTTTGGCAACTTAGCTTTTACGTCGTTCGCTTCCGGCAAGCGATATTTCCTCGGCGACACTTGGCGGCCACACCATTATCTTCTCCTTCCCCGGCTAACTTGAGGGCTTAAGGAACCTTCCTTTCTTTGGGAAGAAAGAAGAAAATAAAGTTGTGGAGCCTAGTGGCTCGTTATTGCTTACCGGGCGTGGATGCTGCACAAAATGTCAGATAACTCATGCAAATTGATTTTAAAAGCATGAAATTGACAAGTTGCACGCAACACATGAGCTTTACTGATGCACGGGGTCTGCGCCCGGCTTTGTACAAAGGATTACATGCAACAGCGGCAAGACTTGTACAAAGGGTGGTTGCGAGCAGGTTCCGACAACCGCGCCCTATGGGTAAAACTTGCGAAGATGCTCTATATTCCAGAGTTGCTCACCGAACGCCATCTTGGTCTCAAAGCGGACAGCGCCAGCCTAGTGACTCGTTTCAGCCGATAAGGGCCTTCCCACTTTGGCGTCAACTTGTTGGAATTCTTGGCGGACTGAGCGCTACCGAAGAACAAGGTCGCCTTCCTCGAAACTTCGGCCTTAACTTTGCGGCTATGGTAGCGGCGCAAAGCTTGCTGGTAACGAGCAGCTCGTGCAGACTGAAGGCGATCCTCCTCAAGGGAGCGCGTCATCTTGTCGCAGCTGCTCTTGCTCAAGCTCATCATAAGCGAGCACTCGAGGTGACCCGTATATGAGTTCCGTGGGGAGAACTGCCTCTACTCCATAGACTAGAGCGAAAGGTGTCTGGCCAGTGGCTCGATTTGGCGTCGTCCTGATCGACCAAAGAACCACCGGCAGCTCCTCAATCCAGTTTCTTCCGCACTTGCGCAGCCTGTCAAAGTTCGGTCTTGAGTCCTCGCAGCACTTCAGCGTTTGCCCTCTCGCTTGACCGCTGCTCCTTGGATGAGCAACGAAGCAAAAGCAGACCTTGGCGCCAAGATCTTGGACGATTGCATGAAGGTGCGACTCGTGAATTGTGTGCCATTGTCGGTGATGATTCTGTTAGGAATCCCAAAACGGCAAACAATTGACCAAGAACTTGACTTGCATTCGTCTTGTCACCTTCCTCATTGCTTCCACTTCCGGCCACTTTGTGAACTTGTCGATTGCAATGTACAAGTACTCAAAGCCCCGACAGCTCGGGAAGGGGCCGAGGATGTCGAGCCCCGCACCGAAAATGGCGGGATAAAGGGATCGTCCGAGAGCTTGAGCTGGCTGGTGTATCTGCTTGGAATGGAACCGCACGCTTCACACTTGGTTACTTGTGCAGTTGCATCCCGGAGGGCTGTCGGCCGAAGAAACCTTGCCGGAAAGCTTTGCCGGCAAGTGTTTTGCGCCAATGTGGTGACCACATATGCCTCCATGAATCTCTGCCAACAGCTTCTGTCCATCTTCCCGGCAAATACACTTCAATTTCACATCGTTGAGTCTTCTTCTGTACAGTGTGTTGTCCACAAACTGGTACATACTTGACTGCCGGGCTACTCTTTCCGCTTCTTCTTGCTCTTCGGGAAGTTCTCCTGTCTGAAGGAAATGGACGATCTGCTGTGCCCATGTTGGAGCTTGCGGCTCGACAACAAGAACTAAAGGCACATCTGCTGCTGCGGGAACATCCGCTTCTACAGCAAGAACCAGCGGTTCTGTCGGAGCTTGATGATCCCCGGCAAGCTTGCCGGAGCGAAACTTGTCGGGAGCGTCTGCTTCAACGAAACAAACCATAGGGCTTGTCGGAGCAGACTGCTCCAACGCGATATCTGCGTTGATTTTGGGGACCTTCTTGGCGGCGGCTTGTGGAGCTCTGCGGAAAGTAGTCACCGAAACCAACTTCCTCTTTTGCTCTGTCCGGTTGATGGCGTTACAGTTGGTTGAGTCAGCTTGAGCACAAAATCCCTGGTTCCATTGTGTAACTTGAGGCGGCGCACTTTGTGAGCCATCGGCAATATCATTACGAGCTCTTGGAACATGTTCCATTTGCGAGGCCTTCAAAGTGTTCTTCTAGCTTTCTCACTTCATCAACGAGGCTTCCATCAACGGACTCGATAATCTTTGTTCACTTGGCGGACGACAAGTTGCGAGTCACCCCGACAATAAGCTTCCGATCCCAAGCTCCTTTGCAATCCACGAGACCGCAAGCAAACCTTCGTACTCTGCAGTATTATTTGTTGCTTGCTCCTTGGGAAAGTGCATCCGGACTATGTACTTGAGGTGCTCTCCGATTGGGTGCGATAAGCAGACGCAAGCACCGACGCCTTGCAGCGAGAAGGCACCATCAAAGTACATCAGCCACTCTTTACTTGCTTCCTTGACGGGATGCTCGTCTGCGAATTTCTTCATCTTACGTCAAGCGCCCATTCTCGCTATAAATTCTGCCAATGCTCGCTGCGGATAGTTGAAGTGCTTTCAAACTTGAGGCCAAAGCTTGCAGTTCAAATGCCCACTCGACAATCACCTGTTGCTTCGGATTTTGCAATATCCTCTTTAGCGGAAGCGAGTGACGACTGTTATCTCATGTGCTTGGAAGTAATGGCGCAGCTTTCTCGAGGCCATGAGGAGGCCGAAAAGCAACTTCTGCACACCAGAGTACCTTGATCTAGCCCCCTACAGAAGGGAGCTGACAAAGTAGACTGGGCGCTGCACCATCCTTTTCTGAATCTTCTCGCAATCCTGCGCAGATCCATTCTTGTCGGGACCAGAGCTTGATGGTGAAGCCCCCTGCTTGTCGCTGGATGTATCCGCCATGGTTTCCGGCTCATCATCCGCCTCCCTTTCCGCTACTAACGCAGCACTAACCACTTGATTGGTTGCCGCTATGTATAGCAGCAACTTCTCTTGTGGCCTAGGTGCGACAAGTATTGGAGTGGAGGACAGGTACCTCTTCAAGTCCTGCAGCGGAGCCTCCGCTTCGGGAGTCCATTTCATTGGACCTGCCTTTTTCAAAACCTTGAAAAATGGCAGGGCGCGCTCAGCAGACCTAGAGATAAACCTGCTGAGAGCAGCCACGCAACCGGCAAGTCTTCAAACATCCTTGACGCGCTTTGGTGCTTCAATCTGCTCAATGGCCTTGATCTTGTCGGGGTTGGCTTCAATTCCCCTCTGAGACACGAAGAACCCGAGAAGCTTGCCGGAAGGAACTCCAAACACGCACTTCTCGGGATTGAGCTTGAGGTTGATCTTGCGCAGATTTGCAAAGGTCTCATCCAAATCTTGAACCAGAGTTGCTTTGTCCTTGCTCTTGACCACTATGTCATCCATGTAGGCTTCTACATTTCTGTGCATTTGGGGCTCAAAAGCATCGTGGACCACTCTTGCAAACGTTGAACCAGCATTCTTCAAACCAAAAGGCATCCGTATGAAACAGTATGTGCCACATGGTTTAATGAATGCGGTTTTCTCTTCATCTTCTTCTGCCATGAATATCTGATGATATCCTGAATATGCATCAAGAAATGAAAGCAAATCACATCCAGCCGTGGAGTCAACAATCTGGCCGATACGTGGCAAGGGAAATGGGTCTTTGGGACAAGCTTTATTAACATCTGTGAAGTCGATACAGAGTCTCCATTTCCCATTTGCCTTGCGTACAACTACCGGATTGGCCAACCACGTGGGATGGAGCACTCCTCTGACAAGGCCTGCTGCTTCCAACTTCTTGATCTCTTCTGCAATGAACTCTTGGCGCTCCACTGCCTATTTCCTGACTTTTTGCTTGACGGGCCGCGCATGAGGACAGACAGCTAGGTGGTGCTCAATTACTTTCCTGGGAACACCGGGGATGTCAGACGGTTGCCATGCAAACACATCGACATTCGCCCGCAGGAAAGCAACGAGCTCGCCTTCCTATTTAGGGTCGAGAGTGGCGATGGTGAAGGTACCACCAGTGCCGCCCTCCTTGGCGGGCACCTTCTTGGTCTTGGTGGAGCAGCCATCATCTTCTTGCACTTGCGGTGGAGCTCGATGGTGCGTCCTCGACGGTAGCGCGGCACCAAGAGGTGCGCTTGCCGGAGTGGGCATCGAGCTCTTGCCGGACTTGGTCTTCTTCTTCCCCGGAGCTTGGTGACAAGTGACTTACTTTACATTGCAGCTGCTGCTTCCGGTAAATCTTGTCGGCGCAGATAAGAGCATCTTTCTTGTCGCCATGAACAGAAATGACACTTATCGGTCGGGCATCTTGAGCAAATTGTATGCATAATGAGAGGCTGCCATGAACTTGGCAAGTCTTTGGACGGCCAAGTATTCCATTGTAGGGCAATGGGAAATCAGCAATGTCAAATGTAACCCTCTCGATCCTGAAATTCAGTTCGCTGCCAAAGCGTTACCAAGCAACGTGATCTTCCCTTTCGGCTTGCTCCTTCTGGGTTGATTCCTTGAAAGTGCCGGTCTCTTGAGCTCATTGTCGAGGATTTGAAGCTTCGGAGCACCGCAGAGGAGATCAGGTTTAAGCCGGCCCGCCGTCAACTAACATCTTGGTGACCTTGAGATTGCGGATAGTTGGTGAGACCAACATCGGCAAACACCGACCGCGATTACGCGATCGTGGTGGTCCTCAATATCAAAGATGATAGGCGTCTTTGGACCACTTAAGGGTCTACGTGACTCTACACGGATGGTTCTGCTGCATTAACCTCCGCATCCATTGCTTGAGCTGGCGGTGTGAGGTATGCAGAGAAGCACCACCGTCAACGCAGAGGACCTCCGTTGCTTTCTGAAACTCCTGTTCATCAGCTTCATCGTCTTCCATATCCTCATCTTCATCGTCGTCTTCATCCTTGTCGCGGCAGGGAGGTCTGTCTCCTTGCCGCTGCTTGGCCTTGCCTGGCGTCCTCCCGGTCGGGTCTCTTCTTGCTAGCTGCCCCAAAGACCTTCACAGGCCTTCTCCTTTCTCACCGCTCGTACTCAGCCTCCTGCAGTTCAACAAGCTGCTCGACTTTCTTGCAGCTCTGGAGGTCATGGCCCTTGGTGCGGTGAATCTTACAGTACTATTTGTTGGAGCTGTCCTGCTTGTCGGCGGCCGCCACAGCTTGGTGGTCGGTGTCAGCGGCAACCTCCTTGCCGGAGCCACCAACCTTGGCCTTCTTGGCGCAACCTCCGTTGCCGGACTGCTCGACAACTAGTACCTCTTTGCTCTTCTTCTTTCGTTGTTCCGCGCCGGCTCTTCTTTGCCGGGCGGTCTCCTCACCGCCGATCCTCGCTCGCATTCTCTCCTGAGGAGTCTTCTCCTTCTTCAAAGACGTGCACACTTGTCGGCCAAAGCATACAGCTCATCGACGTCCTTGACTTTACACATCGCCATCTCCTCCCTCATCCTGCGGTTCCGCGACGTTTCGATGAAACGCGCTGATCACCGCGGCAGGGTGGACATCTGGGATGTTGTAGTGCACACGGCTGAATCTCTGGATGAACTTGCGCAGGGACTCTCCTTCCTTCTGGGCGAGCAGGTGAAGGTCACTCTCTTGGCCATGAGGTTTGTGGCCGCCTGTGAAGGCACCGACAAACTGATGGCATAGATCTGCCCAAGAAGATATGGAACTGTCCGGCAAGTGCATGAGCCAAGATCTGACATTTGGCTTGAGTACCAGCGGGAAGTAGTTGGCGAGGATCTTGTCGTCTCGTCCCCCCGCAGCCTACACCGCAATGGTGTAGATGCTGAGGAACTCCGATGGGTGTGTCCTGCCATCATACTTCTCTGGCACATCTGGCTTGAAGTTTTTCTTGTCAGACCCTTTGGACTTGCCGCAGCTCACTAGTGAACGCAGGGCAACCTACCGCGTACGGCAAGTCACCTGGTTCCCCTGGCGCTTGCATGTCGATAGCAGGCCCAGCGCGCTGGTCGGATTGATGCCGCGCTTCTCTTCGGCGCTCGATGCGAGTTCGAGCGTCTCCTTATTGCCGTTCTTGAAGAACTTGGCGCTGATCACGGCGAGCTCGTGGATCCGGCGACGCGTGGAGTCGCTGTCGAGGTGGATCCGAGGAGCTGGTGATCTTGGCCTTCAGATGGAGAGTGCATGGTGGTTGCACCCCATAGGTTTTAACGCCACCGGCTCGTGCCTTGTCGTCCCCCGCGGCTAGGATGCGATTGGTTGCATGAGTGTCGCCGTTGGCAAAGCCGATGAGGCTCGAATGGTGGCCCTCCACTCGTCGACCTTGTCGGCCGTTGGAGGTAATCCAGAGTAGTTGAGCCCGCCCAAAGCATCCGCTTGAGTGGTGGCGGCAATGGCAACGGTGCGAGGAGCGGGATGTGCTCGGACTTGAATACATTAGAAGGAGCAGCATCCCGCCCAGCGATCGCGTGCTCGCCGCACAAGCCTATTGGCGCGCGAGCTGCTCTTGAGCGTCTCTGGATCCACCAGCTCGATCTTGTCCCAACGAACGCATGGTGTTGCGAGCACCATGACGTTGTCGGTCTCGCGCCTCCTGAGATGGACGCGGTACGTATCCGGACGCCGAGGTCTGCGCCGCCTTGTCCTTGGACTTGGCATCGTCGTGGGCTCCCTCGACGACGCCGGTTCCTCCGCCAGCGTCTTCCCCACCACTCGTCAGCTCCGGTGGTGGTGGGTTTGACGCGGACGGCTCTGCTGCCGCCGAAGCCTTCTTCTTCGGTGGCATGTTGATGAAGGTGATGAAGAAGTTGCTCGTGTGACCGCTGGATCAGGTTCACACAGCCTCGACTCCCCCTACCTGGCGTGCCAAAGATGTCGGGAAGCTGATCGTGACCCACTTAACACCTATGGGACTGGCGGACCGAGTCCCTTGTGGTTCGGAGGGGGCGGAGATTGCACGAAGAGCGATCGGCGATGCACACGAGCAGTTTACCTAGCTTCGAGCTCTCTCGAGAGATAATACTCCCTCTGCTGCTTGATTGATTGTATTGTGTTCTTGCTAGGGAGCAATGAGAGCTACAAAACCTAGCCTGAGAGAGTGTGGTCTCGAATGAGTCGAATGAGTCGAACCCCTCTACGCTATGCATGGGCCTCCTTTTATAGGCTCAAGGGGTCACCACAGTGGCAACGTAGATGAGGGTACAAATGGAAAAACAGAGTTGGTACTTGACATACGAAGGTATGCGATGCATTATACCTAACTCGACGGCAAGGGACAAGATCAATAAATGCCCGTCCCTATCGCCTAAACGAAGGCAACAGGGACCGTCAAGTGCACCACCGTTTGCCACGATGGTAAGCTTGTCGCGCCGCTTATCGCTGCTCCCGGCTGGCTGCAGCCGCTTCGACACGCTGCGTGCTGAGTAGCCCCACGGCGACACGTTGGCGGATGAGTGGAGCGGAGATGAAGAGAGGTTGCTGCCGCGGCAAGCACCTTGCCGTGGCTGAATCCTTGTCGCGCTCGGGAGCTTGTCGCTCACCAAGCCTTCCCGGCAAGCTCCTCTTGCCGGGGTCTTGAATACTTTGTTCTTGAATGGCTCCAAAGGAGCCGCGGAGGACCTTGGCGGTCACTAGGCAAGCCCTGCAGTGGGGTGCTGCAACTGCCCGTGCACGAGTTCGGGATACTAGGGTACCCCTACTCTAGTACACCGACAAACCTGGTTGTCAGCTTCACCACAATGCCTTGGAAAGCATATTCAAGAAGCCTGAGCCGAATATGAGCCAAATGCTAAGTATGATGAAGCCACTGCCTAGAGATGCTGAATATCCAACGGAATTCTTTGTTGAAGACCTAGAGTATCTGCCCTGCACCATTTATCATATCATCAGGCGAACTCTATGGCCTATCAAAGGACATTCTCCTACAGCGAAGCTTGAAGGAGCAATGAGGACATTGGTTTTCTATATCCTCAATGGAATCAGCTTCAATGCTCAGGATTTCTTCATCAGGCAACTTGCAGCATCCGGTTCTGATCTCTTTGGCCTGAAGTTTTATGCTCCATGGGTAATGCGCCTCATTAAGCTTCACTCTACTATCAACTATCAGCCCTCTGCGCGCAACCACCTTATCTTCTTGCCAGAGGTTGATATGTATGTCGAAGCCATATACCCTGAACCTGCCAAGGAGCCTATATATCTTCACAATGCAGATCACCAAAGCGTCACGCAACCATTGAAGGAGTTCTTGCTGCGAATCGAGTTTATCCCCTAGCTGGTAACACACGTGCACCTCATCGTGCAACAACTGAAGCCACTGAGAGCACAATTGCACAAAGGCCTCGAAAGCGATCTCGCATTCTCAATGACCGAGAGCTTCTGGTGGCATTGCATCAAAAATAGGATAAGCATCATGACTGGCTCAAGCGTCAGATGTAGAGCCTCTTGGTGGATGTTAATCGCATTCGAAATCTTGCCACCAAGAATGCATTTGTCACTCATGAAACCTGTCGGCGATCATGGAAGAGTCTGACTTTGCTCAGTTCTGAAGATGATCTTCAACAAGATGGCTTCACAGAAAGATTCAAATTTGATTCCACTCCTCCCAGGAACGTTGTCTTGCGTCAGACTCCCTCACTCGAAGACACTGAGTACTCCTCCTCGGCGGCAACTGTCAATGCCAAAGTCATTGATGACGAAGACGATGCTACTTCACCAACCACTACTTCACCACGTCTTAACACTGCACCAGGCCCCTCTGTACCACCGGACTCCAATGTCGACCCTGCTCCTTCATCTTCTCCCGATGGGAACGAATAGATGCTCTATGTCTTCAAACCTTTTTGGTCATTACTGACAAAAGGGGGAGAAGCATATGAGTTGATAGTCTTCAAGCGGGTCCATATGGTTGGTTGCTTTATATTTTGCCAAGTGGTTACAACTCTCGTTTTGATACATTTGATTCTCTTGGTTGTAACACTTAAACTTGATGGTCATCTGCTACTTTGCTTGCTATTCTGTGATGCGATGATAAATTCCACATGAATTCATTCCGCAGACGTCCATTTTTCATTATGCATGTCATTACCTCCGCTATATCTTCCATGCATGATGAATTGGCTTCATTAGTTGAAGAAGATCTCCACAAGTAAAACCTGCCATGTGCATTTGCATTCAAACGCAAACTATTTACATGCACATCTTCAGGGGGTGCCTTTTGCTACTTATGAAGACAATATCTTAACCCTTACAATTTCACATACTCTTATCCCCATTGAAAACTTCAACCAGTTTGTTATCAATCACCAAAAAGGGGAGGTTGTAAGTGCATCTAGTGCCACCCCTAGTTGGTTTTGGAGTATTGACGACAAACCTGGTTGAGGGACTAATGTGTTTGTGAGAATTGCAGGATAACACAGGTAGTAGTGCTTCATTGATTCGGTTTACCTACCGGAGATGACCCCTAAAAATGTGTGAAGACAATGGTGGTATGTGAAGATAATCACAACGAAGATTATGACTCGAGAAGACATTCACGTGAAGACTATGGAGTGCGAAGACATAGCTATTTCGTAGTTTCCTTTTCTTCTTTGTTGAGTCATAGGAACCACTGTATTGTTAAGTGGGGTCCAAGTGATCAAAGTCAGAGTGACTGGAGTGATGCTCAACCAAATCCTAAGTCTTCGAGCGAAGACAATGAGAGAAAATCTTATCCAGAGCTGGATGAGTCAGCTTTGCTTGTAGCCCAATTCAAGCTGTCGCGTGTGTTTGAAATCTGACCGTTGGACACGTGTCAGTTCCTTAGTGACCCAGGGTCATTTCGGAAAAATCAGGTTGGGTTGCCTAGTGGCTATAAATAGCCCACCCCCTACACCATAAATTGGTGGCTGCTCAGAGTTAGTGCATGACTTTTGTCGTTTGAGAGCAACCCACCTCGAAGCCTTTGAGAGAAAGATCCTTGCGAGGACAAAGCCCAAAACACCCAGAGCCAAAGAGTGCTAGGCATCACTGAAGTCTTTCTGTCCGCGTGACCTGAAGACTTGTTACACTTGAGGATTGTGAATCCTCCAGCTGGTTAGGCATCGCGTTCTGAGCATCCAAGAGTCATTGTGGATTGCCGGTGAACAAAGTCTGTGAAGGTTTGGAAGTCTACCTTGAATACTTACCAGTGTGATTGGACGAGGACTAAGTGTCCTTAGCTCAAGGGGAATAAGGTGAAGACGCGGTCTTCTGAGTTGAATCTCAGCCTCCCTAACCAGACGTACAGTTGTCACAGCAACTGGAACTGGTCCAACAAATCCTTGTCCTCACCAAGCAACTAGTTCTATCTCTTCCCTCACTTATTTACAGTTTGTCTTCGTGAAGTCATTTGCTTGCTTGCCTTATCTGTTTGACTTCACTGTGTGACGACTATTGTTGTTTGGCTTCATACTATCTTCCATCTTGATCCATACTACCTAGCTGCTAATAGTCTTCGTGCTTTAGCTTCATTACTTGCTTGACTATGGCTTGTCTAGTGTAGTCTACCTTCAGCTGCATATCAATAGGTTCATTTCTATTGTTTGTCTTCAAATCTCCCATGTTTTGAAGACTTCCATAAAATTGCCAATTCACCCCCCTCTAGTCGATAACTAGCACTTTCACTACCGCCCTACTACCGTTGCTACTGCCGCTGCTCGATTGGGTCTATTTGGGGTTAGCGGTAGTATGCCAGCGGGACCACCGCTAGACTACCGCTGAACCCGACACGAGAAATGCAACATCCAAATCGAGGCGGTAGTAGAGCGGTACTGATGACCCACAAGTATAGGGGATCTATCTAGTCCTTCCGATAAGTAAGAGTGTCGAACCCAACGAGGAGCAGAAGGAAATGATAAGCGGTTTTCAGCAAGGTATTCTCTGCAAGTACTGAAATAAGTGGTAACAGATAGTTTTGTGATAGGATAATTTGTAACGAGCAACAAGTAACAAAAGTAAATAAAGTGCAGCAAGGTGGCCCAATCCTTTTTATAGCAAAGGACAAGCCTGGACAAACTCTTATATGGAGAAAACCGCTCCCGAGGACACATGGGAATTATCGTCAAGCTAGTTTTCATCACGTTCATATGATTCGCTTTCAGTACTTTGATAATTTGATATCTAGGTGGACCGGTGCTTGGGTGATGTTCTTAATTGAACAAGCATCCCACTTATGATTAACCTCTATTGCAAGCATCTGCAACTACAACAGAATTATTAAGGTAAACCTAACCATAGCATGAAACATATGGATCCAAATCAGCCCCTTACGAAGCAACGCATAAAGTAGGGTTTAAGCTTCTGTCACTCTAGCAACCCATCATCTACTTATTACTTCCCAATGCCTTCCTCTAGGCCCAAATAATGGTGAAGTGTTATGTAGTCGATGTTCACATAACACCACTAGAGGCTAGACAACATACATCTCATCAAAATATCAAACGAATACCAAATTCACATGACTACTAATAGCAAGACTTCTCCCATGTCCTCAGGAACAAACGTAACTACTCACAAAGCATATTCATGTTCATAATCAGAGGGGTATTAATATGCATAAAGGATCTGAACATATGATCTTTTACCAAATAAACCAACTAGCATCAACTACAAGGAGTAATCAACACTACTAGCAACCTACTAGTACCAATCCCGGACTTGGAGACAAGAATTGGATACAAGAGATGAACTAGGGTTTTGAGAGGAGATGGTGCTGGTGAAGATGTTGATGGAGATTGCCCTCTCCCGATGAGAGGAGCGTTGGTGATGACGATGGCGATGATTTCCCCCTCCCGGAGGGAAGTGTCCCCGGAAGAACAGCTCTGCCGGAGCCCTAGATTGGTTCCGCCAAGGTTCCGCCTCGTGGCTGCGGAGTCTCGTCCCGAAAGGTTGCTTATGATTTTTCCCTTGATGAAAGACTTCATATAGCAGAAGATGGCCACCGGAGAGCCAACAGGGGGCCCACGAGGCAGGGGGCGCGCCCCCCACCCTCGTGGCCAGGTGGGTCCCCCTCTCGTGTACTTCTTCCGCTCAATATTTTTTATTATTTCCAAAAATAACTTTCGTGGAGTTTCAGGACTTTTGGAGTTGTGCAGAATAAGTCTCTAATATTTGCTCCTTTTCCAGCCCAGAATTCCAGCTGCCGACATTCTCCCTCCTTATGTAAACCTTGTAAAATAACAGAGAATAGGCATAAGTATTGTGACATAACGTGTAGTAACAGCCCATAATGCAATAAATATCGATATAAAAGCATGATGCAAAATGGATGTATAAACTCCCCCAAGCTTAGACCTCGCTTGTCCTCAAGCGGAAGCCGATAACGATAAATATGTCCACATGTTTAGAGGTAGAGGTGTCGATAAAATAAAATACGGACATGAGGGCATCATGATTATTTTCATAACAGCAACATATATAGATATTGTCATATGATTTCTTATGCTCAAGTAATAATCTATTCACAATGAGAAGTATGAATCAGAAACTTTATTGAGAACTAACAAACTATAATCTCAGTCATTGAAGCAATTGCAATTTATCATAACATCAGAAAGAGTCTATGTCAGAGCTTCCTAGCAAGTCCACATACTCAACTATCATTTAGTCTTTCATAATTGCTAGCACTCATGCAATACTTGTGGTTACGGAGTTTTAACCGGACACAGAGAAAGATAAGGGCTTATAGTTTCTCCTCCCAACCTTTTACCTCAAGGGTAATGTCAACAATAATAACTCATGCTGACTTACATCCAATTAGATATATCTATCAGGATCTTTCCAACACATTGTGCTTGCCAAAGGATAAAATGTAAAAAAGGAAAGGTGAAGATCACCATGACTGTTGCATAAGGTAGAAGATGATAGTAACAGATAGGCCCTTCGTAGAGGGAAGCATAGGTTGCCATGCGCTTTCAGGGTTGGATGCACAAAATCTTAATGCGAAAGAACATCACTTTATATCGCCCCTTGTGATATGAACCTTTATTATGCAGTCTGTCGCTTTTATTTCTTCCACATCACAAGATCGTATAAAGCTTATTTCCTCCACACCAATCAATCATACATATTTAGAGAGCAATTTTTATTGCTTGCACCGATGACAACTTACTTGAAGGATCTTACTCAATCCATAGGTAGATATGGTGGACTCGCATGGAAAAACTGGTTTAAGGGTTTTGGAAGCACAAGTAGTATCTCTACTTGGTGCTAAGAATTTGGCTAGCATGAGGGGGAAAGGCAAGCTCAACATGTTGGATGATCCATGACAATATACTTTATCTCAGATATAAGGAAACATAACCCATTACGTTGCCTTCCTTGTCCAACGTCAACTCTTTAGCATGTCATATTTTAATGAGTGCTCACAATCATAAAAGATGTCAAGATAGTATATTTATATGTGAAACCTCTCTTTCTTTATTACTTCCTATTAATTGCAACGATGACCAAAGCTATGTTTGCCAACTCCCAACAATTTTTAATCATCATACTCTTTCTATGTGAAGTCATTACCCTCCATAAGATCAATATGATCTCTTTATTTCTTTTTATCTTTTCTTTTATTCACTCAAGATCATAGCAAGATAATCAAGCCCTTGACTCAACACTAATCTTTATTATATATAGCTCACGGACTCGATTACATAAAGAGATCATAAAGAAAAAACTCAAAACTAGACCATGCCATAAACTTTTATTATACTAGATAAAGATACTACTAATAGGATTGAACTAAGAAAAACGGTAAAGATAGGAGTGTGATCATGATATGATACCGGGGCACCTCCCCCAAGCTTGGCAGTTGCCAAGGGGAGTGCCCATACCCATGTGATTATGTCTCCTTCTTCGGTGATGGTGATGTGATATTCTTGGCGATAATGCCCCTCAGGATACGATTCTCTTCCTCGAGCTTACTGAGTTGCTGCTTGAGATCCATTATCTCCTTACGAAGCTTCTCTGTAACGGCTAAAGCCCCTTTCACCCAATGGTGTTGCATAGCCGCGGGAGAACAAGTGACACTCTTCTTCATATTTTCATAAGAAAGAAATTTAACATTGGAAGGGATAACCGAGTTTGGAATAGCTGAGCTCTTTAGTTCCCCCATCATGAACCCAGCTCAGAAGCGAGAAGTGACTTCTTGATCCTCAATAGCATCTATCCTCATCAATTCAGCCTCCATCTCTTCCTCCGTTGCTGGCCCAAAGTGGTCAGCATCATTGTTTGTTCTTGGCCTCGATGCCGGATGAGACACCCAGCTCTCCCCAACTAACTCTTGAGAAGACATCTTGCTCTAATCTGCAGTAGCAACAGCTTGAAACAAGAACAGAGGATAATTGCATGATACGGGAGTCAAAACCTTCGGGGGAATATATAATGAATTTTTACCAACCAAAATACGTATTGTGCAAGAAAACGGAGTCCGGAGAGCACACGAGGTGCCCACGAGGTAGGGGGCGCGCCCAGTAGGGTAGGGCACGTCCGCCACCCTCGTGGAGGCCTCGTGTCCTTCCTGGACTGCTTCTTATTTTTCTATTTTTCTAAATATTCAAACGGAGAAATATTGCCTTAAAAACTGTTTTGGAGTCGGTTTACTTACCGTACCACATACCTATTCCTTTCCGAAGTCTGAAACGTTCCGGAAAGTGTCCCTTATGTATTCCTCCGGGGTTACGGTTTCAATAACATTGGTTTCAACATTTATGGGATTACCTGAGATATAATGTTTAATTCTTTGACCGCTCACCTCCTTCGCATTTGTGCCTTCGAAGTTGTTGATTTTTATGGCACCGGGACGATAGACCTCCTCGATAACGTAAGGGCCTTCCCATTTAGAGAGAAGTTTTCCTGCAAAAAATCTTAAACAAGAGTTGTATAGCAATACATAATCACCTACATTAAACTCATGCTTTTGTATCCTTTTGTCATGCCATCTTTTAACCTTTTCTTTGAACAACTTGGCATTTTCATAAGCTTGGGTTCTCCATTCATCAAGTGAGCTAATATCAAATAACCTCTTCTCACCAGCAAGTTGGAAATCATTGTTGAGCTCTTTAATAGCCCAATATGCCTTATGTTCTAGTTCGAGAGGTAAATGACCTGCTTTTCCATAAACCATTTTATACGGAGACATACCCATAGGATTTTTATATGCAGTTCTATAGGCCCATAATGAATCATCAAGTTTCTTGGACAAATTTTTTCTAGATGTATTGACAGTCTTTTGCAAAATTAATTTGAGTTCTCTATTACTCAATTCTTGAAAGTGCAACTATCCCTAGGTGGTTTTGGTAATTCATAACAACATATAGCTCATTGAGCTAATGCTATTCCAAGATGAACATTTCAGGAAAGCTCAATGAATGGCATGGCATGGATGATGAAAGTGGATCCCTCAAAATGCTAATGACAAAGGATTGACTCAAGCTAAAAAGCTCAAGACTCTTCATTTTATATTTTAGTGATTCAAGATCACATTGAGTCTATAGGAAAAGCCAATACTATCAAGGAGGGATGAGGTGTTGCTTAATGAGCCTCTTGCTTCATGTGCTTAGTGATATGCTCCGAAACCCTCAGCTACTTTCTCACATCCACATATGACCTAAACCTAAAGCCAAAATCGGTCTCACTGATTCTTCCTATCCGGCGCCACCAATTCCATATGTCATAGCCACTGCCACAAACCCTAGGCAAATCAGTTCTACCGATAGGGATCTTGGTCTCACCGAGATGGGATTGTAATCTCTCTGTTTCCTTTTCGTAACTTTTCGGTCTCACTGAAACAGTGGATCGGTCCCACCGAGATTGCAATGTAAACTCTCTGTGTCCCTTTTGTAACATTTCGGTCTCACCGAAAAGAGCAAATCGATCCCACCGAGTTTACCTGACCAACTCTCTGGTTAGCTAATTACCAAAATCGGTCTCACCGAGTTTGTGTAATCGGTCTCGCCGAGATTACGTTATGCCCTAACCCTAATCATATCAGTCCCACCGAGATGCAAGTCAGTCCCACCGAAAACCCTAACAGTCACTAGGTTACTAAAATTGGTCTGACCGAGTTTGTTGATTCGGTCCCACCGAGATTGGTAAATTGTGTGTAACGGTTAGATTTTGTGTGGAGGCTATATATACCCCTCCACCTCCTCTTCATTCGTGGAGAGAGCCATCAGAACAAACCTACACTTCCAACTTACCATTTCTGAGAGAGAACCACCTACTCATGTGTTGAGACCAAGATATTCCATTCCTACCATATGAATCTTGATCTCTAGCCTTCCCCAAGTTGCTTTCCACTCAAATCTTCTTTCCACCAGATTCAAATCCTATGAGAGAGAGTTGAGTGTTGGGGAGACTATCATTTGAAGCACAAGAGCAAGGAGTTCATCATCAACACACCATTTGTTACTTCTTGGAGAGTGGTGTCTCCTAGATTGGCTAGGTGTTACTTGGGAGCCTCCGACAAGATTGTGGAGTTGAACCAAGGAGTTTGTAAGGGCAAGGAGATCGCCTACTTCGTGAAGATATACCGCTAGTGAGGCAAGTCCTTCATGGGCGGCGGCCATGGTGGGATAGACAAGGTTGCTACTTGTGGACCCTTCGTGGGTGGAGCCCTCCGTGGACTCGCAAGAACTGCTACCCTTCGTGGGTTGAAGTCTCCACCAACGTGGAAGTACGATAGCACCACCTATCGGAACCACGCCAAAAACATCCGTGTCTCCAATTGCGTTTGAATCCTCCAAACCCTTCCCCTTACTTTCTTGCAAGTTGCATGCTTTAATTTCCGCTGCTCATATACTCTTTGCATGCTTGCTTGAATTATGTGATGATTGCTTGACTTGTCCTAAGATAGCTAAAATCTGCCAAACTCTAAAACTGGGAAAAGGTTAAGTTTTTAATTGGTCAAGTAGTCTAATCACCCCCCCCCCCTCTAGACATACTTCAAGGTCCTACAAGTGGTAACAGAGCTTTGGTCTCCATTTGCTTTGATTTCCATAGCTTTTGGTGGTCATAGCCTTGGTTTCACAACCTAGGAGAGTATGGTGTCTAGCGAGGGAAATTATCACCGTAGAGGTCCTTACTTTGATGGTACTAATTTTGCTAGTTGGAAGCATAAGATGAAAATGGATATTCTCGGACATAACCCCACCGTTTGGGCAATTATTTGTATTGGCTTGCAAGGTGAATTCTTTGATGGGAGAGAGCCGAACCGTGAAGCTAATGCGTAAGAATTGAAAATGTTGCAATACAACGCTCAAGCTTGTGATATCATCTTCAACGGATTGTGCCCCGAAGAATTCAACAAAATCAGCCGTCTTGAGAATGCAAAGGAAATTTGGGATACTTTGATTGATATGCATGAAGGTACCGAATCCGTCAAGGAATCCAAGTTGGATGTGCTCCAAAGTCAGCTTGACAAGTTCAAAATGAAGGATGGTGAAGGTATTGCTGAAATGTACTCTAGGCTTGCACTTATCACAAATGAAATTGCCGGCTTAGGGAGTGAAGAGATGACTGACATATTCATCATCAAGAAGATCCTAAGAGCATTGGATGGAAAGTACGATACCGTGTGCACATTGATTCAAATGATGCCAAACTACAAAGATCTCAAGCCAACGGAAGTCATTGGAAGAATTGTTGCTCATGAGATGTCACTTAAGGATAAGGAGGAACTTCACAACAAGTCAAGTGGTGCTTACAAAGCCTCAAGTGAAGCCCCCACATCATCAAGTGAGAAACAAACCTTCAATGAAGAATTGAGCTTAATGGTGAAGAACTTCAACAAATTCTACAAGAGTAGAAGCAAAGAAAGAAGCTCCAAGTCAAGGTCTTACAATGACAAAAGATCTTCTAGTCGAGAGCGAAATTGCTACAATTGTGGGAGACCGGACACTATTCCAATGAGTGTACGGCACCCTACAAAAGAAAGAAGACTCTCCAAAATAAGAAGTAGAAGAGAAGAATCACCACCAGAGAGAGGAGGAGTAGAGATGATCGTTATGAGCGAAGACCCTCACGGAGAAGCAAGGATTCGGAAAGGAAGGACAAGTCATCAAAGAGCTACACAAAACGAAGACATCAAGCTCATGTTGGTGAATGGGTATCCGGCTCTAACTCCGACCATCACTCCGAGAGAAGCTATCACTCCGACTCCGAATACACTCAAGATGAAGGTGTTGCCGGTCTAGCACTTGTGTCAACCAACTCCTACGACATATTTGAATCACCAAATGAAGGAATTGGTAGATGCTGCATGGCCAAAGGTCCTAAGGTAACACACCCCGAGTATATTGATTTTGATGTTGATGAAGATGACTTGCTAGGTGATGATGATTTACTTGTTGACAACTCTAGTGATGGATACTATGATGAAACGTCAATTAATCATGCTAATCAAGGTGAAACGAATGACAATGATAAGGAGAAAATTAAGCGTCTAACTAAACAACTAAACACTCTTAAGTTAGCTCATGAAACTATCTTTGAAGATCATCGAGAACTTTTAAGGGCTCATGAGAAGTTACGCTTTGAAAAGCTCAATCTTTAGCAAGAGCATGAGTTCTTAAAAGCAATCAATGATGATCTCCGTAAGAAAAGTTCTTCTTACATTGCCAAGCGTTTACTCTTATCTACTTACATGCCTCAAGTCAAGTCTAGTAAAAAGATCAAGAAAGATTCTTCTTCTAGTAGTAACAATAACAATGCTAAATCCAATATTGTTGCTTCTAGCAGTTGTCTTGATTCCACTAATGATTCTCTTAGCCAAGTTACACTTGAGCAAGAAAATAGCTTATTGAAGGGAATATAGAGAAAGGTGTATACAAGAGCCTTGCCGGGAGTAAGCAATTCGAGGAAATTGTACGCAAGCAAGGAAGGCACCGGAAGAATCAAGGTGTTGGTTTTGAACGAAAGTTCAATGCCAATGGAGTTGAGTGGGAAGAAGATCAATACCCCAAGAGGAAGTTTGTCCCTCAACAAGAGAATTATGATCCTACTTCCTTCAAGGGAACACAAGCACAAGATGATCTTCCACCACAAGACCACACGAACAAAGGCAAGGACAAGCTTCAAGAAGAGATTGATGCATTTGAAGAAGCACCTAAGGTCTCGGTCAAGTGGATTCCCAAGAGTACGTCAAGTTCTACCTCATCAAGTACAACTACAACTCCAAGGATTCCCATCAAGATGATGTGGATCCAGAAGAAGAAGAACTAGAGAGTTCTTGAGGGTGACCCCGTCAACATATTTCACTCATATCATTATGGCAAGGACAAGTGCAATCAACTTCCATATCTTGCACTAGTTCAAGGAGTCACAAACCCTCATGTTGGTATAGCAAGGGACAAGGTAACCTAATGATTTCATGGACATCATTTTGTGTGTGCATCACTCTATGTCTATGGATATACTTGTTTGTTCCTTGTGGGACTAACCCATGTAGGTATTGAAAGTGCAACTCACTCCCAGGATTTCTCCAAAAGATCTACATCAACATTGAGCATCCACATCTTCAACACCTACATGAAGTCATCATCGACAAAACCCAAGGTTAGTTCATCCCTCTTAGGGGGGATCTCACATCTAGGGGGAGCTTAACTCTAAGAATTGAGTCAAAGCAACTCTAATGATGTGAACACATAAATGCTTTATGTAAAAGTGGTAACCCCACTTGAGCTTAAACGATGAGTATGACCTATGATCAAATGTCTATCATTTGACTCCTAAGTCAATATACTCATATATAGATGACCTAGTCATCGCCAATTGTTTGATAGATGCTAGAATTGGTTGTGCATGCTTTGACACATATTTCATTTTCCATCTTATTGTGTGAGCATGTTGGTTGCATACTTTACTCATTCGAGGACATCCACTGGTTGTTTTGTTTGATTGGCTTCTTTTTCTTTGGCCAAGTGGATGGACAAGAATGCCTAAGAACCTTCTTTAGCTATCTATGCTTTTCTCGTCTCAAACTCTGTTCATGCTACATCACAAAATTTGATCAAGTCAGATTCGAACCGCTTTGTGTGAGGAGCACTCGGAGTCCCCGGTTCGTCATAAACTTCCAAAACTTCTTTGTGATTTTCGGTCTGACCGATTCCTCCATTTCGGTCTTACCGAGATCACTTAGTCGATCTAGGTTTTCAATCTCGGTGCAACCGATTTGAACTCTTCGGTCACACCGAGTTGCAATAATTGTACACAGTTTTGCATCTCGGTGCCACCGAGTTGTTCCACTCGGTCACACTGACAGGGTCGGGCTATATATAGTCACGGGCAAAAAATTGGAAATTTCTCCGAACCTCTTCCCCCGCGCAATAGCTCGCTCTGCCTCCGTGGTCTCCGGATCGTCTCCTCGTCGCCAGCCGCCCCCTGTCGCTGGTATCCGCCGCCGTCAACAAAAATCAACCCCGCCGTCGCTGCCGTAGCGAGTCTCCGCGGAACTAGGGTATGGACTCGATCACTGTGCTTTCCTCGTCCGATTCTCAGCACATTGTGTTCTTATTGATTCTTGCCACGATTGAAACACTCCTATCCAGTCAATGCAATCCTTAGAATAGTTTTGATTCAAAAATTTAGGGTTAGGTTTCCGCTGAAACCATCTCGGACCCACCGAGTTGAAAAACTCGGTCCCACCAATTTGGCTTATGCCATTGCACTAGTGAGACTCGGTTTGACCGAGAATTGCTAATCGGTGAGACCGATTTTAGAACTTTGTGAAACCCTAGCAGTCTCGGTGCCACCGAACTATGACTCGGTCCAACCGAGTTCATCAGTTTAGGTTCCAAAACTGCTTCGGTATCACCGAGTTTGAAAATCGGTAGATCCGAAATGCTTTCTATGGAAAACTAAAACTGAATTTTTGAGTCATTCTTTTGCAAAAATCTCTGCATTTTGTGATGCTCATCCACTCTACCTCATCTATAACTCTTCACAGGTCAGCGATCAAGCATGTCGGACAGTGTGACAATGACAGAGTGACAGTCGAGCAGTCGAGGAACATGTGAACATGAGTGAGGGCACTAGTCCCTCCAGCTCTTCAGATGAAGGCAGCAGGAGCACCCCAAGCAATCTGCCTAAAGCTGCCACCAGGCAAAGGAAGAAGAAAACCTCAGATTCTGGAGATGAGGATTATAGGGCAGAAGAGGATGAAGCAACATCCAAGAAGGTTGTGCTCAAAAAGGAGTATGGCTCAGCACAGAGCTCAAAGCCTGGACTCAATAAGAAGATTCCTGCCAAGAGGACACCAATGCCAAAAGTCAGAGCATCAACTCAAATTCCTGAAAAGCCTGATCCCAAAGAGCCATTTCTTCTGAAGGGAAGAAAAGGAAAGAGAGGGTCAAGAAGACCACAGTCAGAGTTATTGGGAAGCCTTCCATGATGGAAGAGGAAGAAGAGATTGCTGCACCAGCACCAAAGGCACCCAAGCTTATGGGTGATGCTATAAGATCAGGGGCTGCCACATCTAAGTCAAAGGAAGCACCCAAAGCTGCCCCCAAGGCCAAGTCTGCACCAAAGAGGAATGCCAGGAGTATTCCAGCTACTGAGAAGAACAAGGCCCCAAAGGCTCGAGGTTCTTCAAGAAGATGATGAAGAAGGACAAGTTTTGAGGAAGCTCAAGCCAAAGATACAGACCACAATGATGCCCATCCTGTGGTGAGGATATGAAGATCGAAGAGACAATGGGTTAAGGCTATGGAGGATGACAGATCCATATGCCTCAAGGAGAAGAACTGCTTGTGGACTACGGGTTCCACACCAAGGAACAAGCAGGACTTCTATGAGACTGATCTCACTGGATGAGAAGCCCATAGTGTGTGACATGAGGTGGGTCATTGGACCTACATGAAAGAAAATGTAGAGCACTATCACGGAGTGCAAGACAGTTTTGTTCTGTTGGAGTTGCAGACTTCGTTGGGCAAAAGCTCACCAACTGGAACGATGAACTTATCATGAAGTTCTACTCCACATCACACTTTTATCCAGATGGTAGGATAGTGTGGATGTCTGAAGGTACAAGGTACCACTCAACTGTTGAGGAGTGGGCAAAGCTGATAAATGCCCCAAAGGAGAATGAAGATGATCTTGATGTATATGCCAAGAAGAAAATGGACCACGATTCCATGGCACACATGTACAAGGAGATCCCAAACACAGCCATTGGGACACATAAGTTTGGATCAGTCCACTTCCTTCTGTCAGGGCTGCCAACTATCAACTGCATCTTAAGGCATACTCTACTACCTAAGTCTGGTGACCACAACATGACCAGAGGGCATGCTATCAACATGTTGCATTTGTTTGATGTGACACAGAAATTCAAAGTCATGAGCCTTATGGTTGAAACCATTAAGAGGACTGCTGCTGATCAGAAGAGAAGTTGTGGATATGCCCCTCAGATCCAGGAGTTGATTAACTCAAAGATGGGCACCGGCAAATATCTATTGGATAAGGAACATTTTCCAATTTATCCAGACTTTGAGGACAATGAGGTTGTCATGAATGAGAATGATCCATCATCAGTTCAAGCTCAAGAGAAGAAGGAGAAGGCAAGGAAGGAGAAGGCTGCCAGGATGCCAACTCAAGAGGAGGCATCTGTGTATTTCTTGAAGAACAAGCAGGAGCAGCTCGGATACTTAATAGCATCAACCCTGAGGATTGAGAAGGGATTGGCCACCCTCACTCAAAATCAGGAGAGCTTGGAAAGAATCATAGAACAAAAGTTCTATGACTTAGATGTGAAAGTGGCGAGATTTGATCTGCAGTGGAGCAACTACAAGATGACATGCAGGAGAGGAAGGGCAAAACAACTACTCGATGCATTTGCCGAGTGCCTAGAGCCCAGAGGTCATCTGTTGTGCGATTCGACACGAGCAACTTCATCTCGCACCAGCTACAGCCTCGGTGCCACCAGCTCCAGCACCTACATCAGCTCCAGCTCCATCTACTTCAACTGAAGCTTTCGTCCTCGGCGTTATCCGGACTCCACCACCTGAAGATCAAGCCTGAGAGTCGCTCTAGCACTATGCATTTTCTATGAACTTTTTGGTAACTTGTTGCCAAAGGGGGAGAAAAATGTATAGATCATAGGCTTCGAGAGAGAGGGAGAGTGTGTTGCTTTTGTTCTCTCTTGATTTGGTGGTTTTTCAAACTTGTTTGCTTTTGTTTGCTTGATATACTATGTTTGTGAGACATTGATGATCATGTGTTTGATCATAAGCTACACTTATGCATGTTTGATGATATTATCTTATCTATCCTATGTGATCATTCACTGTGCTTGGTGATGAGTGCATGTATTCATTTCGTATCATTTTGAGCGCTCCACCAAGATGTATGTGACATGGAAGAGTAACCCATGAGCCTAATTCCTTGTGCATTTGCAGTCCAAAGCAAATCATAATCTATGCACAAATTTAAGGGGAGCTCTTGCTTATCACATACTTCTCAAAGCGACGATGTTTCTCAATCTTATTATCATTTGTCGAAGCTTTGATCTATATGTTGTCATCAATTACCAAAAAGGGGGAGATTGAAAGTGCAACTATCCCTAGGTGGTTTTGGTAATTCATAACAACATATAGCTCATTGAGCTAATGCTATTCCAAGATGAACATTTCAGGAAAGCTCAATGAATGGCATGGCATGGATGATGAAAGTGATCCCTCAGAATGCTAATGACAAAGGACTGGCTCAAGCTCAAAAGCTCAAGACTCTTCATTTTATATTTTAGTGATTCAAGATCACATTGAGTCTATAGGAAAAGCCAATACTATCAAGGAGGGATGAGGTGTTGCTTAATGAGCCTCTTGCTTCATGTGCTTAGTGATATGCTCCAAAACCCTTAGCTACTTTCTCACATCCACATATGACCTAAACCTAAAGCCAAAATCGGTCTCACCGATTCTTCCTATCCGGCGCCACCGATTCCATATGTCATAGCCACTGCCACAAACCCTAGGAAAATCGGTTCTACCGATAGGGATCTCGGTCTCACCGAGATGGGATTGTAATCTCTCTGTTTCCTTTTCGTAACTTTTTGGTCTCACCGAAAGAGCGGATCGGTCCCACCGAGATTGCAATGTAAACTCTCTGTTTCCCTTTTGTAACATTTCGATCTCACCGAAAAGAGCAAATCGGGCCCACCGAGTTTACCTGACCAACTCTCTGGTTAGCTAATTACCAAAATCGGTCTCACCGAGTTTGTGTAATCGGTCTCACCGAGATTACGTTATGCACTAACCCTAATCGTATCGGTCCCACCGAGATGCAAGTCAGTCCCACCGAAAACCCTAACGGTCACTAGGTTTACTAAAATCGGTTTGACCGAGTTTGTTGATTCGGTCCCACCGAGATTGGTAAATTGTGTGTAATGGTTAGATTTGGAGGCTATATATACCCCTCCACCTCCTCTTCATTCATGGAGAGAGCCATCAGAACAAACCTACACTTCCAACTTACCATTTCTGAGAGAGAACCACCTACTCATGTGTTGAGACCAAGATATTCCATTCCTACCATATGAATCTTGATCTATATCCTTCCCCAAGTTGCTTTCCACTCAAATCTTCTTTCCACCAGATTCAAATCCTATGAGAGAGAGTTGAGTGTTGGGGAGACTATCATTTGAAGCACAAGAGCAAGGAGTTCATCATCAACACACCATTTGTTACTTCTTGGAGAGTGGTGTCTCCTAGATTGGCTAGGTGTTACTTGGGAGCCTCCGACAAGATTGTGGAGTTGAACCAAGGAGTTTGTAAGGGCAAGCAGATCGCCTACTTCATGAAGATCTACCGCTAGTGAGGCAAGTCCTTCGTGGGCGACGGCCATGGTGGGATAGACAAGGTTGCTACTTCGTGGACCCTCCGTGGGTGGAGCCCTCCGTGGACTCGCTCAACCGTTACCCTTCATGGGTTGAAGTCTCCACCAACATGGAAGTACGATAGCACCACCTATCGGAACCACGCCAAAAACATCTGTGTCTCCAATTGCGTTTGAATCCTCCAAACCCTTCCCCTTACTTTCTTGCAAGTTGCATGCTTTAATTTCCGCTGCTCTATACTCTTTGCATGCTTGCTTGAATTATGTGATGATTGCTTGACTTGTCCTAAGATAGCTAAAATCTGCCAAATTCTAAAACTGGGAAACGATTAAGTTTTTAATTGGTCAAGTAGTCTAATCACCCCCCCCCCCCTCTAGACATACTTCAAGGTCCTACAATTCTACTTGACCACTAGACTATGGGTGATAAGGAGATGCAATTCTATGATTAACATCATACTTAGCAAGCATTTTACGAAAAGCACCATGAATAAAATGTGAACCACCATCAGTCATTAAATATCTAGGGACTCCAAACCTTGGAAAATAACTTCTTTAAGCATTTTAATAGAGGTGTTATGATCAGCACTACTAGTTGGAATAGCTTCTACCCACTTAGTAACGTAATCAACAGCAACTAAAATATGTGTATATCCATTAGAGGCAGGAAAAGGTCCCATATAATCAAAGCCCCAAACATCAAATGGGTCAATAACAAGTGAATAGTTCATAGGCATTTCTTGGCGTCTACTAATGTTACCAATTCTTTGGCATTCATCACAAGATAAGACAAACTTACGGGCATCCTTGAAGAGAGTAGGCCAATAGATACCGGATTGCAATACCTTATGTGCAGTTCTATCTCCAGCGTGGTGTCCTCCATAAGCTTCGGAGTGACACTTGCATAGGATTTGTTCCTGTTCATGCTCAGGTACACAACGTCTAAAAACACCATCTACTCCTTTATAAAGATGTCGGTCCTCCCAAAAGTAATGTCTTAAATCATAGAAAAACTTTTTCTTTTGTTGGTATGTGAAACTAGGTGGTATGAATTTAGCAACAATATAATTAGCATAATCAGCATACCACGGAGCAGTATGAGAAGAATTTATGACATTTAATTGATCATCAGGAAAGCTATCATCAATAGGTAGTGGGTCATCAAGAACATTTTCTAACCTAGACAAGTTGTCTGCAACGGGGTTCTCAACTCCTTTTCTATCAACAATATGCAAATCAAATTCTTGTAGCAAGAGAACCCATCTAATAAGTCTAGGTTTAGCATCTTTCTTTTCCATAAGATATTTAATAGCAGCATGATCAGTGTGAATAGTTACTTTAGAATCAACAATATAAGGTCTGAACTTATCACAAGCAAATCATTGCTAAGAATTCGTTTTCAGTAGTAGCATAATTTCTCGAGCATTGTCTAGAGTTTTACTAGCATATTGGATAACATTTAATTTCTTATCAACTCTTTGCCCTAGAACAGCACCTACTGACATAATCACTAGGATCACACATAATTTCAAAGGGTAAATTCAATCGGTGGCTGAACAATAGGTGCGAGATCAATGCTTTCTTAAGTATTTGAATGCTTCTACACAATCATCATCAAAGACAAATGGTATATCTTTTTGTAATAAATTAGTCAGAGGCCGAGAAATTTTTGAGAAGTCCTTAATGAACCTCCTATAAAAACCGGCATGACCAAGGAAACTTCTTATACCTTTGATGTCCTTGGGACATGGCATCTTTTCAATATCATCAACCTTGGCTTTATCAACTTCAATACCTCTTTGCGAAACTTTATGCCCCAAGACAATGCCTTCATTAACCATAAAGTGGCACTTTTACCAATTCAAGACAAGATTAGTTTCTTCACATCTCTACAAAACTCGATCAAGGTTGCTCAAGCAATCGTAAAAAGAGGATCCATAGACGGAAAAGTCGTCCATGAAAACCTCACAAATCTTTTCACAAAAGTCAGAGAATATAGCCATCATGCATCTTTGAAAGGTAGCAGGTGCATTACATAAACCAAAAGGCATACGTCTATAAGCAAAAGTACCAAAAGGGCAAGTGAAAGTAGTCTTTGATTGATCATTGGGTCGACACGGTATTTGAGAGAAACCGAATAACCATCTAGAAAGCAAAAGTGTGTATGTTTGCATAATCTTTCTAGCATTTGATCGATAAAAGGTAAGGGGTAATGATCTTTCTTAGTAGCCTTATTTAATTTGCGGAAATCAATTACAATTCTATAACCTGTAATAATTCTTTGCGGAATCAATTCATCTTTATCATTAGGAACGATAGTAATACCTCCCTTCTTAGGGACACAATGGACAGGACTTACCCACTGACTATCAGCAATGGGATAAATCATACCTGCCTCAAGGAGCTTTAGTATTTCTTTTCTTACCACTCCTTTCATCTTAGGATTCATCCTTCGTTGATGATCAACAACTGGTTTGGCATCTTCTTCCAAATTTATTTTATGTTGACATAGAGTGGGACTAATGCCCTTAAGATCATGAAGAGTATATCCAATGGCAGCACGGTGCTTCTTCAGAGTTTTCAGTAATCTCTCTTCTTCATGCCCTGAAAGGTTAGCACTAATAATAATAGGATATATCTTCTTTTCATCAAGATAAGCATATTTAAGAGTATCAGACAACGGTTTAAGCTCAAACACATGATCACCCTTGGGTGGAGGAGGATCCCCTAGGATTTCAACAGGCAAATTGTGTTTCAGAATGGGTTCTGGTTTAAAGAATACTTCATCTATTTCCCTTCTTTCATTCATAAACATATCATTTTCATTGTCTAGCAAATATTGTTCTAAAGAATCACTAGGAGGCACGGCAATAGAAGCAAGACCAATAATTTCATCCTTACTAGGTAATTCCTCTTCACAGTGTTGTCTATTAAATTTAGAGAAATTAAACTCATGGGACATATCACCCAAGCCAATAGTAACAACACTCTTTTCGCAGTCTATTCTAGCATTGACAGTGTTCAAGAACTTATGAGTTCTTCATCAAGTACTACATTCTCGCCGATTCCAATTTTTCCTGGGTTTTGAGTGGTTAGTCACTCGAGTACACCGATAACTGAATCGTGTCCTTTCTACGATTCAACCATTCTTAGCAATCTTCCTTGCTTACAAGTTTGTACCCGATCACTTCATTCCTAGCCTGATTGACTATATCATTATTGTGCTAATTTTTAACTGTGCTACCTGGTCCTTCTTCACAAAGCACAATTTTTGATGACGAGCTAACCCTGCGTTGATCTTACTCGTTATATCATTTCACCGTGAACAACAAGCTTCATTTCGAGTATGTGTCCTATCCTTGCACTACAAAAAAATACACTTCCATGATGATACGTGTTTGTCACAGTAGGTCGCGTTTTTTGTCATGCATGTACATCCATGACAAATTTATGACAGAATCAAGATAGTCATACTTGTGCTGTCGTAGAAGTGTTCCATGACATTACCAAAATTATCATCACGGAAGTGTCCACTTCCATGACGATAAATATCGCGTCACAAAAGTGCTTTCATCAAGGGTGACCGACACGTGGCATCCACCGTAACGGAACGCCGTTAAGCTATCGGGTCGGGTTTTGGATCCGATAACCCGTTAACAGCCCCGACCAATGGGGATTTTCCACGTGTAAAATCATCATTGGCTGGAGGAAACACGTGTCGGCTCACCGTCGGGACAGATGTCATCCACTCATTGGACGGAAGCCGCCTATGGTACGTCGACATGTGGCACGGCCCAACAGAGGCCCATTCCTGTGAAAAGGTCGACCCAGTAAATATTAGCAGGCCAGCCCATATAAGGCCTACTTGTGTCAGGTCCATTTAAGCCCACGACCCATACGAGATGAGCCAATTCGGCCCGTCAACGGCCCGTTAAAGATTTGACACCATTGCAGCCCATCGTCGGTTCGAGCCCATTAACAGCCCGCTATATATCTGGGCTCAATATCGGCCCGATGAGATTTCGGCCTGTTAACGGCCCGTTTAATGGATGGGCCAATTTTGGGATGTACATCTTTCGCCTTTTAGCGACCCATTTAAATGTTGGGCTAGTTTCCGCCCGTTGTGTCTTCGGCTGTTGACGCCCATAAATCTGATGGGCCATTTGTTGTCGGACCTGAGTTTGACCTTTTAGCGGCCCATTTAAGTGTTGGGCCAATTTTACGGCCGGTGTCACTTTCACTGTTGACGGCCCATAAATCAGTTGGGCCATTTTAGTCGGAC
This sequence comes from Aegilops longissima, assembly GCA_021605205.1. NCBI lineage: Eukaryota > Viridiplantae > Streptophyta > Magnoliopsida > Poales > Poaceae > Aegilops > Aegilops longissima. The sequence continues at coordinate 214,160,751 of CM038676.1, read as the reverse complement.
TGAGTTTTGGCCTTTTAGCGACCCATTTAAGTGTTGGGCCAATTCACGGCCCCATGTATTTGTGGGCTGTTAACGGACCATAAATGAGTTGGGCCATTTGTAGTCGGACCTTAGTTTTGGCCTTTAACGGCCCATGCCCTTCATGGTCCAATACCGGCCGGTTTCTCTTCGGCTGCTAAAGGCCCACAACCTGATTGGGCCATTTACAACGACGACTTTCGGCCTCTTAGCGCCCATGGTCTTCATGGTCGATACAAGCCCATTGTCTCTTCGGCTGCTAAAGGCCTCACAGAGAGTTGGGCCATATGTAGCCCAAACTTAGTAACGGCCTGTTAACGGCCCGTGAAATAAACTGGGGCCACCTGTTGCCCGCTTCGATGTCGGTCTGTTAACGACCCGGGAGGTAAGAGGGCCGACCATTAACTTTCGGCCCATTAACTTAATGGGCCCACTAAAGTTCGTACATGTCTTTAGGCCAAATTAGATAATTTGAGCCCATTACGACGAGCAATTATGCACAGGACCAAAACCGATCACGCAAAGGTACGGCATACAGGGAATAATGTTGCACATCCAGCATATATTACAGGAAATTACATCCACTGGGCAATCAAAGATTGATGCTAGTGCAAATAAATGAGCAGAACCTAACCATCTACAACGTCACAATCTGCAACCTCAACACAGATGACACCCATAAGCATGTGGGCAAGTTCTTTCTGCTTTGCTACACTGTCTCTGAAAACATTGATCAGTTGTTGTGTCGCACGACTCTGCACCTCTGATTCATCCACCATTTCCATCATTTCTTCAGCCATTAATAGGTTCACAAACATACATTTATTCCGGTGCATTCGAGATAGAGGATACTGAACAGATTTAGATGGCGATTTTGGCAGGCTTGTATTATTGATAGTGGAGAGTGTCTCGACCATCGCATCATAACATAAATTAGGACAGGAACCAAACAGATTAATCATGAGTTATTTCCATATTACGGCCTAGATTCTTTGGAAAGAAACAATGGGGTTGCCTTGCTGTTTTTAGAGTTTGTCTTCTTATCTTCACAGCCTGCACAAAATTAACACACTAGCATTGCTATCATTGGCCAAGTCGGATAATAGGAAAGCAACATTCACACAACGAGCGTTTGGGCAAGTAGCCTACACCAAATTAACACAATATGGCACAGCTATCATCAGCCGGTAAGGTAGTACGAAAGCAACATTGACACAATGAATGAATGGGCAAACAGAGAAGCACTACAATTCAAGAATGTGCGTGATATGATATAGTACATTCATGCAGCTCGGTATGCAAAACTACCAGGCAGTTTTCCTTACAAAAATCAACATTGGCGCCTTTAACATTTTGTACAACTAATTTTAGATCAGATAAAGGTTAGATTCACGCCGATTAACAAAATACATGTTGATGTAAAAATATAGTGATATACAACAGTACTTACATCAACATTGGAGCATAGAGAATTCCGCAAGATATTTTCCTCGAATCGATCCCAATGGAGGAAGTCTTCTATCGTTTAACCTTACTTTCTAAAAGAGAGATGGGTAAGAAACATGTAGAAAATATGATCAGGATGCTATAAAATTTCATGATGCGAGGATACGCACACGCTTCTTAGAATGGAGTTGACATTCTTTTTGCTGGATCGAGCGGACTAGTTCTTTGGCCACTTGGAATCGCTTATTATCGATGGGAGTTGGGTTTCTCTGTCTTTGGAGCAGTATCTATGAAAAATGGAGTTGGTTTATTATCTCCTGGCGTTTGGATCTTTTGCAAAGACCTGGTTTGTAACCCTTCAGGTTCTAACAGAGCCATCTTCCCCTTGCATGCCTTATATAGAAGAATGGTGATTCAGTTATAAAACATGCTACAACATAGATGGAATAGATACTGAAGAATAGAAAGGCATGACATATTGACATGTATTCCCTCCATCCGGAAATAAATGGACGGGTCAAGGCGTATTTCAGTTCTAGATACATCCAGTTTTATCCATTTCTGCGACATTTAATCCGGACGGAGGGAGTATGATGTAAGAGCTAGGGATACTGACAGACAACACAGTAAAAAAACCTGAAAAACCCACTGCAGAACCAAAGTATTCAAACCCACCGATATGAGATAGTACACTCATGCAACTCGGGATGCAAAACTACCAGGCAGTTTTCCTTACAAAAATCAACATTGTGGCCTTTAATCATACATTTTTCTACAAGTAAATTTAGATCAGATAAAGGTTGGATTCACGCCGATTAACAAAATACATGCTGATGTAAAAATATAGTGATATACAACAGGTACTTACATCTACATTGGAGCACAGAGAATTCATGCAAGAATCTTTCCTCATAAACGATACCATTGCAGAAATTCTTCTATCTCTAAGCTTATTTTCTAAAAGAGATGGGTAAGAAACATGTAGAAAATATGATCAGCATGCTATAAAATTTCATGATGCAAGGATACGCACACGCTTCTTAGAATTGAGTTGACATATTTTTGCTCATTTGGAGCGGACTAGTTCTTTGGTACTGGAATCGCTTATTATCGGTAGGAGTTGGGTTTCTCTGTATTTGGAGCAGTATCTATAAAAACTGGAGTTGGTTTATTATCTCTGGCGTTTGGATCTTTTGCAAAGGCCTTGTTTGTAACCCTTGATTCTAATATAGTCGTCTTCCCTTGCATGCCTTGTATAGAAGAATGGTGCTTTAATTATAAAACATGCGACAATGAGGAGATGGAATAGGTCTTGAAGAATAGAAAGGCATGACATATTGACATGTATTCCTTCCATCCGGAAAAAATGGATGGGTCTAGGCGTATTTCAGTTCTAGATAGATCCTTTTTATCCATTTCGCAACATGTAATCCGGACAGAGGGAGTATGGTGTAAGAGCTAGGGATCTGACAGGACAACACAGCAAAATAAACTAGTTGAATGTAAAACTATATGCTAGCGGAATACGTACAGAAATAACCAAGGCAACATACACGTGTATGATTGGGAAAATAAGATGGCATTGCAACAGAGCACTAGAACAGCACTTCAAAGTAAAAAAAACATGGTATGGCGGACAGATCAAGTACATACTGATGAATAACAATGCATAAGATATTCAGAAGCATGATGTCCAAATTAAGCAGATGGCATTGCGATACAGTAGAATGACAGTACTTGAATTTGAAAACATGTTATCATGAATGGAATAGGTACTGAAAAACAGGAAGGCATGACATATTTACATGCATGATCAGCATGCTAAGCATATGGCATTACAATGAGTAGATGCACTCCAGGACATTATATGCATGTTGCACCCATATCACAGGCCAAGTTAGAGCAAGGACCTTGTGGGGTGAAGAGGATTCATCATATTTCTGCAAGTCTTCTGAAGAACTGCCTTTACATGTTTCCATCATATTGGGTATCATTGACATCAAGTTTATTGGCCTTTACATTGCTCCGTGAGGTTCTTGTGGATATATCAGTGTGTGCAATTATATCTGACATGCATGGAAGAAAACTAGTAGTTAGATTTATGTAAATGAGTGCCTGTAGGAGACGACATAAATAGTAGCACTGGGGTTAACTAGCAGCAACAGGTCTCATAAACTAAAGGGAGAACACAGATGAAAGCTATAGAATATGTATCGTTTGTACTCGAGATTAACTAGATGGCACACAAAAGTATTAAAGAGCAACATAGGTAATACTAGAAGTGTTATAATACTATAATCACCAGCACTGTGGGATAGCATTGGCTGATGGATGATAACTATGGAACAGCGTTACCTAAAGAACAAGTATCTTAGCTGAACTATGGAACAGCGTGAACTCTGAACAAGACCCGTAAGAGATCAGCATGAATATACAAGTGAAATGTGATGATCTATTTTCCGTGCTTAGATGAATAACAAAGCCATAAATGTTGCACACAAGTAAGATGAGGGCACAACCTATCGGCTGCCATCCATAGGAGTGAGCATCATGTGTTGACTTGTCGATGGCCCTGCGGTTGTTGTGGCTGTCCATGTCGAACACGCGCATTCGATCTGAGGAAGCTGTTGAGTGGGGACTGTAGCTCCCTTACGGTGTATGCTTCCTTGTTGGAGCATCTGCGGTGAGTCGAAAGACGGTGTGTCTCAAGATGCAGATAAGGCATAAAGTTAAGAACGACATATCTCTTTGATCCAAGAAATACACTAAGAGATCAACAAAGAAGGTGCGAGAGTGGTCACACGCGTCATTGATGAAGACTAAATTGGGGTCACACGATTTTATTTTATTTTGGTATTGTCCGATCTCGCGGATGGCTTCATGGCGTCTTGTGCCTCCCGGCCGACTTTGTTCGAATCTTCCCAAAGAGCCGGCGACCAACGGCAGAGCAGCCTGCCTCCACCGTCCGTGGCCCCATCCAAAACCCGCTCCCGCCCCACCACCTTTGTCGTGGTTGCGCCACCCCGGCCAATCCACAAAGACTCCCGTCATCCAGATCCGCGGCGGCAGTACCTTCAACCCACGCAACTCTAAAGATAGCCATCTAAGCGCTGCTTCGCGGCGAACTTGCGCCCCGCACCCTTACATTAGACACCACCAACGGCAGCCTAGGAGCTCCGCCGCCTCGGGTGCTGCTTCCCATTGGGAATCGATTGGCCCAAAATAAAATTCAGACAAGCGACGCCTAAATAAAGTGATTTCAGATGAGGGTGCGACCTATCTGGCGGCATGGTGAAGTAGGCAGGTCCAGCTGCCGAGTCGGTGAGGCCGGCGCGGTTGCGGTGGTGACCGGCGGCAGGGAAAGAGCGATGTCGCGACGGTCGACGGCTACGCGGAAGCAGCGCCAGGACTCTGGACGGATCCGAAGTTGGAGCCGCTCCGGCGCCGTGAACAACGGCGGGGGTGAATCAGCTCCGGTATGGTTCACGCGGCCGTCGTCGAGGCAGCACCAGCAGCACGGAGTAAGAGGCACATGGCCCAGTGCACGACGGCAATTGGACAGCGTCTCCGGCATTAGGGAGGAGGGCGGCTGTGAAATTGGTGTGGTGGGGCGCCATGGAGGTGGGGATGAGGTTTCATGGCTCGGGAGAAGGGAGCTTCTGGGAGAAGGTGATTTGCGCCCACGAGGTATGAATGGGGGCAAGGGGGGAATTGGGAGGAGTGGAACCATGTCTTATGGACGCATTTGTGCGAAATGTGAGGGGAGTTCTGATTCTACCCTTGCCTATAGGCTTCTCGGCTTGGGTCGTGTCCGAGGGTCGGGATAGTAGAGTAACTTTGCTTCTCCCCAAATAGTGGGCGGGAGCGATTTGAGGCAGGAGGCGTGTTTTGAACTATAGTGGCGCGGCGATTCAGGCGAGGAGAGCGTGTTTTGAAATAGTGGGCCCGAGCTATTTGAGGCGAGGAGAGCGTGTTTTGCCGACCATGGTTTATGAATTATTCGGCACATGTCATTTCGCCGAGGAGAAGGCGCTTGGATGAAGTTCTGAACCTACCCTCGATGTACAACGGGCCAATTGATGATTGTCCCACATAGGACGGTAATTTCGCGTCTCCCATTTATTTGCTCGGCGAATTCCACCGAAAGAGAGAGGATGTTTAACGCTTCGTTCAAATTTTGGGAGAACGAGCATCCACGTCTACCTTACCAAGTCGATTCGAATCAAATTTTGAAATATTAGCTTGCCACTTCTTTTTTAGATGGAGAGATGATGCTCGGGAGTAATGTGTTTTTACATGCTCGTTGCTAGCGATTTACTATATGACAAATAGCTGACCCACTCAAAAACGCGAATCAAACCAAAAATGAAATATCTCGATTCAATGAACTAGCTCGTTCAGTAGGTCAAAATAGTGAACTAAATCCAAAATTGAACACCTCAATCGAGTAGCATGTTGTATAGTATTATAGTACTCCATGAACATGTTGAAAGTAAATTAATGAACTTTTTTGATATACGCATATATCCGTTCATGTGTGGATTGCAGACAACATGGTCTCCAATTTAAATATTTGAATGCAAGTTTATATCAGTCTTTGATGCATAAAACGCGACCTCCCCCTCTCCCGGACTCATGCTCTCTCTCTCTCTCTCTCTCTCTCTCACTCACTCTCTCGCCGACAATCTTCAATTCTTTCGCGCGCATCCGACACAAAAACCTTGTTGGTCCCTCTCCCTTTCTCTCTCTCTCTCTCTCTCTCTCTCTCTCTCTGTGTGTGTGTGTGTGGGGGGGTCTTTCTAGTCCGCATTCATATGTACACCATCTATAGGTCTCTCTCGCACACTATGTATGATACTCTAGCTAGTCCAAGCTAGATATCTTGGGTGCACTCATCGTACGCACACAAATTCCTTGGCTCTTTGCCCGTAACTCTCTCACGCACCACTATGTCGTCTCGGAGCTCTTCCCCCCCCCCTCTCTCAAACTCTCCATCCACCTAGGTCACACATACACATGCATATCTCACTCGCACTCGATAGGCCCATCTAAAACTCTATCTCTCTCCATCGTTCTCTCTCCATCTCACACACACACACACACACAATCTCATGCCCAGCTAGCCAAGTATGATGGTCTCTCACTCAATTGTAGGCACACGCAGTCCCCCCTATATGTATATGACTAGCTAATCTTAGTCCCCATCACAAACATGTGCATGGTCTATCTCGATTTCTCTCGGGGCATCTTTCTATCGCGCAGGCACTCCCTCGATCTCCCACCCATATAGTCCCCTCACGATCTCGAGGGGATGTCTCTATCACAAACACACCCTCTCTCCCTCCCCATGCGTCCATGCCATCCATGTGTCCCTCTCGACCTTTTTTCCTTGTTGGCCATACCTCTATTGGACATGTGCTATAGGGGTGTCTCTCTCTGTTGCAAACAATCACACACTAGCTATCTTCGTGTACCTCCTCGCCTCGCTTTTCCATCTCGGAGATGCATCGTGATATGTTAGCATAAGCGAAAAACACACTCTCTCTCTAATTTATCGTTTTTTGTCACTTTCTCTTTCGCACACATACTCTTTTTGCACACTTACTCATTCTCCTTCACACGCGCTTGATCTGTCTCGACTGAGGCACTCACCTCCGTCCATAGCACATAGATTTATTGAAAAGTCAAACATCACAAAGTTTGACCATGTACGTGGAGAAAAAGAATTACATCTAGTACGGCAAACATATACCATTAGATTCACCATGAGATGTAGTTTTGTATGATGTACCTTTGGTATTGTGGATATAAATAACAATTGCGTAAACCTGATCAAAGTTTCCAAAGTTTGACTTCTAAAAATTTACATGCCTTTGCATTATCGGCGGATGGAATATCTCTTTCCCCTCTCAGCTATCGACACACCACTCAGCCTTATCGGGGCTCCTCAATCTCTCTCAAACTTTATTGGTCAGTTTGGTTCGTGACTGACCTCATGCCTTGATGGTCGATCTTTGCTGGTGTGGACGTGAGATGTAAAATATTTCTACCGCCGGGCTTGTGTGGTCTTTGAAGCGTTTGGTTCATGCAGGCCAGAAAAGCATCAACGTCCCATCAATCAATCCATGCATCAATTATTTAATGCTAATATCCATCCATGTTGTTGTTAGCCTCGTGGCCGCATCGACCGTGCACGGCCGAGCGTTCAAAATCGATCGCTTGGGCGAGGCTACTTGCGATTGTGCGGAGTTCAGCCGAGCTAATTAAAGTGCAAGGAACCCAGCCCAGGCGGGCTTTCTTTTTCACAGGTAGCAACCAAACAAGCGTGCATGAAATCCAGCCACAACCCCTGGCCATGCAAAATATGCTCACGACGCAAGCCAAGCGGGCCTTATATCTCCTGGTTCACACATACATGTGTCTCGCTCGCGCTATACATATAGACCCATCCAACACTCTCCGCCCTTGTTCTCTCTCCATGTGACACGCACCCCCCTAAGTACCATAATCCCTCACTCCATCATAGGCTCTGTTTGGATCCATGGGTTAGAGTTAGTTTGGGTTAGTTTGGAGTCAACTAACCCAAAAAGATCCAAACAGGAGGGTTAGTTTACGTTAGATGCATCTAACCCATCCAGAAAAACTAACCCATCCAAGAGGTGCTTATTTGGGTTAGTTCTTCTCGGGACCACTAATAAACACTTTTTTCTCTCGCTCTCCCTGCAGCAGATCCCTCCCCACTTCCTCGAAGCTTCTCGTCCTCTCCCTCCCTCCCTCTTGCACCGCCCGTGAAGGTGCCTCGCCGTATCCGCGCTCCATCTAACCCTGCCATCCAAACACCTCTTTACTTAGAGTTAGTTCAGGGTTAGAATCTAACTCTAACCTCTAACTGAGTTAGAGTATCCAAACAGGGCCATAGGCTAAAGCACTCCCCCCCCCCCTAAGTATGATTATCTCTTACTAGCCATCAGGAACACACGTATTGTCTCCTTCCATCCATACGTCTATCTTGATATCTCTCGGGGCATCTTCTATCGCGCACACACCTTGTCACTCGATCTCCCACCCATGTAGTCCCATCACGATCTCCAGGGGATCTCTCTATGACAAACATACACTCTCTCCTCCCCATGTCTGCATTTTCTCCGTACGTCTCTCTCGACCTCTCTCCCTTGTTTGTCAGACCCCTCTTGGCCACTTGCTAGGGTCTTCCTCTCTCGCCCAAACAACCACACACTATCTCCTCACCTTGCCTCCGTTGTCGAAGATGCATGTGTGATATGTTTGCATAAGACACGCATGCTTTTTCTCCACTTTTATCGTGTGTTGTCCATGTCTCTTTCACACACGCACACGCACTTCTCTCTCTCTCTCTCTCTCTCTCTCTCTCTCTCTCTCGGCAGGGACTCTGTCACGTCCATAAGCATATGGATGTTTTGAAAAGTCAAACCTCAGAAAAGTTTGACTAGGTATATGTGGAGAAAAACATTTACATCTGGAACGATCATTAGATTCATCACAACATGTACTTACTTCATACTATCATTTATCTTTGGTATTGCCGATATAAGTAATTTCTTTATAAACTTGGTAAAAGTTTCAAAAGTTTGACTTTAAAAAATGTTGTAACTACATTATCGAGCGGAGGAGTAGCTCTTTCTCTCTCTCTCGCTATCTCTCACGGGCCCCTCTCACTCGAACTCTCTATACCGACGGATTATACGCTCCGTGTGTCAGATAGCTCTATATATTGTTTAGTTGACCGGTCAACCAATCCACATGCTGCGTTGTCAGCTCGTGTTCTATATCTTGGTGTGTTGGCCCATGTGGCAGTGGGTGAAAATAAGTAAACTAGAGGCCCATCTGACACGCAATGAAGGAAACAAAGTTGAAGCCACTCGGGGTAGCACCCCGCACGCTAGTAAATTGAGGGCGCATTGAGGACAAACTTTGCACGCCAAGGCCTTTTCGCGCACAATTCACCACCTGCAGCGGCGGCATGCATGAAGGACGCCTTTTCGCGCACACCTAGCACACAACACACACCAGCACACGTGTACACCGACGTCGCCGCCGGTTAAGATGGACGGCGAGGCAGCCAACAAGCGGAGGCTGCTCGAGCCAAAACCGCATCCGGCGAGTCTGGACTTCATCAGCAGCCTCCCTGATGACATGCTGCTCGTCATCATCGGCCTCCTCCCCACCAAATCTGCCGTGCGGACCGCCCTGCTCTCCCGGCGGTGGCGCCCCCTCTGGCGCTGTGTCCCCCTCAACCTCACCGTCGACAGCTGCCTCTGCAATGGGGATTGCAAACGCATGGCCGCAATCTCCAAGATCATTTCATCGCACCCTGGGCCAGCCAGACGCCTTGACATCCGCATGTTCAGTACCAACTGCAAGGTCCAACCCAAGTTCGACGAGTGGTTCTTATCCCCCGCCCTAGATCAGCTCAAGGAGCTCAGCTTTGAAGCTGGACGATGTCGCTCTCTGCCGCCGTCCGCGCTCCGCCTCACGCCAACGCGCGCGCGCCGGCTTCAGCTCTGCTATCTTCCCAGATTAATGTCGCGCCGCCCTTCTTCTCCCTCAACTCAAGCAGCTCGACCTCTTGACGTTGTCATCTCGAAGAAGGCTATGGAGCACCTGCTCCGCAGCTATCTTCGCGCCGAGTACCTTCGTCTTGAGCAGATCCACGGGTTCATTAGCCTCCACATCGCCTCGGCGAATCTCCGATGGATTTATGTGTCTTGTTGGCCCCGCAACAAGACATCAATTGGGAAGAAATCACTCCAGCTGTTCCACGTTATGGTCATTGAGAATCGCCTTTCCTTGAGAGATTGCTTGTATCGGATCTAGAAGGTCCAACAAAAATCAGGGTCATTGACGCGCCGAAATTGACAGCGTTGGTGTACTCGTCTGCCAAATTCTCCGAACTCTTTATTGGATCCGTAATCGTTCAGGTACAACACTCATCTTCTTCTCCGTCTTCTTGAAATTCACATTTTAAATTTCTTCTTGATGTATTTCGACCATCTTCCAAAAATGATTCCCACAAGCTTGACCCGGTCCATGCGCATGCAAAGTGAAGATCTTAGCACTAAAATCTATTGGCCCCAATCTGGATCAAGTTGTTGGATTCCTTACATGCTTTCCATGCACGGAGAAGCTACTCATCGAGGTGAAACTTCTTTCCTATTAGTAAATGGTAATCACAACGTAGCTCAATTTTTTCGTAATTTTCCCAAATTACGATGACAAGTGTAGTGTTCAAAACTACATCTACGACCGCATCGAAAGAAATGTTTTAGTATTTTTTCTCACGTGATCACCTGCATCATTTTTATGTTGTACTACTATAGTAGCCTAGGCTAGTCATAGTGGAAAGTAACTTAGACTACTCCAGTAACTCTATGGTTACCCTAAGGGCAAGTACTACGTCTGTCCCTGGTTTACTCTTCCAATTTTGTAGTATCAAAATTTGACCATAGATTTAATCGACAAAATGTTAATGCATGTCACTGAGAACTATATCGTTGGATTCGTATTTGAACATAACTTCAAATGGTGTAATTTTTAGTGACATGCATTGGCATTTTCTTAGGTAAATCTATGGTCAAAATATTATACTAAATACGAGGTAGTATTCCCTCCGTCCCAAAATTCTTGTCTTACATTTGTTTAGATACGGATGTATCTAACACTAAAATGTAACTAGATACATCTGTATTTAGACAAATTTAAGACAAGAATTTTGGGACGGAGGGAGTACAAAAGTGGGCTATGTAGGCCAAAACATGTGCCAAATTCACTTGTGATGCATTTGGCATCGATGCCCTCCATTGCTCACCGGTGCCCCAATCTGGAGCACCTACTTTGCTCGTGCCAAATTAACTCACGAATGAAAAAAACACTGTGTGGAGAGAGAGAGGACTAAGGCAATAAAAAACACTTGTTTGGGAGAGTGAGAGGCTGGTGTAGTTGGTTTGATTGATTTGTTTATACATGTGGGTCTGTATGTGCAGCGGTGCCAACTCTCTCACATCGCGAGAGCGGTGCCAAAATCTTTTGATTTGACATCGATGCGTATTATGCGGCATACTTTTGCGAAATATGGCATCGGCCACATAGTGGAAGGCAACAAATGCCCAAGCTCTTCACGTGCTCCTAGTTAAATGAGAGGAAACAGAAACAGAGAGAGAGAGAGAGGGAGAGAGAGAGTGAAAAAATATCACTAGCCAGCCAACCCTATCGTATGAGCAAATGATATTGGTACCTCTTGATGACACGGCAATCTTATGCAGCCAGCTGCTCTAATATGTTCTCTTCTTTTGCAGATAAAAAAAGACCTGAAAGTGAAAAATGTGTTGCACTATAACAATCTCATCGAATGCCTTGATCTCCATCTTACAGAAATTGATTTGATCGACTATCCGAGGCAGCACATCCGAGATTAAATTGGCAGGTTCTTTGTTCGAGGCAAGTGTGCTCAAGGTAATGAGGTTTGGCGTTCTCTGGTGCAACAATGAATGGCGGCTGATCACCGCAAGCGCCTAAGCCTAAATGACAAAGTCTCCATGAAGCTGAATTTGTTTTGAAACATCAAGTGGCCGAGACTCGAAAACTTATTTGCCCATTAGTGACTTGTCAGGGTGGTGGATTTTAGTTTGTACGATAACGCTGCATCCACCTAAAGTAACGAAAGTTCTTACGTGAACTTCCTAGTAATTCCCTCTTCCTAGGTGCAGCATTACTCCTAACATTTGTAATATCAGTTTGAAACTTGTAATATTGCCGTGTCCTATTCCTGCGTTTTCAAAATCCTGCGAATCAAACGGGTCCTGAGTTGGTGATGATGTTGTGCATCCCATCTTTCACCAGTAGCCGTCGGATCTAGATCTGACACATACAAAACAAGCTTCTCCATTTTTGCAAAAAGATGCCCGCACTTGTTCCCTATTTACAAACAACTCCTTGTCTCTCACAATCAACCTTATCTCCTCCCCACCACATCTAGAAGGCCGTGGAAAAATCTGGCGTGATGGCCGCTGCCGGAGCAGTCCACCCGCAATCTTGGTGTTCCGTGTAATGCACGGGCATCTACACACGGGAAATTATGTCGAACAAGGCTAGTTGTAAGCAGGCTAGCTCTACAGCCATGATGATAGTGACAGCAGACGGTGAGGCTGACTATGGTATGCCGAACACGGCGCCTATACTCAGGTGTCATCTCCGTGCAGGTCTTGTCACTTCACCGTGAGGAGCAGACGTAATAATTTGACCAACGGGTAGTACAGTGCTAGTACTCCTAGGAGTACTACATTGGTAGTACTACTACTAGTACTAGTAGCACCACCATCTGGATTTAGGAGTACTACCACGTCCATCTAGATTTTAGTATTTGACTAGCAATATCTAGTAATGCATGTCACAAAAATGTACTACTCTCCTCGTAAATAAATACATGGTGTTTTATTCCTATCGCGAGAGAACTTAATGTTTTCTTGCTAACTAGAGTCTTAATAGGATTACATGCAATGAACTAAACACTTCATGTCATGTTTGGTAGTCTCAAGTCATTGAAAGCATGCACGGCCCACATCTCTCATTGGTTGATATGTCACGAAATAAGAAACAAGGAGGAGTTAATGCACCGTGCCTAAGTGTTTGGGATTATTTGGTTTTCGTAATGTGACTTACACAACATTTTTGTTTACATGCATTAACAGTTTATTAGTTAAATCAAAGGTCAAAACTTGGCGAAAAATGCAAAGGGACCAATAAACCAATAAACATCAAACTTCTCTCGTTTGGCCCCAACTAGAGGTCCGTGAGATGACTATCTTGCACCGCATGGAGGGGGGCGAGCTTCATTGACTTCTGCAATCGCCTTTGGGTGAATGACACGGGCCCGGGGTGGCTGGCCCACCTATCATACAGCCAAAGGCAAAAGAGAGGGCCGAGGAGTAGTACAAAATCCTACGCACCTACGCACGCTAACCAAGGGCAAGAGTGATCACTCGAATCGCAAGATCAGTTGACTAGTAGAAGCTAAGCTAGACCCATGGAGGCGATGAGCGCGAGCATCAGCCGGCTGTGCCAGATGGTCCACGACGCCGGCCTGCGGCCCGGCAACGAGGAACGTCTCCAGGTAGTATTGCTTGAGGCGGCAAGAGGCGAGGGGCCGCTGGACGACAACCGTCTCCTTGTTCGACGAGGTCCTCGTCGGTTTCTCGACAAGTTCACAGTCGTCAAGAAGCTCGTGGACGACTTTTACGTAAGCATTCAGCCGACGCGCCCAGGCTCTGCGATGCCCGCCACCCTCAACGACCACTATGGTGACAACCTCTTCGACGCCTTGGTGGCCTGCACCGCCGCCCGTCGCCGAGAATGTCCACCTTGAGGTCGCGCTCGCCGCGCAGTGCCTGGCGCAGCAAGACACCATGGACATAATCACCCACATCTACGCGCATGCAAGAGGAGGACGACAGGATGATGGCCTTCTTGGACCGCAGGGCAACCTTGGACGCACTATTCAGAAGCACGTTGAGCTCGCCGCCAACGCCGCTGCTCCTCACACGTCGGTTGGTGACCCGGCGCACTAGGGCGTGAGGATGTCGTTGATGGATCCGTATGTATTTTTATCTTTCCGTCAAATCCATGTAGTAGTATATGATACTACAGTAATTATCTTACCTTTCGCATCAACTTCATAATTTTGTACGTATCCATGCATGAACGGCGCCGTAACCAAACTTCTCATTACTCTAGGCAAAATCGTTATTTTCTATCTATCGATCGCGCCATGGAGCGTAACCAAATTTTACAAGTTACGAGTTCAAAAGGAAAAGCCTGTCGTGTTCGCGTCGCACCCCACACGGTTGGTCCGGCACGCCGCTCAAGCGGGAATGCGTGCGGTGTTGCATTTTCACTTACAAGTGGGACCGTAGTTGAGCAAACCGACTATCGGCAAACCCCCACCCCGCCCACCGCACGATGGCTGAGAAAACAGGAGGGAGAAGAGATGGTTGTAGCACGGACTCCAAGAAAATTGGTGTCGGATGGGACTCGTGTGGGTGGCGTGTGCCGTAGTGCTAGACGTGAATGCTAGTTATGGCCCATGCCACCCCACTATATCGAGCCTATATCGAGGTACAGTATGTAGAACAAATTTCCTGCAGTCCGTGCTCATCACTCCTCTATCTCTCTTCTCAGCCAGCCAATGGCGCTGAGCCCATCGTCTATTTGCTCACATGCGGTCCCACATGTCGCTGAAAACGCAAGCGACCCATCGAACCTCACACATCTTTCACCTCGACATCTTTGGTGATGAAAAACAAATCCAAGAAAGATCTTCGGTGGCGCTTTTGGAGTTACTCAAGAGTAGTAAGATTCTATTTACAGATTTAACCCAAGATGCACATCTCGTGGATTCAACTTATCAACTACCACTATATTTTCTTTCATGACACGACCTGGATCTTTGGATGTCCCACGTGTCGGCAAAAGGAGGAAGAACCGACCAAATCTTGGTTGTGCTCTCGGATTAGACTAGTTGTGCTAACTCAAAATTTTTATTGTGTATTCCTCCGCTCCAAAATACTTGACTTCCATTTGTCCAAAAATGGATGTGCCTATATACTAAAACATGTCTAGATACATATATATTTTGATAAATAGAAGGCATGTATTGTGCAACGGAGGGAGTAGAATGGATGCAAGTTTTTGTATTGGGAAGAAGAGTACATCCATATATTGATAGAGCGCAATTTAGTAGATGTTCTATCACTTTTAGCTAGCATAGAGGCTATAGATGAGATTAGTGCACTTGTTGATACTCCTACTTGGTATGTGTGTTGCTGCTTAGACGCAGAGAAAAACGGACCGGAGGGAGTACTAGAATAGAGGCTAGACATGAGACTAGATGCGAGGAAGCAACGTCTACTTCTTTACACTCGAAGAAGAAAGAAGCACGCAAGATCGAGCCTCCGCGGATCAACAATGAATGCATCGAGAAGGCACTAATCCAACTTACGGGAGTAGTAAAATGTATTCTTGTGGTTCTTGTTTTCTTTGGTCTTGCTTTTCTAGTCAAAATTATCGTTGAGTTCGTGCAAAACGGAGGTCCGTTTGGGGTCGTGGCGTTGCGTTGGCCTTACAAGTGGGACCGCAGTTAAGGAAACCGACTATCGGCAAACCCCACCTCGCCGCCGCCGATGGCTGAGTTAGAGAAATGATGAGGTTGAAGAGATTGCTCTAGCACGGACTCCAAGAAATATGATGTCGATGGAAGTCGTCTTTGGTGGTGTGTGCCGCACTCGGACGTGAATGCTTGTTTCGCCCATGCCACCCTACTACTCCTACTAGTTAGTACTACTATATAGTACTACTAGTATCGAGGATTCGAGGTGCTGGTTACGTAGTACAATATGGCTCTGATAAAAACACCCGCACGACGCGCAAAGCATGTGAAGCTAGTACAAATAGTGTACTACTATTGTTGATTGGCCCCATCCGATAACCTGTTGCAATGCACGTACAATTATGTATTCAGAAAATATATTTTTTGCCTCGTCCCACCACTCACTCACAGAAGCAACTCGAAAGCCATTCATAAATTTAGTAAGTTTATCACAGGCATATCATTTTATTACATACAACAGGTCATCAACCCACATCGACAACGAGGATACATTATAAATACTAAAGTTTTCACCACACAACAAATAACAAGCAATGAAATGAACTTCAACTCAACCATTCCTCGGCGTTGAAACGCTTGCTTTGAACCACAAGTGATTCTCGGGACGGCCATCCATTGTCGATCTTGAGACCAATGCAGGACTGATCATCCAGCTGAAGCGGCCTACTATATCAAGATGTGGTAGGGAACCACCCAAATGTCCGAGGTATAGACACGCTTGCTTCTCATAAATGGTAGTAACGTTGTGTCAACAACAGCTTGGATCGCCTTTCACCATCATTGGATAGTTTTGTCCAAGGAAGAGCGAAGTTTCTCCAAGACTATCAATTCTGTATCAGGAGAAGGAGTTGGCGCTAGCACACTAGTATCCATCCCGAATACCATGCAACGGGTGTTGGAATAGGTCCGGAGAGTGCGACCATGGGAGACTACACCTGCTTCCTTAGCAGTAACATCATCAGTGGGCTGTATACACAAAAGAAGAGGTGATCCATCGGAATTAGTTGCCAGGCGCCAAATAGTATATGGGCGTTGCTCGTCCTCATGCTCGTGATCATCACCATCATCATATCCCCCTTGGTTATAAAAATCTTCAAGTATAGGTGGTGGAATGTTCACATGACCTTGGAAACACAAGAAGAAGGTTGCATGCATGTGGATGAAACAATTATAATTACGGTGAAAGACAAACGTACCGAAACAACGAGGATGCCATGCAAAAACAGTGCCACGAGTGGTGGCAGCAAACACAAGGCCCTCGTATTGAATTGCATCACAGTACTCATCCGTGTAAAGAAACTGATTTTTGAGCAATATCCATCCAGTCAATCCACTGACGACGGCAACAAGCTTGTCGAAGATAGCAACAACTTCATAGTTGTTGTAATTCCAAGAGCGGTTGGGGACTCGAGAAATTGCAATCTTCCGTAGAAGACAGTCACCATGATTGTATTTGAACGTGTGTATGATACCGGTGTGCTCAACCTCTTGGCAGTCTGCTGAGATTTTTGGAAGTGGAACCCGGTCACGAGTGTACACATTCACAAGTTCCCACTCGCAGCTTGGACCCAATGTAAACAACCCAATCTCCATTTGCTTTGCCCAAGCCTTGCCCTCAAGCGATGGCATCTTAACATCATACGATCATTATCAAGCGGCATCAACTTGCATAGGCGAGGCCTCCGTCCGTGACGGCGCCGACCATCGTGGTCACGGCGAAGAAGATAGGGAGATCAAACCGCTCCTTGACTCTTGGGTTCCTTGTAATGATGTTATTAGTTGAGTCGAGAATGGGCTTGAATGAACTTGCCATGCTAGCCGAGGTGATGACGTCAGACCGATCAATGAGTTCCTCCACCACGCCATCTTTCACATCGGGCAAGAATAACGGGTCGCTTCCGCCCTGTTCCTCCATGGAGAAGACGATCAAACAATGGCGTAAGAAAGGGTGAAGGGCTGAAGGAAAATGGAGGAGGAGAGGAAGAGCGCTACAGCAGTTCCAAATCGAGAGGGAAAGGCGAAGAGTCGGTGGACGGTTGCCGCTTGCCACAGTTCACGAAGGGCGCCCGCCTACACGCCGGTTCGAAAATACTCCTATCTCGCCGTCGTCTCACCGATATGTGGATCGGGACCACATGTCAACGAGACATGGTGTGTAATTTCTCGTGCAAAATGCGATCGGCGCGTTGGCCCGAGGTGCCGCATTAGTTATAGGCCTTTATTTTTTAATGGCGCGCCGCTCAGTTTTGAAGCACGACTAATCGGTAATCAGACGCAGAGAAAATATAAACTACTCTACCACTACTCCACCTCCAAAGATTAGTAGTATAAAGAAGATATATAGGTTGGAGCTTCAGCGCTTTCTTGCCAAGGGCTGCCCACTTGCTTCTCACACTACCACCCTCTCTCCAGATCTAAAAAGACGGCCCTCTCTCCTCCTCACCGGTGGTCACAGATCCGCCGGGAAGAAAAGGACGGCAGCGTTGACCTTTTCGTCGTCGGCGAAGCGAGGTCACGACTGATGACAAGGCCGTCCTCTCAGACCTAGAGCCCGCGCGGGATCGCTGCCATAGTGTGTGCGGAGGACGACGACCACGAGCGAAGCCACTTCCCGCCGACCCTCAGGTATGCTACCTCTTTTCGAACCATACCCTTGTTCTATTGCCCCATCTGGCACGTCGTTGCATGTGGATCTTTTTCCACTCCACCATCTTCCCAATTTGCTATCCTTTGCTCTGCTGGCCATGCAGACAAAAACCATAATTTGCACTATTAAAGGAAACCCTACTTCATGCAGACTAATGCATGTCTGGGTTGAATAAGGAAAGGAAGGGAAAATCAGTAGCTAAGGAACGAGTCTCATGTCTCTTGGTTGAAGAAGGGTAGAAAGGCATGACAACGCAATAGAGAATGACCAGGTCGATCGGTTTGTTGTCCTCACATAGGAAAAAGGTGGCTAAAGAGAACAAAAATGGGACGTAATCCACATATCCTACCTGGATATTTGTTGCTCTGGGCAACCATACCTCCCTCACCACTCTGCGTCCGTGGGGGTACATCGTACTGGTGTGCCCACTGTCCGAATGGGCCTCCCATGCTCTTATTGCCACTTTTTTGCTGTTAGTATAACACCAATAGTCAAGTCAAGCAATGCTACTGCTAAAGTGATGCCACATTTAACTAATGCCGCCTCGGCCTAATGCCACAGATAAATTTAAGGAGTGCCATTTAATGTCTTGGATCATTTCAGGTTAGCTGTTGATTGTGGATGTATTAAAGATTTTTCAGCTAAGGCATTCTAATGTTGTTGCACAACCAAGATACCAACGATGAAACTTGTTACTACCTTCAGATTTTTGCACTATTAATGCTTATAGATTACATACCTCACTTTCATGAGATAAGTTAATTTTTTATGCAGTGTCACCAAAATGCCAAGGCGCTGATGTCATTTTATTTTGGTTAAACTGCACAAACAATTATGAAGACAAGAGGAAAGGTCAAGAGTGGGCACCTCCTCCTCGGCTGTTCTCTTGATTATCAAGAGAAAGATCAAGTTTTTATGTTTGATCGATTATCAAGATTGGGATAGCAATTTTTAAGGTCCCCCCGAGTTCGAAATGATATTTACCTTGGAGGTACATGGTTTGCAATTTTTTTATACTGTCATTAGTTAATAATGCTAGTTACCTTCAGACTTTTGTATTTGGTTTAATGCTCATGCACAGCTAGTATACCAATGCTGAAACTTGTTACCTTTACATTTTGTATTGTTAATTTTATAGAAACCTTCCAGTGCTAGAGTTTATTGAAATCTGTTCAGTAAAACCATTGTACTGTACCCTGTAATAAACTAACTACTCTACTGTTGCACTAGCCACTGGATTAGTGTATATTTGTAGTATTCGAATGGTGTTGCATTAGCGTATGGACATAAATAAAGTGTGGCAAGCTTTCCCAGATATGTGCTCAAGAAAACTACTACCTGTTTTTCTAAATACTAGACGTTTGGGTACTTTAAATTGAACCGCGAAAACGTCTTATATTAAGGAACAAAGGATGTAGAGTTCACTCAAATTATCCCGGTAAAGCTAGTCACACCTTTGTTAAAATTAATGTTCATTATGTTATCGGAGGAGGTCTCAGATGTTTGTCTCTAATGCATGTCTACTACATACCCGACATCATGATGTAATGTTAAGTCATTTCCTTTTGTACAGTGTAACTAAATTGTCAAGGCGGTGATGGCATTTTATTTTAGTAGAACTGCACAAAATTTGCTTAAAAGAAGAGGAAAGGTCAGAATGGCTCAGTTTTCGAAAAAAAACTATGTATGCCTTCCTCGACATCACCGTTGTTGCTTTATTTATTCCTTCAAACAGGTGGTTAGAAACAGTCTTGCTACCTTTCCCCATTAAGAAATTGGAATGCTTATATTTGTGAATCTATGCTTCAACTAGTGCCACTTTTATAGTAATCACACTTTCAATATCTATGCAAACAGGGATGCTCGATTTTAGTGGAAGTGCACAAAAAGTCCAACTAGTTCAACATTAGGAGCATGTTTTTTTCCAAACCTTTATATCCAATTGGTGGCACTATGAGCTGTTCATTATGAAGGTACATGGTTTGCTACTATCTTGCTACTCTTTTTGTACTGTCATTAGATAGTAATACTAGTGGTTTGCATGTGAATTTATTGGCAGGGTGGACCTACATTGGAGGTGCAGGACAAGATTCAATGATTGGATGCTCAATTTCGGTTGTATCAATTTCACCTCTTCCATCACTGCGAACATGGTGTGGTATATGTTTACTAGCTGCTTGATATTTGTGCGCATGAGATGTCTACCGTTGCTATTTGGCAAACAAACAAAGTGTCCGCAATTTTGGTTGAACTGCACAAGAGAATAGTATAGTCATTGCATGCAGTGCCATTTGAAAATAGACACAAAGATTGGATAGTCACTTCATGGACTGCAGAAAAGTAGTCTTGTACTATTTATCGCCAACACTTGGTGCTTCATTGCTTTGGTCTGATTATACAATGGGCATCATTTTCCCTAAGTTAAAGTTTGTATTCAAAATAGTCTCATTGTGTGATCGAGAGAAGACCAAATCATATTGCAGTGGATGTTCCTCCATCATGTGTGGTTCATTCTCATGGTTCCATTGTTGGTGAAACCACTTACGCTTGTAAGAGGAATTGTAGACTTCACAAACAAATTTGTCTTTCAGTCTATCTTGAATGTTGGCCAAGAGAAGCATCCATGTTAGTAGGAAGAACAGATGTTTTTCTAGATCTTTGCTTTTGGAGCTACATATTTGTATATGATCTCGTGAATCATTGAGATGCATTAACATGTTGATCTTATGTATGGGAATCGTACTAGTTAGTTTTAGTTGCGATGCAAGATCCGAAGTGGCTGATCTTTGCTTTTGGAGCTACATATTTGTATATGATCCGTGAATCATTGAGATGCATTAACAGCTACTTATTTCTGTTCGCTCGGTGTTTACAAGTTCTTGATCGATCACTAGCTAGCCTACAAATGCGCACTGGCAGTTTTATTTGCGGCGAAGATGCGAAGTGGCAGTTTTTGAATAAAATGCCTACCTCTCAAGAAACCGACAAGCTACACTATCGATCCTACACGGATAAAAATGCCTACCTCAAGAAACCGACAAGCTACACTATCGATCCTACACGGATAAATAGCATATCACGCACGCACTACCTCCTTTCCGGTTTGCGTGGCTCAATTCAAGAAACGACCTACTCGATCCTACACGAATAAATAGCGGATCATGCACGTACTAGTACCTCCTTTCCGGTTTGCGTGGCTTAATTCAAACCTCTCACCAACCAAGGTACTCCTCCGTCCGGTTTATTAGTCCCGTGAGCAAAGCAGCAAGACCAAGGCATGGCAATAATTAACGGCATGCGAAGTTTAAGCCTAATCAATTCCAGCGATTTAAGTGGCTGCATGCGTGCTCTCGGCTGCGACTCGTTGCATGCTGCCGCGCATCGCTGCGAGCGATTACGAGTGCCTACATGCAGCGGCCGTAATTAAGGCAGCTAAGCGATGCGAAAAAGATACTTTAATTGTTGCGGGCTTTTAAACCGTGGAAATCATTATTGACAAGGAGGAGATGATTCGAGTGCACTCGTTTGACCGCCATGCCGGCGTGCGACCCGAGCGGGGACGGACGGCACAGTCATAATTTCAGTTTCCCTAGTTTTCCACGGCAAGCTGGCGCGCTAAGCCATTATGCATTGAATTCCGATGACCGTCGCGCTACCTTCCCCCTATAAGTACTGTTTCCCGGCATTCTCCAGTGCCACCGTGACCCAACTCGCCATATCCTTATAAGCCCCCACCAGCCCGACGTCGCTCGCCACGTCTGCCATACCCCCGCCGTCCACGGTAGGCGACGCCGGAGGCGGTCACTGCCGGAACTAGTGTTCGGTTTTTCACCGGAAGGCAGACGGAGGGAGGAGGCATTCTATCTGTATTTAGATGGCAATGCGCAGATCAAGGAGTTGTTGGAGCGCGACCGCATGGCGGAGGAGCAGGAGTTGTTGGAGTGCGACCGCCTAGCGAAGGAGCAGCGTAACACCGATTTGTGCCGCCATCGGGACATGGAGCAGCAGTGCACCGACGCTCTGAGTCGCGAGCAGAGCGCCCGCAACTGGGCCGACTACGTGGAGGCCGGCACCCGACAAATAGCCCTGGAGGCTGTCGGGCACGCACGCGTTCGCGACGCCGATTTTTACTACCAGCTCGTCAAGTGGGTTTCCCGCTTGGAAGCCGAAGCTTCGGTGGACCACGCCAGCATGGAAAGGGCCAACGCACGCGAGCAACGCGCCCTATCGCACCTCTGGCAAGTCCGAGGCGAGGCGCAGGACGCCGGTGCCGGCGTTTAGCGTGTACCGCCGGCATCGTCTAGTTAGCTAAGAGTAAGTTAGTACTTGTCTAGTGGGAGTAGATAGTTAACTTGGCTATGATGGTTGTCAACGTGGAAGTTCAGTACTCTATATGTGGATCGGACTGTTACTTTGCTCGAATGTTGAACTTTCCGCTTGAACGTATGGAATGGGCTGTTATTTTTTAAATGGGTTGTATTTGTCCTCCACGGGTTTAGAGGCTGACTTGTGGGCCTAGCAAGTTGATGCGTACACAATCAAGAGATGATTGCGTGGAGAGGATGACAAGAAGGACCCGCCAAGGTCATGGCAAGACGCAAGCAATTGCCTCCTTATTTCAAGCCAATAAAAAATGGCTCCTCCTAGTGGATTTCTGACATCTGGGTCCCATGCCATTGTCAACGTAGTCAATAAACGAGAGAATTGCACAACGAGCGGCTGGCACCAGGGACCCAGCAGCTCGCCCAGTTATTTCTATTTTGGCTTAATTTGATAAATGCCTCCGATAAATGCCACTGCAATTTCCAAACTTTGAAAAATGTCATTTCTAGTGGCATTTTTTGAAGTCTGGAGTGGCGTTTTTCAAAGTTTGCAAACTGTTGTGGCGTTTTTCAAAGTTTGCAAAAATTGCAGTGGCATTTTTCAAAGTTTGGAAATTGCAGTGGTATTTTTATGAATCACCATAATTGGAGTGGCATTTATCTAATATGTTTTTGAGACAGGAAGGTGGTGTCAATCTGGGCTGTAAGGGACACTCGCCTATCTAGACAACCTTTTCTTTAATGTTTACCACATACCAGCCCAGTAGTTTTTTTTTTCTTTTTGAAAATGGCTAGCCCAGTTTTTTTGTGATTTGTCAAGTAAGTCACTTTATCAGGCCTGTTGGGCTAGACGAGGAGAGCTTCATTCGGCTGGCCGAGAAAATGGCCAATCAGTAATGAGAAATGGGTTGTACATTTTTAAAACACATCAAACCGGCAATTAGTTTCAAATATCTTTTTTTCATTTCGAGATTTTAAATTGCATTGATTTTTATGCATGGACAATTTATTGGATTTTATATTGATATACATTTATTTTTAAAATCAGTCTGAATGTGACTCGAAATTTCGGGATTAAAAACAGTTCGCATCGCACCGACATATGCAAAATTTCAGTATAATTTTTAACCATGGCCACAATATGGGCTGTAATGCTAGCAAAAAGAATATGGGCTCCAAAAACCCGTAAGAATTAGCAAATGGGCTGTAAACTATTTGAAATAATGGCGAGATGGGTTGTATGTGTTTTCCACAGATTTGAGACTTTCCACAGATGGTTCAGTATATTGTTGGATGTCCATCCAACGGACCGTCGTCTTCTTCAATCTCTGCTCTTCCTGCTCCGGCCGCTCAAACAATCGCCGGTGGGACTGCTGCTCCCTCCTCCTCCCATGCCGGTCTGTGCTGCGTGCGAGCCTCACCGCCCCACCGTACTCCCATCGCTGGCCTAGCTATCCTCTACTCACCCTCGGCCCCACACATGATGTTATTCTCCGCGACGGCAGACGAACCAATAAACCCTCGACTCCTCCACGTGGGAAATAACTGCCGAGTATTCCTCGGCTCCGTGTCGTTCCCTTCCTAGGCCTCGCCGCCGTCCCATCGCCTCGGTGCTCTCGGCGCGGCACGGTCAACGTGGTCAATGAACGACATCCATCGGAAGTGGACTATACGTGGAGAGGCTGACAGCTGGGTCCCGCAAGGAAACGCCTCCTTATTACACGCAAAATAATGATTCCTCCACCTGACATCTGGGACCCACCGAAAGGGCCTCTGTATTTCGCAAAAAAATGTTACCGCCGCTGACAGCTCGGACCCACCAGCTATATCTTCGCACGCAAGGAAGTGCCTCCTTATTACGCCCAAAAAAAGAATACCCCCTTGCTAGCTGGGACCCAGTATAGTGGGCCTACTAAGTTGACGGGGACGAAGGGCTTTGTCAACTTAGTCAATATGCACGATTCTAGCTCGACTGACCGTACGATGTCCATCCAACGGCCGTAGTGCTTCTTAAACCTCTGGTCTTCTTGCTCCAGCCGCCCAATGCAGCGTCGGTCGTGCCGCCTGCTCCTGCCTCCCGTGGTCGGTTGTGCTGTCACGGAGGCCTCGCCGCCCCCATAGTACTCCCACCGCTGGCCAGGCCATCCCTCCACTCCACTCACCCACACCCCCTGTTATTCTCAAGCGGCGACAAAGACAAGAGCCGAACGATGAACCCTCGTACTCCTCTCCGTGTGGGCATCCACTACCGCGTCTTCCCCGGCTCCGCGTCGTCCCCTTCCTAGGCCTCGCCGTCGTCCACCGCCGTGGTGCTCTCGGCGCGGCGTGGTCAATGTGGTCAACAACCGAATTCCATCGGAAGAATACTGTACGTGGAGAGGCTGACAGCTGGGTCCATGGCAGCCGCAAGGAAGTGCCTCCTTATTACGCGGAAAATAATTATTCCTCCACCTGACAGCAGGGACCCACCGGACGGGCCACCAGTATTTCACGAAAAAAACGTTTGCCCCTGACTACTAGGACCCACCCAACGGGCCACCGTATTTCGCAAAAAAAACGTTCCCCCTGCTGTCAGCTCAGACCCACCGGAAGTGCCTCCTTATTACGCACAAAAAAATGAATACCCCCAGCTAGCTGGGACCCACCTTGGTGGGAGGCTGACTTGTGGGCCTACTAAGTTGACGGGGACGGAGGGCTTTGTCAACTTAGTCAATATAAACGATTCTAGCTCCTGTGACCGTACGATGTCCATCCAACGGCCGTAGTGCTTCTTCAACCTCTGGTCTTCTTGCTCCGCCCACCCAAAGCAGCCGGCCGTGCCGCATGCTCCTGCCTCCGTGGCGGATGTGCTGCCGCGAGGCCTCACCGCCCCTACTATTCCCACCGCTGGCCGAGGCCTGCGGCGGCGGCAGACCTCACACCGCAGCCGAACCGGTGAACCTTCAGATTCTCTTGGTGCGGGCTTCCACCGCCGCGTCTTCCCGGCTCCCGTCGCCCCTTCCTAGGCCTCGCCGTCGTCCCATCGCCTGGTGCTCTCGGCACGGCGAGGTCAACGTGGTCAAGGAACAATTTCCATCGGACGTGGATCTGTATGTGGAGAGGTCGATACCGGGTCCACGACCGCAAAGAAGGAAGTGCCTCCTTATTACGTGCAAAATAATTATTCCTCCACGACAGAAGGACCCACCGGACGGGCCACCGATTTAGCGAAAAAACGCTTCCCTCTGCTGGAACCCACCAATTACATCTTCGCACGCAAGGAAGTGCGTCCAAAAACGATTCATCCTCGACCGCTGGGACCCACCGGCTACATCGTCGCACGCAAGGAAGTGCTCGCGATCGGGACCCACCTGGTCGAAGCGCACGTGGCGTTGTCATTCGGTCGCGAACATGTACGCGTATACTTGGTCGATGTAGAGGCGCCGCACGCGTCGTAGAAGTAGAGCGGCGCGACGTGTCGTAGTAGAGGTGCGACGTAGCATGTACACGCACGTCTGTGGCGAGGGTGCAAGAAAGAAAATACTGCCACGCACGCATTACCACGAAAGCAGGGTCTCGAACGCCTACTCGCGCATACGTACATGGCTGGGTCGGAACAGAGAAACAGCGTCGTCGTCGTGTTCATGGGGAGCCAACCGGCTGGGTCGAAACGGAATGCGTGGTCGTATTCATCGGGAGGGCTTGGACGGAACAGACGATGGAAACGAGGCATGGCGTACCGCACAACGGAGGAAACAGCCTTATGTTCGACCGGCCACGTTCCAAACGGGGTCATGTTGATCGGGAGGGGCCTGGCGTACCGCAAAACGAAGGAAACATACCTCCTACGGTCGAAACGGGGGTCCTGTTGATCGGGAGGGGTGTGGCGTACCGCAAAACGGACGAAACGGACCTCCTACGGTCGAAACGGGGGTCCTGTTGATCGGGAGGGGTGTGGCGTACCTCAAAACGGACGAAATGGACCTCCTACAGTAAACGGGGTCTTGTTCATCGGGAGGGTGTGGCGATCGCAAAACAGGACTCCACGGGATCCGTTCATCTCCACCGCCGACCTCCTCCGGCCTCCACGGCTACCGCCGACCTCCTCCGGCCTCCACGGGCTCCTGTTCATCCAGCCTCCACCGCGCTACTCCACCGGCTCTCGCTCAACCACCCCTCTCCACGGCACCCCTCCATCGTCTCATTGCTCATCCAGCCCTCCACACCACGGGTCCTGCTCAACCACCCCTCCACGGCCACCCTTCCACCGCTCATCGCTCATCCACCATCCACACCACGGGTTCTGTTCATCCGCAGGCAACGCCACCGCCATCGCTCATCCAACCCCTCCCCGCAACGCCATTTGTTCATCCAATCGACCGGCTTGATTAGCGGCACTAGCGGCGAATCGCTCCATCGGGTTCGATTAACAACCATAGATCAATCGCCGGGTTCGAGAACGCGTAGTTCGCGGTAATCGCCGGTTCGGGATTCGAGAGCCCAACGCCTCGCTTGGGCTTCGATTAGAGCTAACGCCGCACACACGCAGCTCGCACGAGAGAACGCGATCGCTCCGCCTCGACCTCCCACCGTGAACCGCAACTCCCGAAATTTTCCTCCCCTCGCTTCTACCACGGTTTTTCCGTCATGGACGGCCCAAAGAATGTCATGCAGCAGTGCGTCTCCGCCCTTGAAGCACGAAAAGCCCATTTTCTGTCATGATTTTTGTCATAGAAGTAGGAGCCCACCACATCTATGATGATACCGGTTTTGTCACAATTATCGTCATAGAAGTGTCATATGTATGATGAGAAAAAAAAAATTGCTCGCCCAAAATGTCACGGATGTGTCTTTTTTTTGTAGTGTTGGTTTCAATAACCTTTCGCTTCATCATTTCTTTGACTTGATGTCATCACCGATCGATTACACCTGCATGAAATCTCTCAACAATTGTGTCGTGATCATCATCAGCATTCTGAGATCTTCTAGGATATCAATTGAATTCATGATGAGAAATACCATCCTTGCCCTCGAGATGAATTGTGTTAACATCGACAACGTTCTTGCATTCACCCCGACACAAAACTTGTTCATGTTTTGTGTTGTACCTAGAGTTCCTTTCTATCCAACTTATATTATGATTCTACCTTGGAGTATTACCATCTTTTATGTCAAGAATGTTACTCCACCACTTAAGAATTCTTGGTATAGTGATACTTCTCACCATCACCATTCTTTCTTGGTCCCCGTGTTGTTTCTAACCGGAATACCGACAATTGAACTATGATGTGTGAATTCAAAACTTCTAACAATCCTATTGCTTTGAAGTGAATGGTCGATTAATTCATTTTAATTCTTTTGTTCATTAAGTCGTCGTTCTAACAGTTATCGTGCAACCCATCCCCATATTTCGGATGCACCTGTCAACCAAGTTTAATTGTGTATGCTTTCCTCGAGCATACATCATTATATCATTTGATCTGGCGAATGTTATCTCTTTGTTCATATAATTGTGGAAATCCATCTTCTTGGAAATCTCAATTAATTAGCGCTGAGTCCACCAGCCATCTCCTCCCCCTCTCCTTGATTTAATGATGAACGCTTGTTTCGGAACTAGCTTCCATAGTTCATTTCCCGAGAATCTTACAATGTCATCTCCTCAATCTGTGTTGCAGCTTTTCTTCTCAGGCATCCTGAGTCTGAGGTATTCTGACACCAATTGGATATGAATCCCGGTCAGGAATGATGGTTGGAACATATTTCCAAGAGTTATAACATTGGTCTTTATATGACCCGGTAAGGTGATGTCAGGCCTAGCACACCTGGCCAGAGGCCCTACTGTTATAGATTCCTTTTGAGCAAGGTTATCCATTCTTCCATGAGGA
Source organism: Aegilops longissima (assembly GCA_021605205.1). Lineage (NCBI taxonomy): Eukaryota > Viridiplantae > Streptophyta > Magnoliopsida > Poales > Poaceae > Aegilops > Aegilops longissima. The sequence continues at coordinate 214,132,257 of CM038676.1, read as the reverse complement.
AATTGTAAGACTTATTCTACAAGTTATTCCTGATGGATCCTTTGTGTTTCCAAAGTATGATTTTCACCTGAGGACCATGTCAATGCTATCTCGAAGCATGACTGTGGTACTCCGATTTTCAACAAGAACATTTGAAGCCCAAATGCTAAATGTTTCTCGCTCAATTATCCAAACACCGTTGTACGGGTAATATCATGAAATTCCTCCCCCTTACCTCAATGGTTCTCTACTTCCTATCATGTCATGAATATCATGCTCCGCTTGTCCTTGGGAAGGATATACCCCTGAAATATGTGTGTATACACATTTTCCTTTCCATTGTTCTGTTTAAACCTGATAATCACTTTTCCTTTCCGTTGGTTTGTTTAACCCTTCTTGTGATCTATATTATATAAGCAGTAATATTTCCCTGCTTATGTAAGCATCTTGTTGTACCACTCTGCAGTAAGACCCTGTTACTATTGTTGATGACATTTCGGTAGCCGCCGATGGACAAGAACTTTGCCTATTGGTCCGCCTCGTTCAACGAGAAGGAAAATGGTTCTCTTCGTCCCTCGCCCTTGGTACCGATTTTGTTGCTGACATAACCGACAGACTATCCTCTGACATGCCTTGCTTACATGATCGTGCAAGACATCACTGTTTTCCTACTTTTAACCCACATGGTGGGCCCATAACCCACAGTTCCACAGGATCAAAACCTGACTCTCATGTACACCCCCTGTTCCCAAAGTTATTCCTCGCGCGTGACCTCGTAAGTAATTCACGAGCCACCTCCCGAGAGATTGTCAATTCTGATATCAAACACAATACTTGTTCCCGTTGCTTTGAACCCTTTTCATGCCCTGTTTCAGGCATCGAACTATAGCCTACCCGCTCGAAACTTGCATTTTGCACCTTTTTACTTTGCTCTCGATGATTCCTTAAGTTTCAATTCGAGAGTTACTTTTCGCCACCCTTCCCGGTGTTATCTACCAGATAAGCAACATTGTAGCGGTCCATTTTTCCGAAGTTACCCCTTGTCGTACGTACGATGGAGTTCCCGAAGAAAGAATGCCGACCTCATCACGATGATCTGAAGCAGAGAAATGAAGACATCAACGTAATGGATCGACCTCTTTGAGAAGAGCAACCAAGACCGAGAAGATCCGTTAGATTTTTCGTAACCCAATCCCCCCCCCTTACTCCCCTCTTAAATCTCGGGACGAGATTTCTTTTAGTGGAGGAGAATTGTGACGCTCGGATATTTAAGCTACAGTGAACCTCCGCTAATGATGACATGTCACCTCGATTACTGTTGCATATCTCGCATTAGTTCGAAACCGGTTCGAATTCATATTCAAAAGCAAGCAAACAATAAAAGTTTTCAAATATTAAAACTAAAATGTTCTGAGTGAGCCAAATAATGCATAGGTAATTATGGTGGAGAAACCACACTTTTATAAAATGTTTGAATCCTCAAATGGGAATGAAACAACATCATACCAATTTAATAAATGCCTTTTTGTTAATTATAAAATATTAAATATTTTATTTAGGGGTTTAAACTTTAGTAACAAAGGTATAATTAGTAATACTGAGTTTGGTACAACTTTTATGTTTTATCAAACTAAATAAGATGGGTCTAAAAATAAAACAGTAAAATAAAATAAACAAAAGATAAAAAAGGAAAACAGGAAAGAAGAAAAGGCCGCCCCCCTGGGCCTCTTGGCCCAAATGGCCGAAGCCAGCCCAGCCTGCTCCCCTCCCCCCACTTGTCTCCTTCCTCTGTTCACTAGGGGGAGGGCGTGGCAAGCATCCCGTGGCCGTGGCCGTGCCTGGCCACGCGCCAGCCATCTGAGGACCCCGCAGGCGATAAGTCCCCCCCAAAGGCGTTAAACCTAGCCCCCTCTCGCACTCCACTCTCCCCCTCGCCCCTCCTCCAGATCTAGCATGCTCGACGTGCTGTCGCCACCGCGTCGCTGCGCCACCGCGGCCATCGGCCATTCCTCGCCTTGCCGCCATGCCCTGAAGCCTCGTCGCCATTCTCTACTCCTTCCAGTGCCGCTGGACGGGGCTGGGAGGCTCTGCATCGCCGGATCCTCGGTCTTCTCCAACCTGCGGACCCCGACGTCGTTCGCCGTCGACCACGGCCGACGTACCTCCCCAAGCCCACTGCCTCCCCCCTGCAGCTCTGCTGTGAGCACCCACGTCCAGTCCTTCTTCCCTCTACCTCCCCTAGTAACGCTAGCTTGCCCCGGCCGCGCCCGTTGTCGATCGCGGTGGCTTTCGCCACGCCGCCGCCGCGCCTCTGCTCATGCGCGCACTCCACGCCACCCTCGGTTGCGCACCGCGTCGCCGCTTCTCCCTCGCTCGTGTCCGCTGCCGCCAAGCGCTCGCCGCCATCGCCGGTGGCTCGGCTCCGCCGCCTCTGGCCCGCCCACGCAGCCCCACGCCGAGGTTCCCATGGTCGGCCGGCAGCTGCCGTGGGTGCCTGGGGGCGCTAGCGTATTCGGCCGAGGCCATGGTCGCCCTTGTTTGCTAGATGCTAACCCCCACTAACATCTAGGCCCCACCCCACTAACTAAAGAAGTTAATTAAATTAAATCACCTCTGGTGTATGACGTGTGGGCCCTTTCATTTAACTAAATAGTTAAAATAAGTCTAGTATAAATCTGTGACACTGACAGGAGGGTCCCATGAGGCCCAGTTGACTGGTGAAACTGCTGACTGGGCAACCCCAGTCAATGACACGTGGGTCCCAGTTGACTCTGTTGACTAGTCAACTGGTCAACAATTGACTTGCTGACTCAGCACTCCCCTGGCCCACGGTCATGCACTCTGGCTAGAGTAACACTAGGTGACAGAAGAATATTCTGTTTTAATTCGAATTAAAATAAATTAAGAAAATGTTTAAGTCTTTGAAAAATCATAGAAAATAATCCATAACTCGGATGAAAATGTTTTCTACATGAAAGTTGCTCAGAACAAAGAGACGCATCCGAATACGCAGTCCGTTCGTCTGCCGCATGTCCCTAGCATAGCGAACATGCAACAATCCCCCCGGTTCATCTGTCTGAAAACACGAAACACTAGGAATACTTCCCGGATGTTTCCCCCCTTCACCGGATTACATATTCCTGCGTTACGTCACCCCTAGCACAACGTATTTCCACGTCTTTCTTTGTGTTACATTTGATTGCTTTGTTATTTATTGTGTTCCCCCTCCGTTACTTCTTTCAGGTAGGCTCCGAGACCGTTGCTGATACCCCTGTGATCGGCTACATCGACGATGACCCCTTCTTCTTGCCAGAGCAACCAGGCAAGCCCCCCCGATCACCGATATCGCCTATTCTTCTCTATACCGCTTGCATTAGAGTAGTGTAGCATGTTACCGCTTCCGTTAATCCTGCTTCAACTGCATAACTTTGTCATTGTTGCTATAGTTGTTACCCTTACCGCAATCCTAAATGCTTAGTATAGGATGCTAGTATTCCATCGCTGGCCCTACACTCTTGTCCAAATCCGCCATGCTATACTGATCGACCGTGATCACTTGGGAGGTGATCACGGGCATATGCTATATACTTTATCTTGTTACATTACTTATGATACTGTTAGGGAGATGGGGTGAAGGCGGTGGCTCCATCCCGGAGAGGTGGGCACGGGTTCCCACGGCCCCGATCGTTACTTTGTGGCGGAGCGACAGGGCAGGTTGAGACCACCTAGAGAGAGGTGGACTGGCCCCTGTCGGCGTCAGCGGATACTTAACACGCTTAATGAGATCTTGGTATTTGATCTGAGTCCGCCACCGACCTATACGCACTAACCAACCACGGGGAACAGTTATGGGCACTCGACATCGTGGTATCACCAAGCCTTCGTGGACGTCACGATCGAAGCGGCCTACGGATTGGACTAGAACGCTGCTAGGCTAGGTCTGCTTCGACCGCCCACGCAAGCGTGGTGTACAATGGGCGATGGGCCCAAACCCTGCGCCATAGGATTTAGACCCGGTCGACTCTCTGTTGTGCCTAGGTGGGGCTGCGGCGTGTTGATCTTCCGAGGCCGGGCATGACCCAGAAAGTGTGTCCGCCAAAGGGATCAAGCGTGTTGGGTTATGTGGTGCACCCCTGCAGGGAAGTTTATCTATTCGAATAGCCGTGTCCCTCGGTAAAAGGATGACCCGGAGTTGTACCTTGACCTTATGACAACTAGAACTGGATACTTAATAAAACACACCCTTCCAAGTGCCAGATATAACCCAGTGATCGCTCTCACACAGGGCGACGAGGGGAGGATCGTCGGATAGGATTATGCTATGCAATGCTACTTGGTGAACTTACCATCTACTCTCTTCTACATGCTGCAAGATGGAGGCTGCCAGAAGCGTAGTCTTCGACATGATTAGATATCCCCCTCTTATTCTGGCATTCTGCAGTTCAATCCACTAATATGGCCCTTTACACATATACCCATGCATATGTAGTGTAGCTCCTTGCTTGCGAGTACTTTGGATGAGTACTCACAGTTGCTTTCTCCCTCTTTTCCCCCTTTACTTTGTTTCTGGTTGTCGCGACCAGATGCTGGAGCCCAGGAGCCAGACGCCACAGTCGACGATGACTCCTACTACACCGGAGGTGCCTACTACTACGTGCAGGCCGCAGAAGCGGCGATCAGAGTAGTTTAGGAGGATCCAGTGCGGGAGGCTCGCGCCTCTTCGATCAGATCCCGCTTTGTGCTAGCCTTCTTAAGGCAAACTTGTTTAACTTATGTCTGTACTCAGATATTGTTGCTTCCGCTTGTATTCGAGCCCTCGAGGCCCCTGGCTTGTATTATGATGCTTGTATGACTTATTTTATTTTTAGAGTTGTGTTGTGATATCTTCCCGTGAGTCCCTGATCTTGATCGTACACGTTTGCGTGTATGATTAGTGTACGATTGAATCGGGGGCGTCACAGTGCTTTTCTTACTTGAACAAGCATCCCACTTATGATTAACCTCTATTGCAAGCATCCGCAACTACAACAAAAGTATTAAGGTAAACCTAACAATAGCATGAAACATATGGATCCAAATCAGCCCCTTACGAAGCAACGCATAAACTAGGGTTTAAGCTTCTGTTACTCTAGCAACCCATCATCTACTTATTACTTCTCAATGCCTTCCTCTAGGCCCAAATAATGGTGAAGTGTTATGTAGTCGACGTTCACATAACACCACTAGAGGCTAGACAACATACATCTCATCAAAATATCGAACATATACCAAATTCACATGACTACTAATAGCAAGACTTCTCCCATGTCCTCAGGAACAAACGTAACTACTCACAAAGCATATTCATGTTCATAATCAGAGGGGTATTAATATGCATAAAGGATTTGAACATATGATCTTTCACCAAATAAACCAACTAGCATCAACTACAAGGAGTAATCAACACTACTAGCAACCTACTAGTACCAATCCCGGACTTGGAGACAAGAATTGGATACAAGAGATGAACTAGGGTTTTGAGAGGAGATGGTGCTGGTGAATATGTTGATGGAGATTGCCCTCTCCCGATGAGAGGAGCGTTGGTGATGACGATGGCGATGATTTCCCCCTCCCCGAGGGAAGTGTCCCCTGCAGAACAGCTCTCACGGAGCCCTAGATTGGTTCCGCCAAGGTTCCGCCTCGTGGCGTGAGTATCATCCCTAAAGGTTGCTTATGATTTTCCCTTGACGAAAGACTTCATATAGCGTAAGATGGCCACCGGAGAGCCAACAGGGGCCCACGAGGCGGGGCGTGCCTCAGGGGGTAGGGCGCCCCACCCTCGTGGCTGTGTGGGTCCCCTCATGCATTTCTTTCGCTCAATATTTTTATTATTTCCAAAAATAACTTTCGTGCAGTTTCAGGACTTTTGGAGTTGCGCAAAATAGGTCTCTAATATTTGCTTCTTTTCCACCCGTAATTCCAAATTTGGCATTCTCCCTCCTTATGTAAACATTGTAAAATAAGAGAGAATAGGCATAAGTATTGTGACATAACGTGTAGTAACAACCCATAATGCAATAAATATCGATATAAAAGCATGATGCAAAATGGACGTATCAGGTACCGGAGCGGTACTACCGCCTGTTGCTACAGGCGATACTACCGCTGCCTATGGTGGTACTACCGCTGGCTTCATCCGAGCCACTCTCAACACAGCGGAGGGCACTCCAAAAAGACATGAAAGAACTGGGGGGTGCAACGGAGATGTGTACATGATGATTCCACCCAAACATTTCCGATACGGACCCCCTCTTGATAGTACGGTATATCCTATGACTCAAGTCCACCAAAAATGAAACAAAGGGAAAACATCGTCTTCTCTTCAAGCCTTGAGGGGTAGAAATCGTCTCGTGCCAAATGAACGAATATCTAAAATGCTCAATGCACATGATTAGTCCGCAAAGGCATTGTCATCAATCACCAAAACCACTTAGGAAGAAATATGCCCTAACACCCTCCCCTGCCCCCTAGCCTATATATAGAGGGGGAAGGCGCATGGGGCAGCCACACCTTCACCCTTGCCCATTGCCTATCTCAACTCCTCCCACGTTTCTCCAGTACACGCTTGGCGAAGCCCTGCTGGAATTCTGCAGCCGCCACCACCATCTCACCATTGGGCTAGTCCCGATCTCATCTACCCCATCTCCCTCACTTGCTGGATCAAGAAGGAGAAGACACCATCGATCTGAATGTGTGCGTAGGGTGCCGGATTTGGTATGTGTGGATGTGGATGCTCTAAGAGCATTACTAGTAGAACCCTCAAACCTTCAAATCCTTAAAGCAGTTTTAAGGGTTGAGAAGTGCCACTTTTTGACACTTTTAATGGTTGAAAAACAGGGGTAATATTAGAACCCTCAAACCCAACCCTTAAACTGCTTTAAGGGTTGGATTTGAGGGTTCTAGTCTTTGCCTCAACCCCAATCTTTAAAACTGTCATTTCACATATCACAATTTATGACAACAAGAACACAATCAACTTCCAAACAAACTACCAAATGACAATCATTGATGCATGGTTTAATAGTTTACATCACAAAATCATCATCTTCCTCCTCTCAACGGCACCATCACCAAAAGTTGCACCTCGTCGCCATCTTCTAGACCACAAGCGGGCTCCATCAAGCATCTCCATCGGCACCGGTGGAGTCGTACACACCGCCATCACCACAACTACTCATCGGAGTGTCACCTCGAAAAGTAGAGGACGCAACACGGAACATCCTCTTCCTCTCCGCGATGTCCTCCTTGTAGTCCTTCCACCATTGCAATTGGTCTTGATCCATGTCCTTCTTGGACATCATCATGTGCTCTTTCTCTTCCACCATGAGTTCTTTCCATACCTTTGCCTCTTTGAGCTTGATCATCCTCTCCTCCAACTCGGCCTTGCGCTTTGCTTCTTCACGCTTTGCTTCAACTTGTGCAAGCTTGACCTCTTTCTTCTTCTCGGTGATAAGAAGCTTCATCTCCAATGTCTTCGTTGTCAATTCCTATCTTGCCTTCATCATGTGGTCCATCTTCTCCCTTAGGCTTGACGCCTCTTCTTCCATCTTCACCCTTAGCTTGCCCTTCTTGTTTCCCTCGGGCTTGCCCAAGTTCCTCTCCTCCTCATCTTCACTATCGTCCATCCTTAGCATTGCCGACTTCTTGGGTGCGGTCTCTTGATCCCTCAACTTCCACTTGTCAAAGGTTTGAAGAATTGACCAAACATGCTTAAATGGGAATGGCTTGCCCTTGGAAGCGGCCATCTCCTTGTACCTCAAGCCGGCAATTGTCTCCTATCAACCACACATAAATACATAAGAACCCACCAATAGCATAGTGCACACACATAATCAAAATAGTGAAGAAATATGTACTCACATAGTCACTCTCCACAGTTCCACTAGGTGGTGCATCCTCACTTGGTCCATGGTCAGACTCCAACGAGAACAAGCGGCTTGATCAACTCCCACGGCCTTGAAGCGGCCGGAAAGTGCGATGGATGAACCCACTATTCTTTGGCTTGATCCTACAATAGACGCCCTCGATCCTTTGCCAATACAGCCATCGGCTTGATCGGTGCGGTGGTTGCATCCATTCCCACACTGCCCAAGCACGAACCAAGAGGACATCTTCCGCCTCGGTGTAGTTTGTCGACGCGCGTGTGGGCGGGAAGCGGCGGTGAATGCCTCCACCCCTATCTCGGCCACCTCCTCCTCGTCATCCCTTCATCCTCCTCATCTTCCTCCTTTTCCTCCAAGTCGCCACCAACCCTAAAGGGGTCTAGAGGCGAGCTCCGAGGTCCACCTCCGCTTTGGAGGAGGCCATGAACGAGGATGGGTTGCCATTTCTAACACCTCGTGCTTGGCGGGAGGAGGTTCGGCGACGTGTGGCGGGGGCGGGCATGGGCGGCGGCGGCGGCTTCTTCCCGGCTTCTTCATGGCCGGGACGAGCCGGCGACTTGAGGAAGCCCCACGAGGCCCACGGCCGGCCGCCCGCCAGCTCTTCTTGGGGCGCGCGCGGTGGCGGGGCGGGCGCCGAGGCGGGACGGGGCCGGGCGGGAGCCGGGAGGCGGGAGGAGGAGGCCGAGGCTCGCCGCCCGCCGCTGGCCCCGACGTGGTCGCCGCCACCACGCCGGGCCACTCGGGTGGGGGGCGGGCGGGCGGCGAGGCGGGCCGGGCAAAGCGAGGTCAAGGCAAGGCCAAGGTGGCGGACCCTCCATGGCTTTGCCAAGGCAGAGGGCGGAGGCGGCGGAGGAGGAGGCCGGGGAGGAGAGCTGGCGATTGGCTCCAGCAAGGAGCAGGCGAGGAGGAGGAGGACGGGGGTTGGGGGGGCGATTTTCCTCTCAACCCCTACTTCTACGGATTGCAAACTGGTTTGAGGGTTGGATGTCTAATTTTTTTTTTACGGGTTTGAGGGTTTAGAGGTTCTAGTCTACGGCGTTTTTTCCGCGAAAACTGTAAAAAAGCAGTTATTTTTAGGGATTTGAGGGTTTGAGGGCTCTACTAGTAATGCTCGGCTTAAAAATAACTGCTTTTTTACAGTTTTCGTCGAAAAAAAGCCGTAGACTAGAACCTCTTAATCCTCAAAACCTCAATTTTTTTAAAGGTCCAACCCTCAAAAGTAAGGGTTGGGAAGCAAAACCTACCCCAACCCTCATTTTGCGGTTATACTCACATGGAGGAAAAATCCTCCCAACTCCGCGCCCACGCCTCTTGCCGTGCTAGTCGCCCTTGTCGTGGCGGCCGACCGTCGACCTCCAGCAAGAACGACAACGTCGTTCACGAGGAATATTCCGTTATAAGGGTTGGATTTGAGGGTTTTAATCTTTGCCCCTGTTTTTAACCCGTAAAAGTGTAAAAAAGATCATTTTTGAATCCTTAAAACGCTAGTGAAGGTTTGAGGATTCTACTGTTAGACTAGTAATGCTCTAAGCAATCGGACCCGCACAGGACGTGACCGATCCCAGCTGATCGGTCGAGCGAGCGTCCTCTTTGCTTTCTTTGTTTGGGAAAAGGCCATCTCCGCTGCTCGCTTTTTTTTTTTGAGCCGCATCAGATTGAGAACTGGATATGCTGGGTTCAGCCGTCGTCCGGCTCGCCACCCCGCCTCGCGCCGCCGCCTCGGCTGCTGCCGGAAACATCTCTGTATAAGCCTTCTCCTCCTGTCGTTCTGCGCACTCCTTCCTACGGTCTACATACGCATCTCACATGGAGTGGCTTCTTGGTCTGTATATTCGACGGGCGGCGACAGCTCGTGGATGGCAGCCTCTGCGCTGTGCTGCACCCGGGGGCGGACGACGCAGATTCAGCGGCGGCGGGGTGCTCGCACAAGTGGCGGATGGTGATCGCCTACGACGGTACCAAGTTCAAAGGTTTTTCTCGCCCCTCTTCTCTGCACCCGGATTCTTTAGATTGGCGGTGTTTGTGTATTCAATCATTATTAGATTCTTGGGGGTGGTGATGAATGGTTATCGGTGCTACCTAAGGACGGTTGCATCGAAGGGAGAAGAGAAAGCAAATGGTTGCAGAAGGTAGGTTTTCTATTACCGGGGATCACTAGTTTGCCATCAGACCAACTATTTGCCATATGATTAGAATGTCCATTTTAACTGAGTGTGCGTACATGGGCCTGGTAGAATTGTTAGCTTCTACTCTCTCCATCCCAAAACATTTGAAGTTATATATATATAATGTTTCCTACAAGCAGTGGTAGTTACCACCACTTGCGTTTTGTATGTTGTATGTAGTATCTGTCGAAACCGAGAGTATGTATGTGTAGTATGTAGTATATAACAATGATTAGGTAGTATATATACTAATTTTTAGGTAGTATGTACCATTTTTGAGTATGCTTTTTTTACGCATAAATATGTACGTATTTCATAAATATAACAAAAACTATGGGCTCATATGCAATTTTTTCACGTAACTTGCTTTTAAATATCTTAGATATAGTATATGAACATATTTAAAATAATAAAATAGTATATATAGTACCACTTGGTAGTATATGAGATATGTGGGGTAACTACCACGGGTGGTAGGATGGATTTTCCTATATATATATATATATATATATATATATATATATATATATATATATATATATATATATATATATATATGTCTTGTTCCGTGTTTTCTAGAGACAGATTGATAATTATGATTTGTTTCTAGCTAATAGATCTAGCAGATTAGTTGCATTTTTCTTTTTTCAAGATTCAAGATGTATTTTGTGATGAAAACATTTTTTTGTGCCACGTAACATGTTTCTTGATCAATGGAAGCATCATTTTTCTAGTACGTTGGAAACATATTTGTTCGCTAGATGGAAACAGTTTTCGTCACCAATATTAACGTTTTTTCTTTGCAATGGTAATATTTTCAAGTACTTTGGAAACAAGTTTTTCTGTGTGTAACAGAGTCAAATTGTATGATTTTTTTGCTATGGTTGAAACAATATAGCAGACACTGATAGTGGTTGAAACAAAAAATTACTACAAGAAGCAAAATGAATAAGATACAACTTCACTAAAAGAAACAAAAGTACATGTGAGTGAAGCACACACAATGTAGTGATTTCAGAAGAACGAGTGTAGAAATAAAGGAAGCACATGGTGGTAGTGGTTGAAGTAAAAATTTACTGCCATAGAAACATGCGTGAGAAATATAAGTAGGCTTTGTGGCTGGCACGAAGCAACATTCTTGTGCAATGGAAGCTTAGAAAGTTGATTTCACAAAGGCATGCTTGCCGGGCAACATTTGGGGTCAAAAAATTTGTGGTTTGCGAATCAGTTTAATAAAAACAAATTTAGGTTGAGTGCGCTCATAACATCTTTGAAATGAAGTACCGCGAAACGACTTTTCAATACACTGTGCGTAGGATTGGTTTACCGGAGGGAAGAGTTTACCAGAAATAACGGGGCAATTATGCGACATTTCTTCTTATCTTGTCAATTTTATTATGAATGCCTTTTTTTGTTGTCATTTTGTTGGTTTTGAGGTTTTATTGTTGTGTCATTTATGACACTAACTACCGTACACCGCTAGGACGTGCTTTAACCATTGGATATTTATATTTGAATTTGGCCTAGTGATGATTCATTTCGTGAGTATCCAAAGAATCGATGGTGATCTTAAGTAGCATACGGTCCTTGACATTTATGGTTACACTTATTGGGGTGAAATTTGTAAACTATAGCCCCAGAGAAGGAGGTAGTTCTTTTTAGGATCTTGAGACATTGATGTACGTGTATATGTGTCTACCACCTCTCCTACATTACCAGCAATACTAGAAGCAGCACACACATTTCGTCATGAGGGCATTCAAAAAACGTTACATCGGCTTCGGGCTGATTTCCATGTACCACAGGCCCGCAAGTTGGTTAAGGAGTTTGTGCAGACTTGTGTGAGATGTCAACGCCACAAATGGGATCATTTACACCCTGCAGGCCTGTTGCAGCCATTGCCAGTCCCACAACAAATATGGGATGGCATATCTATGGATTTTGTGGAGGGGTTCCCGCATGTGCACGGCAAAACGGTCATACTTACAGTAGTGTACAGTTTCTCTAAATACACACACTTAATTCCTTTGGCACACCCTTTTTTTTTCCGGGAAAACGCAAAAGCTTTGCGTTTCATTGTATTGAAAAGAAAGAGTGTTTTATGTTACAGTCCTCCTAGGAGGCGAATTACAGTCAGGGGACATGAGCTAGTGCACGCCCCAGTCGGAGGCAAGACTACTCGAGTCCAAGGCGCCGCCAGTAGCCCAAAGTTTGGCCTCCTCCTTGATGCCGTGAACTAGCGTCCGGATGGAAGGGCGTGCGTCGTTGAAGACGCAATCGTTGCGGTGCACACCCTTATCCTCTACTTCCGTAGCAAGAGTATTCTTTGATGAGGTGGTTCTTGCATGGGATGCCAACATTGATTGTCAGTGATCGACTGATCGTGGTCCAATTTTCACTAGCCGCTTTTGAGAGGGACTCTTTCAGTTGGCTGGTGCACAGCTTAAAAAAGGCTCAACTTTTCATCCCCAGTCTGATGGTCAGACAAGAGGCCGTGAACAAAGCGATTGCTATGTACTTACGCTGCCTTTCAGGTGATCGGCCCCGACAATGGCTTGCATGGGCCACTGTTTTTGAGTCACGACTAGACTAGTCTAGTCGACGAGTCGCACTGCCAGGGTTGACTCAAACCCCTCGACTAGTCAAGACTAGTCGCGACTAGTCGATTGGCCAGGCTTGACTCGTCACTAGTTGCTACCCCATAACGACTCATCGACTCGAAAACCTTGGCATGGGCGAGTATTGCTATAATACTTCATATCATTCCTCCCTTAAGGAGTCACCTTTCAAGGTGGTTTACGGGTGTGACCCTCCATCTTTGCACTCTTATGAGCCAGGCTGTGCCAAACTAACTGCAGTGGATTCTCTTCTCCAAGACCATGATGGATTTCTTGTTGATATTAGGGTTGATTCCTGCAGGCACAACAATACTATAAGAGACAATATTGACAGTCCCCGTAGAGCGCTCGGTTTTGAGATTGGACAATGGGTTTGGTTGCGTTTACATCATAGTCAGGTGGCATCTTTGGCAATCAAGGCTCACTCTAAGCTAGCTCCCCAATTCTGTGGATCATACCAAGTCATAGAACAGATTGGTTCAGTAGCTTATCGTCTCAAACTTCGAGAGAAAGCTCGGATTCATGATGTCTTTCATGTTAGCTTGTTGAAGCCTTACCATGGGGAGACTCCTGCAGTTCCGCCACCATTGCTTCTGCTTCACAATGGTCGGGTGTGTCCTGTTCCAGAGAAGGCCCTCAAATCTCGCGTGACTCGGGGTAAACTGCAAATTCTCATCTAATGGCAGGGACTACCAGCTACTGAAGCTTCTTGGGAAAAGGCTGGGGAATTGCAGAAGATATATCCACAATTCCAGCTCAAGGACGAGCTGCTTCTCAAGGAAGGGAGAGATGTCATGTGGGGATCTACGTATCAGAGGAGGCAACATGCATCCAGACGTCCAGCTTAAAAGGCTAAGGAAACCTAGTACTAGTTGGCTGCAGCACGAGTCCATGTCCCACAAGTGTCTTAGTAGTTGCACGTTCAGTTTAGGGAAGAGTCTTAGTCCAACTTTGCCTTTGAGTCCTATATGTGTAAGGCCAACCCTATATAATGCGGCAGCCATCGTTATTATTTTTCGCGAATACTCTAGGCGCGTATCATTGCATTGATAGGGGAAAGAAACATTAGTTAGGCAGCCCACAAACAATGTACACAACTAGGAGATGATGTGGGTGCCAATGAGCAGATAGAAGGGGGGATGCTCAGCCCCAGATACAAGAGATCATGTTACAGGTAAAATGGTGTCTAAGCCTTTGGTACCAGCCCATGTCCAACGCCACGCCTCCTCTTTGACAGTCTTGATGATCTTGTGAGTTATTATGAGTCAAGTCAAGAAGTCTAATCCCCAATCTTGATCTCTCCGTTTCTGCCTGCCGTAATTCTGTGCCCTGTCCCCTGCACCTCTCCTGCTACCACGGCTCCACCAAGGGGGATGCACGGGTCCTAGTCCCCAGCCTCCTACCTATCACAATCATCGTCTACGCTCAACCCATGCTCGTGACACATGTTGTTTTCTTTTTTGCCCTCATCCGATCAGTGCACTTATTTCCTAATATTGCTGTATTAGCACATCAGGTTGCATGCCCCTTGAATGTGGCCAAACGATCAACTATGTTCCAATGAGGCTCAGTAGTTCCAGCCAAGATGTAGGCCTTTAATTCAGATAGCTCCTCGTCACTATCCCCTTGCTGCCGCAAGTTCTCAAAGAGGGGAAACTGTGGACCGGAGATGGCGCATAGATCGGCTGTTCTTTCGTCAGCATTGCAACATGATAAAGCATCTGCCACAATGTTCTGGCGACCAGGATGAAATTCGACACATAAATCAAATCAGAGGAGCTTGCTCACCCAATGATGCTGTGGAATAGTTGACAGACGTTGATCCAACAACAAATTCAAACTATAATGATCTGTGCGAACAGGAAAGGATCTTTCCCATAAATATGGCCGCCAATGACACACAGCCTGCACTAAGCCAATGAGCTCACGTTCATAAGCAGCAAGATGCTTGTGTTGAGGTGCAATCTGTTTACTGAAGAAAGCCACAGGACCATTTCCTTGATGTAACACATTCTACCACAAAGTCCAAGCTGAAATCAGGCAATTGTAGCACAGGAGATGATACAAGAGCCTTTTTCAGAACATGGAACGATGTTTCTGCTTTGTTCATCCAAGCAAATCCCGCTTTCAATAACATTGTAAGGGGAGCCGCAAGTGTACCAAAATCCTTGATGAAGCGGTGGTAATACCCAGCCAGACCTAAAAATCCATGCAACACAGAGCGAGGAAATGGCCGTGTTATGAAAGCAACTTATCTCTCTATTGAAGGCCCAAGGGGCATATATACATTACACATGACTTGGGATACAAGGAAAGTAAACATGGCCTAATAGAACTCTTAGTCCAATACTAATATTTGCCAACACCCCCCCTCAAATGCAAAGCTTATGCAATAGCAATGCATTTGAAGAAGTGTAACACTAAAAAATATGATAATCCAAATCCGCGTCTTGAGAGTGTCGTCGTAGCATGAAGAGTCTTCAAAACCTGTCGAGTCAAGCCAAAGGGAAGAACGGAGAGATGGCACATCAGAGGAAGACACCACATCACTTGAAGATACAAGAGAAGTATCAAGAGAAGATGAGTTGTCAAAAAAGTGGGCACATCAAGAGAATAAAGCATTGCGCAGAGAATCATAGCCTACGACAACCGAGGACGAAAGAAGCGCGGTGGCTAAGGCACAATGGGCGTAGGTTGATAATGCAAAAAGAGTCCAGAAAATCCTACAGAAAACAACAAGGGCAAGTAGGCCACAAAAGTTGTATAGAAAGGATCAGGACCAGAGAAAGGCTGACAGACAAAAGTATGGTGGACTCGCATGGCATGAGAAACACTAGATATCAACGGATTTGGTGGATGCAGCGGAAAATATAGACTAGAAAGCAATTATACTAGAGAGTAGCGGAAGGAACATGATTTTTCTATATGATGCCTCGCGGGAAACAGAGGAGCCAGCAACCTCACATATTATAGGAGTCCAAAACTGGGCTTGAAGCGACAGCGAGCCAAGCGGGAGAAATCCACGGTGGACAACACCGCCAAGGAATCAGTTCGTGGCTGGGTAAGCAGAGCAGTAGCAACAGGAGAGCAGCACACGTTGGGGCAGCAGGGATGTGAGAAGCCAGGGCGAGGTGAGCGTTGGCACGCGGAAACCGGCGCGGGGAGCAGCGGGGCCCGCGACCTGGAAGTCGACGGCGGCGTTCATTCTGGGAGGGAGTAGCGGCGAGGCAGGCAGCTGATCCAGGAGTCTTGCGCGGCGAGGCTGGGTGGGGCGACACCACAGGGAGGCGTTGGGAGCCAGCGGTAGGCATGGCCGACTCGAGCTGAAGAAGAAGCGGGCGGACGTCTGTGGCAGCGGCTTGGTGATTGAGGGGCGGCGTTCTCCTGGGTATGGTGCTGACGGCGAACGATCTGGACTGCAACTTGGCGGTCCGATCTGGAGCCTGCAGTGCATTAACCCGGGGCAGAGGCACCCCTCATGTGCAGCGGCCAATGAAGACTGAAAAGAAAATTTGATCGGAGGACGAGCTGCAACTCCGGAGGGGACCTAAACCTAGGCTCTGATACCATGTTATGAAAACAACTTATCTCTATTGAAGCCCCAAGGGGCATATGTGCATTACACATGACTTGTGATACAAGGAAAGTAAACATGGCCTAATAGATCTCTTAGACCAATACTAATACTTCCCAACATCGGTCACTACCTGAACCTTTAGTTGGTCCATAGCGACACCTTCACTGTTGATGACGTGGCCCAGATAAGTCACTGAGGAGACACTGAATAAGCACTTGGGCCGTTTGAGAAACAAGTGATGATCTCAGAAGAAAGCAGAGCACAGATCTGACATGCCTCAAGTGGTCTGACCAAGAAGTGGTATAAATCAAAATATCATCAAAAAAGACCAAGACAAACAGGCGGAGGAAAGGGCGTAAGATATCATTCATGAGAGCCTGGAATGTTGTCGGGGCGTTATCAATCCAAAAGGCATGACCACGAACTCAAACAATCCTTGGTGGGTCCTAAAAGCCGTCTTTTCCCCATCGGCAGGGTTCATACGCGCTTGATACCCTGATTGTAAATCCAATTTGGTGAAAAAGAGAGTGGGGAGTGATGTCATGTGGGCCTAGCACTTCAGGCGCAGAAACAGGGAGGGTCCCAAATCTGCTTAGAGATAGGCTTTATCTTTAGTTTGCTGGTATATCAAATTAGTTAAGTATTCCCATCGATAAAGATCGTGTTAGTTGGAAAGTTAAGTTATTGTATCAGCCGGCCCTATATATAAAGGGACCTAGGCCTAGTACGTGTGCATCAGAGAATCAATAAAGAAGAAAAGAGGAAGGCTTGCCTCCAGTTATCCCCAAATCCTAACTTCCCTGCACCCACGGCACACAAGGATCTGCACGGCTACGTTCTCCGGAGCCTGGGCCGTGACAGTATCACTACCCCTTGTTAGCTATTTTATGTTCTATTAGCAACTAGCTGGAGGAAAATTCTGCAGTTTTGAAGCAATTTCCTCAAATTAAACCTGTCTATCATCTATATTGTAGTTATATAGTTGCTTGACTCCATACTAACATTACTAAGATTGGGTACATAACTTCAGAATTTTGAAATCTCAACTGATTCTCAAATTGCTATTGTTCTTAGGTTGGCAGTATCAACCATCACCTCCAACTATACAATGCTTTCTAGAGAAAGCACTGATACGCATCACGAAACTGGACCGGAAGGAGCTTTGTTTGGTTGGTGCAGGAAGGACAGATACAGGTGTTCATGCACGGGGTCAGGTTTAATTATCTTATTACACTGGAACACGGTCTCAAATTGATATATATGGTCCTACTTGTATATCCTTCATTGTTGGTAGGCTTAAAAATGCTGTGATAACACGTCATATGTTGTTTTGCAGGTGGCACATTTCACCACGCCGTTTGCCTACCATTGTCTCGACAGCTTTCATTCTGCAATCAATGGGCTTCTACCTCCTGATATCCGAGTTAGAGAAATTAGCGCAGCTTGTCCAGAATTCCATGCTCGCACATCCACAAAGAGCAAAATATATCATTACAAGATCTATAACGAAGCAGTTATGGACCCCTTCCATACTAATTATGCTTACCACAGTGCACATAAACTTAATCCACATGCTATGCAGGAGGCTGCAAATCATTTTGTTGGAGTACATGACTTCTCATCTTTCGCCAATGCAGTACATAATGATCGTGTGCGCAGTCCAATAAAGAAGATATCACGCTTTGATGTTACTAAAATGGTGACTTATTATCCCACGAGTTTGATTTTCTACTACCCTTACGAGTTCAGTATCACCTGCTTGATTTGTGTTTTGTTTGACCTGACATTTTCTGGTTGCCGTACAGGATGCTATCATACAACTCGAGGTTGAAGGCACTGGCTTTTTGTACAGACAAGTGAGGAACATGGTAATTTTGATCTCTTGTTTAATCATGTGCCTAAATTAAGTTATTTTTGCATGTCACATCACCTGAACAGAATTAAAGAGCTGTGAGTAGTACGGTAGTAGGGGCCTGGTACCTTTTGCTTGCCTTTGTTGATTCATGTGCTAGCCCTTGCATGGAACAAACTGAGTGTAACACAACCTCCTAACTATTTTTCATATAATCTTACCATATAAGCATTGAAGAACTTATCATGACCCTTTTACTTTTGAAAATATTGTATGTGTTAATTAAGATAACACAGAGTCATTACAATCATGCCGCACCAGGTGTTACCAGGTCCAACACGGAGGTCGGAGCTGACTGCGCGAATACACCACTACACGCCCTTCTCTACTAAACCTAGCTAAACCAACTTGCCGTGATCCTTAATAAGCATGGAACGTGGTATATGGCTGCATGTGATACAAGCGCCTTAGCCAACTCATGGGAACAATTGTTATTCTTTTACTTTTTACCTTGTCCCTGAAAAACAGAATAATCAATGAAGCATAACAGCAGTTCATACAACTGGGTTACTTGATCATATATCGAATGTACAATGGGTATCTAATGATTTTATCATATGCCCAACTTACGCACTAGTATTTGCAGCTTTTGTGAGGGAGAAGATTATATTTATCTCACTAACTCAACAGGAAATATCTTTAGGGAATTGACTATCAGACACTTTTCTTTCTTGAAAAGGGGTTTGTACTCCCGGTTTCTGCAGCGATTGATGCACAAAACGCTTTTATTACAATGTTATAGAATGTAGTAAGAGAATGTAAACAGGACATACACGACATCAAACAATAGATATTACGCAAGGCACTTAACATTACTATAATCCTATTGCTAAGTCGCCACCTAAATTGGCTGAATATAGTCCATGCGAACCATCTCCAAGTGGCTGCACGCAGAGTCCAGATGCTCCCGAGCCTCCGACAGTATGCTGAAGCAAACATTTATTTTTAATCTCTAGATCTTCCACCCCGATCTTTTGGCTGGCAAATAATGCTCCACTTTGTGAGCTGATATTTGCGTTTATGCTCATCCGGTTGCTAGAAGAAACTGGATTTGTGTTAGTACAATCTTAAAAGACGTTGCTCCCTAAGCACCATCATCACCATCTCGTCTGATGTTGGGGGAGCAACGCCACCACACGTCACTGGTCGCCTGCGCCGCTGGCCCCGCCGCCACTGCCTCTCCACCGGCCGCCCACACCACTGCCGCCTTGCTGCCACACCACGTCGACCACCAACACCGCACCCGGCGCTACCCGCCATCTGCCAGCAGCGCCACCGCAGCATCACCGCCTCACCGATACACATCGCTGGCCGCCCGTGACGCCACCACCGCCTGCCAGACGTTCGCGCCGGGCCCCCGCCCCACCGCGCCGCCGGTCGCTGGAGCTCCACCGGTGTCTTTGTGCACACTAGAGGGAAAGATAGAGAGAGATTAGCCACTGACATGTCGGACACATGTCAGGCTTAGTTTAGGGAGAGGTTTATAGGGGAACTGCTACAGCCGCACACCTGTGAAACCCAATAAAATTATTGGAAGAGCCTCCAAACGCACTTCTAAGGCCCTCTTTTGTTAAGACCGGTGGCTGAGAGCGTAAGAGTAGAGCTATATTTGAGCTTATAAAGTGGTAGCTTTCTTTTGTGGCGGAGATAAATTTTTTTCATGTATTGTTATTGCAAACATCGGTTGATATGCTATGTTATTTCGGACTTGATATCTTGCTGTACTATATTTTACCTGCGATCATCATCATTCCCCCCCACGTTCGAAACCCCTGATGTTTGTGAGTGTTTATGCCACAGAGCAACTCGATAACATGTTGGCAATGCAGGTAGCTTTGCTAATTCAAGTTGGAAGGGAGGGACTGCCTCCTGAAATCGTCCCGAGAATCATTGCGGCAAAGGACCGCAAAGAGCTTGCGAAGGTGGCCTTGTCAGCACCACCACATGGATTGTATCTCATGTCAGTTAACTATGACAAAGAAATCTTGAAGCCTCCTGTGGGTTCCCCTCCGGTGAGCTTTGGAAGGACTCATCAGATCAGTAGATGCAAACTTCTGTTTTACTAGCACAAATGTCCGTGCGTTGCAAAGGAAGAAAAATTTTATGTTTATTAGTGTAAAACACATTCGTTGTTCATTAAAATTGTACATCCCATGTGTTGCAATATTATAAAATAAATTTGAGAGCTTGTGTGGTATTCGATAGTTTACCTGCCGTGGTGCGTAGTACATCTGCTCGTGCCTACCTTATCTGCCCATTGGTGTGAAACTCACGGGCTACAACGTTGATCCTTAAAAAATACAAAAAATGATATTATTTATATATGTATATAACATTGGTCTATAAAGTTTTTATTCGATCAAATATATACCACTTTCATGGATTTCACAAGGAATTGAGAAAAACATTATTGGATTTGGATCAAAATCAACTACCTTTGTTTCTCAAGAAAAAAACTTTCTTCAAAATATAGAATTACCTCAGCACATGATTTTTTTGACACAGTACAGACGCAAGCGCTTATACATACGCACATACACTCACCCCTATGAACGTACACACACATGCCCTACCCATATGAGCACCTTCGAGAGATTGAGCCGGCATCGTCGACGGAAACGTCTCCAGGAAATCCTGAAATAAATTCAGGAATAATGCGAGCACGTAGGTTGGGAATACTGTCAGCATTCCGGGAAGTAGGGTACCCAGACTTCCTGCTTGCGGCTCATGGGGTGGCTCCATCGACGGCCTGGTATGGCCCATCTTCAGCACCTTTAAGACAAGACCTTCGCGAGGGGCCAAGCCTCGCGAGGTGGACGACACCAAGACCTTCCGAGGGAGCGGCCTCCCCAGGCCGGCTCCCGAGGAGCGGAGATTTCTATGCAGGCGCCCACCTCGTGAGGTTAAGGTGACGCCAGCCATGACGACCAAGGCCAGGCGGGCGCCAGCGGGCGCAGAGCACCAGGTTTCCACTTTGGTGCTAGGGAGGCAAGCGCAGGCGCGGGGTCCCGAGGAATCAGCCAAAGGTTTCCATTCCCGTGTAACAAGACCAGGACCACCAGGACGGCAGGACGGATGTCATCACCGAGCCCACCGCGGCGTCACGACCAGAAGCTTAGCATGCGAAGACCACCTTTCGTCTGGATAGGATGTACTACTTGTCCCCCTTCAAAATTGGCCACTGTGGGATCCCTTCCCGCCTTCGTTTTGGAGGAAGAGGACCAAGGCCACTATAAATATAGCTTAGCCACCATCGTAGGACGGGATCCAAAAAAGAGAAACCTGACTAGCTCACACCCACACTAGAACAGACCACGTGAGGTTGTTCATCCCTTGTACTAGTTCACCCTCAGCCCCTTGCGAGGCAAATCCACCACAAAGGGGGAGTAGGGTCTTACATCGCAAGGTGGCTCGAACCTGGGTAAACTGTTGTGTCCCTTTCCTTTCTTGTTCATCGAGCTAGGCCGTGGGGGCGACGAACTGGTTGGCTGGAGAGGTTGAGTTCTTCGCACGCGCCCCAGAGTTCGAACCATTCTTGGGTCTGCGGAGCCCTGAATCCGACATTTGGCGCGCCAGGTAGGGGTGTGTCGAATCCTCTCTTCTGTCAATCGCTCCTCCGACGTTCCGTCGTTTCCATCGCTAACGCTAGCCGTGTCCGTGTCGAGTGTCGGGCTGCTCGTGTCGCTTAGACAGCACCCATGGGCAAATGCCCACCTCGCCGATCTGCCTCCCCGGTGGCTAACGCCGCCACCGACCCCGCTGCCCGCGAGCAGCAGGACTCGTCGTCGTCGCCGTCCGTGCGTCGCGACGGCCACACCGCGACTCCATCCCCCACTCCGGCCGCGGCGTCGTCTTCCCACATTCGTCGCTGGCGGGCGAATACGCAGGCTGCGCTGCTCATGGCGCGCGAGCTTCTGCGCTATCGCCCGACCAACGACTGGCTTGCCCGCATCGCCGAGCTCGTCAACGCCGCCGGCGAGGCCCATACGCCACCCCGTTTGCCTCATCCTCCGCCATCCCTGGCGGGCGACGTGGCTCACGGCGCGTGTAACATCCCAAATTTCCCATTTGGAATGTTTTACAATTATAGCTAAGCATCTATGCATATTGTTTGAATTTGAGTGACATTTGAAGTTTCAGAAGATTTTGAGTTGATGGGATTTGAATTTGAATTGGCAATTGAAAACTATTTCAAAACTATGCCTGACAAATACTTGAGAAAAAGTATGAGAGGAGTAAACATGACAATCCAAATATGTCAGAAGAAAACATTGCCAAAAAGTTTGAATTCAAAATTTGATTTTATTTGGGATTTTAGAAAATGTTTTTTTTAAAATTTGAGTTTTGCCTCGAAAATGTTCAAATTATAGGAATATTCCTGATCATTTTGATATATATATGTCCTATATAAAATATATATATTCAAATATATTTTCTCTCTCACTAATTCAAAAAAAAAAAAAAAAGAAAAAAAAACCCAGCGCCACCAGACAACTGCCCAAACCAGCCGAGGCAGCCCACAGCAGCGTGACCAAACCATCGCCAGCAAGCAGCTCAACCAAAGCGCTGCCCACCAGCCGGAGCCCACCCGACCGAGCCCCTCGCCAAACCCCTTCCTTCGCCAACCGACCGCAACCCTCCTCCCTCTCCTCCGACGCCGGACCCACCCCTTCTTCCTCCCCACGCTAACCACCGCGCCGCGCCGCTGGAACTCAAGGATCCGGATCTCCTCGCACGATCTGCCCCTCCTTCTGCCGGTTCCCTATAAATACCCCTCGACCTGCTCCCCTACTTACCCTCGCCGACCCTCTCCCCTCGCCGCAATCCGTCGCTGAGTCGGAAGCCGCCATTGTCACCGCCACGCCGCCATCGAACCCCCGAGCTCCACCGAGTCCACCTCGAGCCCTTGCTCGCCAAGACTCCGCCGGAGGCCTCCATTGTCGCCCCGACCACCGAGCCGCCAGCTGCCGTCGTCGCCCGAGCCGCCGTCGCCGTCGACCACCGTGGTAAGTTGCCGGAATCTCCCCCACCGTCCGATCTAGGATCAACGCGTTAGATTAGATCCCCGAAGGGGTACGGTTTAATTTAAAACGACCCGGTTTTAGTTCCGGTTTATTCCGGTTTAGTTAGGTTTAGTTTAGACCGCCCAAGCGATTTATTTCTCGGCGTATTTTAGTTATATTTACCGATCGTTAGATAGGCCCAGTTTTCTTGTTAGTTAATTTTTTCGTTTCTGTTTTTAACAGAATAGTTTCAGTTTTGTAAAATCCATATCTTTTAATCTACATAATATTTTTAATTGATTATTTTTTTGTTAGTTTGCAAATTTATTGTAGTTTCTGTAGAAAATATGTTTGGCCATGTTTAAATTATTTAAAATTGTTTTATTTTAGTTTTAGACAGATTAGTAATTCTGCTATAAAATGAGTTAGGATTACTTTATTTTAGTGATTTTTTTGTCACTACTTTGTTTTGACCTTGCCTAACCGTAGGAATTTATTTGGGCATTTTAGATTTAATAAAAAATATTTTAAAGCAAAATCATGTGATTCCTATTTATTTAACTAGCTACTGTTTTCCTATTGTTTTATTTAGCAAATAATTTTATTTTTCCTATGTGATAGTTTATTTTAGGTTAGTTTCTGTAACTTTAGAACATGGACTTTTATTTACAATAAATAGAATTTTTATTTTATATTTTCTTGCTAGGATTGTTATAGGCATAACAGGAGTTCTATAATAGCTTTTGATGTGATTCTTTTTGCTCCTAGTTGCATAATGTTTTCTTTTCTGTTAGTTAGCAAAAACCCATGCTTAGGTTCTGTTAAGAAAAATTTGGTTGAGTAAAACTATTTCTTGGTTGTTGTTTGATGTGGTGAAAACATTGATTTGGATTTCTTCGAACTTTCTTTGGGTTTTGGTTCAATTGTTTTGTGTGTTATGTTAGCATGCTGTTATGTTAAGTGATCATATGTTTGTATGCTTACATGATTGTTGTTTGCCTCGGTAGAATTTCCGGAGTGCGAAGCTTGCTACCACGAGTCCCTAGCTTTTGAAGATCGTCAGCAAGGCAAGTCATTGATCATATTTTTCCTTTATTATACCTATGATTTTATTGCATTAGAATTATACCTCCCCACCATGCATGCAGTAGGAGAATTTGAAGTTATGTTCTTGAGTAGTATCATGAGGTAGGATGAACCCAATTACCCTTGTTACCATTGCCCGGGACGAAGTAGTTTATTTTGCTATGCTCGTAGACGGGGTTGGTTGAGTGAATTCATAAGGGAGATGTGAGAGTCAAGATGATGACAACCCCATGACTTCAAGCTCAAGATGGACTTAAAAAATTCACTACTGGGTGGAGGACGGTTGACGGGCACCCTGGAGAAAACCAGCGGTTGGCCGGGATGCATGGAGAAGCGCCATGACATCTTGCGGAAAGCTTCACCCAGCCACGAAGAGAAGGATGGATACCCCATTGACCGAAGCTTACTGTGCAGCCGCAAGCCATTATGGGCTCGCTTGGTCAACCCTAGTTGTGACTCGGCCGACGGTGCTACGAGATGTAGAAGAACGGTAGGATTGATGGGTACCGGCAAAGGGCCGAGGAACTCTTGGAAGACCCTGTTGTTCGTTCCGCCTTCAAACACCGTGAAGTGCGAAGACTTAAAGGAGGGAACGAATCTTACGGGTAAAGTGCGCAAACCTCTGCAGAGTGAAGATCTAATCGGTTAGCCGTGTCCTCGGTTACGGACAATTGGAGCCTCCGGAACCTGGAGTATTTCGGAAATCTCAACACTGAAATTAATAAATTAATTGAGGGGAATTATTTAATAATTGGGAATGAGACATTGGTTGGTGGAACCATCTCAATAATTACCAACATTTCGTAGTAATTGCAAACAAGTCCTTATTGTAGGAAAAAGCGGCTTTTTTCAAAAACAATGAAACTTAGAGCCCCACACCAAATTGCATATAGTGTTAGTAATTTTATTATTATTCTCTTCATGACTTGCCAAGATATTCAAAATGCTGACCTACACGATCGCAACGCCTTATGTTGCAGAGGAGTATTCGATCAGAGTGAGGCTACGATCCATGCTTGGCGATTGCCCTATGGAGTCGGATGGACTCACTATTCTTCTACGCTTCCGCAGCTTTATTTAGTTTATTTCTCATGAGTTGGCCTTCGGCCGAATTTATTCTATTGTAATAAAGACTCGATATGAGAATCTTGTAATAAATTCAGGTGTGATTGAACTTTGATTATTTCATCAATGTACTGTGTGTGCCAGCATGATCTTGGGATGGTACAACTACACAGAGACTTGACCGATTTTGGGTCGGGTCGCTACAGAGATGGTATCAGAGCACACGCTGACCGTAGGACGTAACCCCTAGGATCGGAAAGCCATAGGAAGAGACTATTTATTTTATGTCCTTATCATTCCGTAATTCTCCCTGTTCATTTCTCGACTTCTCTCCGATTTTCAACATTCTAGATGGTCACGAAGTTCACCCAGCTTTGCTACGGAGTTTTGCCACCAGATGAGACGATGCCTCTCGGCAAGAAGCTGGTTCAGATCGTGAAGAAGCTGAAGATTGCTCTGCCCTCGATCACCGGGAAGCCTACCAATGCACTTCCGACGGATACCCGCTACAGGATTGAGGTACCTTTTTCCGAGTGGAGATGACGGACCTCTCGTGAGCAATGACCAAGATTATGAAGAGAGCTCCACTGAAGGAAGCCGCAAGAGGAGGCGCCCGATCGAGGACGCCACACCGAGGACGCCGCACTGGAGGACGCAAGGATAATTGATGAAGACATTTAGTCGACCGCCATGTTATTTTATTTTCGTCGACCAGTTAGGCCATTATTTTCGATTAGTCGTGAGAAATTTGTAATCCGAGATTGAACCATGTTTGAGTTGATTGAATAAATGATTGGTGTGATTATGATTGTGCATTCATATGGGTAGTGATATTTTCTCATTAGACCCTTGTTCTATTCTAATTTTCTCATCCACTCCAAAACACCAGATGCCTCCGAGACGTGACCCCGGTCTCAACTTTCCGCCGGAGCTCACCCAGCTGATCCAAAGAGCAGAATGCCCTCATGCGATGCTCATCCGTAACTGAACAACAACAACAACAACAACAATCCACCGCCACCACCCCCGCTGACAACTTGACCCGCTTCCTAAGGCTGAATCCGCCCGGTGTTCTCTAGCAGACCGAGCCGATTGTGGTCGGCGATTGGCTCCGCAAGGTCGGAAGGAGTTAGCCACCGCTGGATGCACAGATGCAGAGAAGGTGCGCTTTGCCGCACATCGACTTGATGGACCTGCAGCCTCTTGGTGGGAGAACTACACAGCCACTTATCCCATCGCCACCATCACGTGGGATCAGTTCCAGAAGCTTTCCGCACCGCCATGTTTCAGCTGGAGCCATGAGTCGAAGAAGCGTGAGTTCCGCAACTTACGCCGGGGAACCGTGACAGGGGCAAGACGTGGATGAGTTCAGCAAGTTAGCTCGCTATGCCCCGGATGATGTGGCCACAGATGCCGCAGCAGGAAAAGTTTCGAGGGACTCAATGACGAGCTGGGAATGCAGCTAATGGTGGCTACCTTCAACAACTACCAGAGCTGGTAGACAAGGCCACCATACTTGAAGGCAAGCAGCAGCAGATTGATAGTCGCAAGCGGAAGTATGGCCAGGGAAGTAAAACTCGAGCTCAGCAGAAGCCCGTTATGCCCCATACTGGAGGGCATACCCATCATAACCATGGAGGACATAACCATGGAGGAAATGGGAACAACCGCAACCAGGACAACAAGTCGCAATGGAAACGGCAATGGAAACGGCAATGGCAACCAGATCGCCCCGCCCGGTTCGAAGGATCTGAGTCACATCACTGCTTCAAGTGCCGTAAAACAGGGCACTATGCCACCGACCGCCCGGAGGCCAAGCAGAGGAATGGAAACGGCAATGGAAGCTCAGAAAGAAGCCCAACCCTTTTCCTCGTGCTCGTGTGAACCACATTGACGTGGAGGACGCCTATGATCAGCCGACACTATGGTTGGTAAGTTTTATTAAATTCACATCCGAGATTGGTACTCTTTGATTCGGTGCAACGATTCATTCATATCAAGGGTAGTTGTGGAAAAGTACGGGTTGCCCACTAGAACCCTTAGAAGCCCTCTTCACGCCGGGTTCGCAGAGGAGAAATGATGGCAGGCTTAGGCTGTCATGCAACCTCAACATCGGAAACCATAAATTTCCGCAGACCTCATAGTATTGGAAACCCGGACCTTGGATGTGATCCTAGGCATGGATTGGTTGACGAAGTTTGAAGGAAACATAGGCGTGCTCAAGAAGTCGATTCTCGCTCACCACTCCGGAGCGTAAGAGGATCAAGTATGTATCCGCACGTATCCCGATGAAGAATCAGTGCATTCTCACACGGGAGTTGTTCAGAGGAAGTGCCAGAGTGCAAGATTTTCCCGATGTGTTTCCAAGGAATTACCAGAATGCCACCGACAGAGACATTGAATTTCTGATTGAGTTATTGCCCGGCACAGCCCCAATATCCAAGAGACCCTATCGGATGCCCCCGAACGATTTGAAAGAGATCAAGAATCAAATTAATGAGCTATTGGAGAAGGGATATATTCGGCCAAGCTCATCACCTTGGGGAGCCCAGTTCTTTTGGTAGAGAAGAAGGATGGAACCACGAGAATGGTTAGGATTATCGTTCGTTGAACGACGTGACCATCAATAACAAGTACCCTCTGCAGATGATTAACGATCTATTTGATCAGCTAGTTGGAGCCAAGGTATTCTCCAAGATCGATCTTCGATCAGGGTATCATCAGTTGAAAATCCGACCTAAAACAACATTCACCACCAGGTATGGTTTATATGAGTATACCGTCATGTCATTCGAATTGACTAATGCCCCTACATACTTCATGAATTTGATGAACAAGGTATTTATGGAATATCTAGACAAGTTTGTCGTGGTGTTCATCGATGATATACTGATTTTCTGCAAGAGCGAGGAAGAGCATAAGGAACATTTGCGTCTAGTTCTGGAGAAACTCCGAGAACATCAGTTGTATGCCAAGTTCAGCAAATGTGAATTTTGGCTGAAGGAAGTCGGATTCCTCGGACATGTTATTTCAGAGAAGGAATAGCGATTAACCCCGCCATGGTTGTATCACCACCGATTAGCGATCGCCCACCTCACCAAGGAGATCCGCAGTTTTCTCGGACTCGCAGGATATTATCGGAGGTTTATTGAGAATTTCTCGAAGATTGCCAAGCCCATGACTGAGCTGTTGAAGAAGGACGCCAAGTACATTTGGACCGAGGATTGTGAAGCCGTTTCGAGGAATTGAAGAAACGTTTGGTTACAGCCCAAAGATTGATTTTGCGGACATACACAAGGATTACCAGTATATTGTGACGCTTCTCGTCGTGGACTCTGAGGAGTACTCATGCAGGAAGGAAAAGTTGTAGCTTATACCTCCGCACAGCTACGACCACACGAGATGAATTATGCCACCCATGATTTGGAGTTAGCAGAATAGTGCATGCACTCAAGACTGGAGACATTTCCTTATCGGAAACCGTTGTGATGTCTACACAGATCATAAGAGCTTGAAGTATATTTTCACGCAGAAGAGTTGAACCTCAGCAGAGGAGATGGCTAGAGTTAATCAAGGACTATGACATGAGATTGCATTACCACCCGTGAAAGGCTAATGTTGTAGCAGATGCTTTGAGCCGTAAGAGTTATGTGAATACTCTTATAGCGGAGGATTACCCAGGAGTTAGTCGATGACCTCGAGATCTTCGACTAGAGATAGTTCCGAGAGGATATGTTGCAACTCGAAGTTCAGTCCACTTTGGCGAAAGAATTCGTGAAGCCCGTAAATCGGACAAGGAAATTGATGAGATAAAGAAAAGGATGAATGAAGGAAAAGCTAAAGGGTTTCGTAAGGATGAATATGGAGCTATATGGTTCGAGGATCGATTTATGTACCCAATGATCCCGAACTCGGGAAGCTAATTCTTCAGAGGCTCATGATTCACCGTACTCGATTCACCCGGTAACACCAAGATGTATCTGGATTTGAAGGAAAGTTTTTGGTGGACGGTATGAAAAGGATATTGCCGAGTACGTAGCGATGATGCGATGTTTGTCAACGAGTAAAGGCGTAACATCGGCCAGTGGGTTACTTCAACCTTTGCCGATTCCCGAGTGGAAATGGGAAAAACTTGGAATGGATTTTATCACAGGATTACCCAGACCTGCTCAGGTTATGATTCCATCCGGTAGTGGTTGATCGATTGACCAAGGTAGCTCGCTTCATTCCCGTGAAGACTACCTATACCAGCGCTAAGTTGGCCAAGATATACATGACCAGGATCGATGTCCGCTTGGAGTTCCGAGGAGTATCGTGTCGATAGAGGAACACAATTTACCTCAAAGTTTTGGAATCAGTTGCATGAAACTTTGGGTACGAGGCTGGAGTTCAAGACAACTTTTCATCCACGCATGGATGGACAGACCGAGAGAGTCAACCAGATCTCGGAGGACATGTTGAGAGCTTGTGCGCTAGACTATGGGTCTAGCTGGGATGATAATTTGCCATACGCGGAGTTCTCGTACAATAACAGTTATCGCACCGGTCTCAAGATGGCCCCTTCAAGCTCTATACGGAAGGAGGTGCGAACACCATTGCTTGTGGGATGGTGTTGAGATCGAAAACTTTTCGTCCCGCTCTTATTAGAGATTCAAGAGAAAGTCAAACTGATTCGAGATAGACTCAAAGTAGCCCGATCGAGGCGTAAGAGTTATGCCGACAAGAACGCAAGGAAGTAATCGACGGCCGGAGACCGGCATATCTTCGTGTGTCCCACTTCGTGGAATCAAGAGGTTCGGTGTTAAAGGAAAGTTAGCACCCCGGTTCATTGGCCCCTACAAAATCCTCGAACGTCATGGAGAAGTTGCTTACAAGTTGGAATTGCCGGAAGGATTGTCCGGAGTTTATGATGTCTTCCATGTTTCTCAGCTGAAGAAATGCCATGCCGACATGGTGTAGCGACCTGACCCAAAATCGGTCAAATCTCTGTGTCTGTACCATCCCAAGATCATGCTGGTACTCACAGTACATCGATAAAGTAATCAAAGTTCAATCACACCTGAATTTTATTACACGATTCTCATATAGAGTCTTTATTACAAGAGAATAAATTCGGCTCAAGGCCAACTCATGAGAAATAAACTACTAATACTGCGGAAGCGTCGAAGGTAAAGCGAGTCCATCCGACTCAAAGGGCAATCGCTAAGCGCGGAGCGTAGCCTCACCCCGATCGAATATACCCGCAACATAAGACGTTGCAGCCATGTAGGTCAGCTTTTGAATAAGTGGCAAGTCATGAAGAATAACAATAATAAACTTACTATCACTATATGCATTTTGGCTGTGGAGCTCTAAGTTTCATCATTTTATAAAAGCAAAATTTTCCCTACTACAGTGGACTTGCTTGCAAATTACTACAATTGTTGGTAGTTATTGAGATGGTTCCGCCAACCAATATCTCATTCCCAAATTATTAAGTCATAAACCCTCAAATTAATTCATTAGTTTTAGTGTTGAGATATCCGAATACTTCCAAGTTCCAGAGGCTCAAATGTCCGTGAATCGGGACACGGCTAATCGATTAGATCTTTAACTCTGCAGAGGGTTGCGACTTTCCCGCAAGAATCATTCCTCCTTTAAAGTCTTCGCACTTCATGGTGTTTGAAGACGGACGAATGAAGCAGGGTCTTCCAAAGAGTTCTTCAGCTCTGCCGGTACCCATCCAATCCTACCGTTCTTCTACATCTCGTAGAGTACCGCCCAGCCAGCGTCACTACTAGGGTCAACCCAGCCAGAGCCCATAATGGCTTGCGGCTGCACTGTAAGCTTCGGTCATGGGGCATCCATCCTTCTCTTCGTGGCTGGGTGAAGCTTTCGCAAGATGTCATGGCACTTCTCCATGCATCCCGCCAACCACTGGGTTCTCGAGTGGTGCCCACAACCGTCCTCCACCCAAGAGTGAATTTCAAGTCCATCTTGATCCTTGTAGTTCATGGGGTTATCATCATCATTGACTCTCACATCTTGCTTATGAATTTCACTCAACCCAAAACCCGTCTCTGAGCATAGCAAAGTAAACTACTTCATTCCGGGGTCATGGTAACAAGGGATTGGTTCATCCTACCACATGATACTACTCAAGATTAATAACTTCAAGATTTCAACTACTGCATGCATGGTGGGTGGTGACAATTCTAATGCACAAAAACATAGGTATAGAAATAACATGATCAAAACTTGCCTTCTTGATGATCCTCGTAAGCTAAAGATTCAGAGTAGCAAGCTTCAGACTCGGAAACTCTACCGAGACAAACAAATCACAATAAGCATATAGCAATAGGATCACATAATAGCATAACAAAGTAACATAACACACCAAAACAACCAAATCAAAATCCAAAGGGAAAACTCAAAGAAAAACCCATTCAAATTTTTCCTACTTCAAACAATAGCTAGAATAGTTTTTATATAATAAAATTTTCCCTAACATAACTTATCATGGTTTTAGGTTAACTTAACAGAAAAGAGTTCACTAAGCAACTAGGAGCAAAAGAATTAATTTAAAATCTATTATAAAACTCCTATTAGGCCTAATCCAATTTCTATAAAAAATAAAATAAAACTTTTATTAATTATAAATAAAAGTTCATCTATTAGAGTGACAGAAACTAACCTAGAATAATCAATCACAAGTTAAAAATAAATTTATTTACTATTTAAAATAATAGGACAACAAGAGCTAGTTAATTAATTGGGATTAATAAGATTCTGCTTAAAACTAATTATTTATTAATCCTAAAATGCCAAAGTTAATTTTTATGGTTTGGCAATGCCAAAATAAAGTTGGGACAAAAAGAATCATCCAAAAATAATTTTTCTAACTCAAGTTATAGCAGATTTACTATTCTGGCTAAAACTAAATTAAAGCAATTTTAATTAATATTAACATAGCTAAATATATATTCCACAGAAACTTTATAAAATTTGCAAACCAACAAAAAAAGAATCATCTAAAAATAATAAACAGAATAAAATATATGAATTTTTCAAAACATAAACTATTCTGTTAAAACAGAAAAACAAAAAAAAAGAAAAAGGCCTAATGGGCCTAAACTGTGCACTGGGCGTAATTTAGTCTAAAAGGGCCCTAGGGTTAAACTAAACGGACCGGGCTAAAATAAAAACCTAACTAAATAATAAACCGGAAAGAACCGGGCCGGTCTTTTTATAAAAAAACATACCCCTTCGGGGTCTAATCCTAGCCGTAGATGGGGATAGGACGGCGGAGGGGTTTTCCGGCGACGTACCGGAGTCCGACGACGGCGGCGGCGGCGGCGAGAGTGCGGCGAGGGCTCCGGGCGTCGGTGAGGTCGGGGGAGTAGCCGGCCGGGTGCGGGGGAGCTCGGGGAAGGGTTTGGTGGAGTCGGGGGTGATCGGGGTGGCCTAGGGCGGCGACGGCGACGAGAATGGCGGCGGCGGAACCTCGGGTCTCCGGTGAGCTCGAACGAGAGGGAGAGGGGGTTCCGACGAGGGCTAGGGGGGGAATGGGGTGCGGGCGTGGGCTTTTATAGGCTGGGGCCTTCGTCCTCGCTTCGGGGGGCGATCGGGGGCGATCGGGATCCGGCGATCCGCGGGGCGGCGTGGCGTGGGGCGGGGTAGACGATGGGGCGGGCCCATGGGTCATGAGAGAGGGAGGGTGGGGAGAGCGGGCGGCCGGGCGAGGCGATTCGGGAGGGAGGGGGAGAGGAGAGCCGGGCCGGCTCGGTCGGCGCTGCCTGGCTCGGTGGGCTGGCCGGGACGGGTGGGTTTCAGGCTGGCTGGGCCAGGGGGCCTAGCTGGCGCCTGGGGTGGGTTTTTCCCTTTTTTTAAATTTATTTTTTATTAAAACAAAAACAGAAATAAAACAATAACTATAAATATTTTATATAGGGTATATATATACCAAAATGATCAGGGGAATATTCCCTTTCATTTGAACATTTTTCCAAAGGCAAAATCCAAACTTTATAAAAATCCATTTTTTTCAAATTCAAATAAAATTCAGATTTGAATCCAAATCTTTTGGCAAAGTTTTCCTCTGTTATTTTTGGAGTGTCATGTTTACTCCTCTCATACTTTTGATCAAGTATTTATCAGGCATAGTTTTTGAAATGTTTCCCACTTGCCAAAGTTTGAATTCAAATTCAAAACTCAAATTTCTCTCAAACTCCAAATGGCATTCAAATTCAAACAGGATGCATAGGATGCTTAGCTATAATTGTAAAACATTCCAAATAGGAAATTTGGGATGTTACAAACCTACCATTTTAAGATGAATCTCGCCCTCGAGATTCGGGTTGGCTAGCAATAGGTGCGGGTGGTCTCAAGAAGGTCTTCTTGGCGCTCCCTGTGTGGCTTCTTCTGTGGTGACTCCATAGCACCTTGCAAAATTTGATGACCTTGCTGCGGGTGACTCGCTTGCAGCCTCGAGAATTGGACGGGTTTCTCCTTGTAGGTCGATCACCGTCTGTCTGTATGGCCTCTAGGGCACTTTGTGTCTCTCAACGGAACATCGGCCATGTCGGCATGACACTTCTTGGTGAGAAACATGGAAGACATCATGAACTCGGACAATCCTTCCGCAATTCCAACTTGTAAGCAACCTCTCCACGACGCTCGAGGATTTTGTAGGGCCAATGAATCGGGTGCTAACTTTCCTTGACACCAAACCTCTTGATTCCACGAAGTGGAGACACACGAAGTATGCCCGATCTCCCACTTCGTAAGTCACTTCCTTGCGCTTCTCGTCGGCATAACTCTTCTGTCTTGTTGTGCTATCTTGAGCTGTCTCGAATCAGCTTGACTTTCTCTTCGAATCCTCGATAAGATCGGAACCGAAAAGTGATCGATCTCCAACACTATCCCACAAACAATGGTGTTTTGCACCTCCTTCCGTATAGAGCTTGAAGGGGCCATCTTCGATGGATTGATAATCTGTTGTTGTATGAGAATTCTGCGACTGGCAAATTATCATCCCAGCTAGACCCATAGTCTAGCACACAAGCTCTCAACATGTCCTCCGAATCTGATTGACTCTCTCGGTCCGTCCATCATCTGCGGATGAAAAGCTGTCATCAATTCCAGCCTCGCACCTAAAGTTTCATGCAACTGCTTCCAAAACTTTGAGGTGAACTGTGTTCCTCTATCTCGACACGATTTTCCTCGGAACTCCATGCGACATACGATCCTGGTCATGTATATCTTGGCCAACTTAGCACTGGTATAGGTAGTCTTCACGGAATGAAGTGAGCTACCTTGGTCGACGATCAACCACTACCCAGATAGAATCATAACCTGAACGGGTCTGGGTAATCCTGTGATGAAATCCATACCAAGTTTCTCCCATTTCCAATCGGGAATCGCAAAGGTTGAAGTAACCCTGCTGGCTTCGATGTTACGCCTTTACACGTTGACAAACGTCGCATCTCGCTACGCACTCGGCAATATCCTTCTTCATACCGCCCACCGTAAACTTTCCTTCAAATCCGGTACATCTTGGTGTTGCCGGGTGAATCGAGTACGGTGAATCATGAGCTCCTCAAGAATTAGCTTCCGAGCTCGGGATCATTGGGCACATAAATACGATCCTCGAACCATATAGTTCCGTGTTCATCCTTACGGAATCCTTTAACTTTTCCTTCCTCCATCTTTTGCTTTATCTCATCAATTTCCTTGTCCGACTTCGGGCTTCACGAATCCTTTCGCCAAAGTGGACTGAACTTCCAGAGTTGCAACAAATCCTCTTGAACTATCTCCACCGGAGATCTCGAGGTCATCGACTAACTCTGGGGTAATCCTCCTGCTGTAAGAGTGTTCACATAACTCTTACGGCTCAAAGCATCTGCTACAACATTAGGTTTACCTGGGTGGTAATGCAATCTCATGTCGTAGTCCTTTATCAACTCTAGCCATCTCCTCCGCCGAGGTTCAATTCCTTCTGCGTGAAAATATACTTCAAGCTCTTGTGATCTGTGTAAACATCACAACGGTTTCCGGCGAGGAAATGTCTCCAGGTCTTGAGTGCATGCACTACGGCTGCTAACTCCAAATCATGCATGGCATAATTCATCTCATGAGGTCGTAGCTG
Source organism: Aegilops longissima (assembly GCA_021605205.1). Lineage (NCBI taxonomy): Eukaryota > Viridiplantae > Streptophyta > Magnoliopsida > Poales > Poaceae > Aegilops > Aegilops longissima. The sequence continues at coordinate 214,096,804 of CM038676.1, read as the reverse complement.
TCTGGAGGCATAAGCTACAACTTTACCTTCCTGCATTAGTACTCCTCCGAGTCCTTGACGAGAAGCGTCACAATAAACCTGGTATTCCTTATGTATGTCCGCAAAATCAATCATCGGGCTGTGACCAACCGTTTCTTCAATTCTGAAAACTGGCTTCACATTCCTCGGTCCAAACATACTTGGCCTCCTTCTTCAACAGCTCGGTCATGGGCTTGGCAATCTTCGAGAAGTTCTCAATGAACCTCCGATAATATCCTGCGAGTCCGAGAAAACTATGGATCTCCTTGATCGAGGTGGGTGATCGCCAATCGGTGATCGATTCAACCTTGGCGGGATCAACGCTATTCCTTCTCCTGAAATAACATGTCCGAGGAATCCAACTTCCTTCACCAAAATTCACATTTGCTGAACTTGGCATACTGATGATGTTCTCAAGTTTCTCCGAACTAGACGCAAATGTTCCTTATGCTCTTCCTCGCTCTTGGAGAAAATCAATATATCATCGATGAACACCACGACAAACTTATCCAGATATTCCATAAACACCTTGTTCATCAAATTCATGAAGTACGCAGGAGCATTAGTCAATCCAAATGACATGACGGTATACTCATATAAACCATACCTGGTAGTGAATGCTGTTTTGGGTATATCCTTTTCACGGATCTTCAACTGATGATACCCTGATCGAAGATCGATCTTAGAGAATACCTTGGCTCCAACTAGCTGATCAAACAGATCATTAATCATCGGCAGAGGGTACTTGTTCTTGATGGTTACTTCGTTCAATGCACGATAATCCACAACCATCCTCAAACTTCCATCCTTCTTCTCTACCAAAAGAACTGGGCTCCCCAAGGTGATGAGCTTGGACGAATATATCCTTTCTCCAATAACTCATTAATTTGATCCTTGATCTCTTTCAACTCATTCGGTGGCATCCGATAAGGTCTCTTGGATATTGGGGCTGTGCCGCAATAGCTCGATCGAAACTCAATGTCCCCGTCCGGTGGCATTCTGGTAATTCCTCCGAAACACATCGGAAAATCTTGCACCTGGCACTTCCTCTGAACAACTCCCGTGAGGGAATGCACCTAATTCTTCATCCGGCTGTGCTGGCTACATACTTGATCCTCTTCGCCGGGGTGGTGAGCGAGAATAGACTTGGGGCACGATCTATGTTCCTTCAAACTTTGTCAACCAATCCATGCCTAGGATTACATCCAAGGTCCGGTTTCCAACACTATGAGGTCTGCGGAAATTTATGGTTCCCGATGTTGAGGGTTGCATGACAGCCCACGCCGCCATCATTTCTCCTCTGCGGAACCGACGCGAAGGGAGCTTCTAAGGGTTTTAGTGGGCAACCCGCACTTTTCCACAACTACCCTTGATATGAATGAATGCGTTGCACCGTAATCAAAGAGAACCAAAACTGAACGTGAATTCAATAAAACTTACCAACCACGATGTTCCGGCTGATCATAGACGCCCTCCACGCCGATGTGGTTCACCGAGCACGAGGGAACGGATTTGGCTTCTTCGCTGAGCCTCCATTGCCATTTCCATTCCTTTGCTTGGCCTCCGGCAGTCGGTGGCATAGTGCCCCGTCTTACCGCACTTGAAGCGGTGATGTGGCTCAGATCCTTCGGAGCCGGGGCAGAACGGTGCTGATTGCCATTACCGTTGCCATTGCCATTGCCATGGCCTGACTTGTGGTCCTGGTTGCGGTTGTTCCCATTTCCTCCATGGTTATGGCCTCCATGGTTATGATGGGTGTGCCCTCCTGAGTATGGTGCATAACGGGGCTTCTGCTGAGCTCCCGAGTTGTGCTTCCCCTGGCTGTACTTCCGCTTGCGGCTTTCGATCTGCTGCTGCTTTCCTTCAAGAATGGTGGCCTTGTCTACCAGCTCCTGGTAGTTGTTGAAGGTAGCCACAATAAGCTGCATGCTCAGTTCATCATTGAGTCCCTCAAGGAACTTCTCTTGCTTGGCGGCATCTGTGGCCACATCATCTGGGGCATAGCGAGCGAGCTTGCTGAATTCATCCACGATCGTGCCACAAGACGGTTCCCTGGCGTAAGTTGCGGAACTCACGCTTCTTTAGACTCATGGCTCCGGTGAGACATGAGCGTGCGGAAGGCCTGCTGAACTGATCCCATGTGATGGCACCAATGGGAAAAGTGGCGGTGTAGTTCTCCCACCAAGAAGCTGCAGGTCCATCAAGTTGATCGCTGCAAAGCGCACCTTCTCAAAGATCGGTGCATCCAACGGTGATTAGCTCTTCCGACTTTGCGGAGCCAATCATCAGCCACAATCGGCTCAAGTGCTACTAGAGAACATGGCGGATTCAACCTCGTAAATCGAGTCAAGTTGTCCACAGGGGTGGTGGCGGTGGGTTGTTGGCGTTGTTGTTACGATTCGGATGAGGAGCTGCATAAGTGCATCTCTCTTTGGAGCAGGTGGGTGAGCTCCGCGGAAACCGAGTGTCACGCCTCGGAGGCATCTGGTGTTTTGGAGTGGATGAGAATATTAGAATAGAACAATGGTCTATGAGGAATAACACTACCCATATGAATGCACAAACATAAACACACCAATCATTTATTCATTCCACTCAAACATGGTTCAAACTCGATTACAAAAGCTCATGACTAATCGAAGGAAAAAATCGCCTAAGCGATCGATTTAAAAAGTAAAGGATAACATGGTGGTCGACTAAAAAGTCTTCATCATGGCGCCTCCTCTTGTGGCTTCCTTGGTGGTACTCCTTCATAATCCCGATCATTACTCACGAGGGTCCTTCATCTCCACTCGGATAAAGGTCCTCTCCCAAGTCCATCCTTTCCTCTATCGCTGCAAGCTTCATCTTCGTGTCGTCGATCGTCTCCATGAAGTCCGCGACTTCTTCCTCATGGCCAAGGAAGTCTGCGCGTGCCTTCTCCTCCAGCCCAGTTCACGGAACAAAGCTTCCGTGTGTCTTCGAAGTTACGGCGAGTCTGAATCTCCCGTTTCTCGAGAAGACACTCCAAGTCCTAGATGTAAGAGAGAGTGGAGTCGCCATCAACGGTACGGATGATATCTCCATTCCTTGCCCGCGAGAAACCATGGCGAGGTCCGAGAGATCGAGCTCGCCTCAGACTCTCCTCGGAGATGTCCAAGTGCTCGATAGATCGCCACGCCCCTTCCGATGATCCAGCTTGAACTCGTGAACTCAAAGTCAATCGGCTCCGTGTGTCCTCCGAAGGTTCTCCTCAGGATATGCACTTCAATCTCAGAAGCGGTGTCCGTCGGAAGTGCATTGGGTTGGCTTCCGGTGATCGAGGGTAGAGCGATCTTCAGCTTTCCACCATCCGACCAGCTTTCGCCAAGGGCATCGCCTCATCGGGCTGGCAAAACTCCGTAGCAAACTGGGGTGAACTCGACGGCCATCTAGAATGTTGAAAATAGGAGAAGAGTCGAATTGAACAGGGAGAATTATGGAATGATAAGGATAAAAGTAAAAGGTCTCTTCCTATGGCTTTCCGATCCTAGGGGTTACGATCCCACGGTCGGCGTGTGCTCGATACCATCTCAGAGCGACCGACCCAAAATCGGTCAAATCTCGGGTCTGTACCATCCCAAGATCATGCCGGTACTCACAAGACATCGATAAAGTAATCAAAGTTCAATCACACCTGAATTTTATTACACGATTCTCATATAGAGTCTTTATTACAAGAGAATAAATTCGCTCAAGGCCAACTCATGAGAAATAAACTACTAATACTGCGGAAGGCCAAAGGTAAAGCGAGTCCATCCGACTCCAAAGGGCAATCGCCAAGCGGAGCGTAGCCTCACCCCGATCGAATATACCTACGCAACATAAGACGTTGCAGCCATGTAGGTCAGCTTTTGAATAATCGGCAAGTCATGAAGAATAACAATAATAAACTTACTATCACTATATGCATTTTGGCTGTGGAGCTCTAAGTTTCATCATTTTTAAAAGCAAATTTTTCCCTACTATGTGGACTTGCTTGCAAATTACTACAATTGTTGGTAGTTATTGAGATGGTTCCGCCAACCAATATCTCATTCCCAATTATTAAGTCATAAACCCTCAAATTAATTCATTAGTTTTAGTGTTGAGATATCCGAATACTTCCAAGTCCCAGAGGCTCAAATGTCCGTGAATCGGGACACGGCTAATCGGTTAGATCTTTAACTCTGCAGAGGGTTGCGACTTTCCCCGCAAGAATCATTCCTCCTTTAAAGTCTTCGCACTTCATGGTGTTTGAAGACGGACGAATGAAACAGGTCTTCCAAAGAGTTCTTCCGCTACCGCTGTACCCATCCAATCCTACCGTTCTTCTACATCTCGAGTACCGCCCAGCCAGCGTCACTACTAGGGTCAACCCAGCCAGAGCCCATAATGGCTTTGCTGCTGCAGGTAAGCTTCGGTCATGGGGCATCCATCCTTCTCTTCGTGGCTGGGTGAAGCTTTCCTCAAGATGTCATGGCACTTCTCCATGCATCCCGCCAACCACTGGGTTCTCCAGGTGCCCGCCAACCGCCCTCCACCCAAAGAGTGAATTTCAAGTCCATCTTGATCCTTGTAGTTCATGGGGTTATCATCATCATTGACTCTCACATCTTGCTTATGAATTTCACTCAACCCAAAACCCGTCTACGAGCATAGCAAAGTAAACTACTTCGTCCCGGGGGTCATGGTAACAAGGGGATTGGTTCATCCTACCACATGATACTACTCAAGATTAATAACTTCAAGATTTCAACTACTGCATGCATGGTGGGGTGGTGACAATTCTAATGCACAAAAACATAGGTATAGAAATAACATGATCAAAACTTGCCTTGCTGATGATCCTCGTAAGCTAAAGATTCGTAGTAGCAAGCTTCACACTCCGGAAACTCTACCGAGACAAACAAATCACAATAAGCATATAGCAATAGGATCACATAATATCATAACAAAGTAACATGACACACCAAAACAACCAAATCAAAATCCAAAGGGAAAACTCAAAGAAAACCCATTCAAAGTTTTTCCTACTTCAAACAATAGCTAGAATAGTTTTTATATAATAAAATTTTCCCTAACATAACTTATCATGGTTTTAGGTTAACTTAACAGAAAAGAGTTCACTAAGCAACTAGGAGCAAAAGAATTAATTTAAAATCTATTATAAAACTCCTATTAGGCCTAATCCAATTTCTATAAAAATAAAATAAAACTTTTATTAATTATAAATAAAAGTTCATCTATTAGAGTGACAGAAACTAACCTAGAATAATCAATCACAAGTTAAAATAAATTTATTTACTATTTAAAATAATAGGACAACAAGAGCTAGTTAATTAATTGGGATTAATAAGATTCTGCTTAAAACTAATTATTTATTAATCCTAAAATGCCAAAGTTATTTTTATGGTTTGGCAATGCCAAAATAAAGTTGGGACAAAAAGAATCATCCAAAAATAATTTTTCTAACTCAAGTTATAGCAGATTTACTATTCTGGCTAAAACTAAATTAAAGCAATTTTAATTAATTTTAACATAGCTAAATATATATTCCACAGAAACTTTAGAAAATTTGCAAACCAACAAAAAAGAATCATCTAAAATAATAAACAGAATAAAAGATATGAATTTTTCAAAACAGAAACTATTCTGTTAAAACAGAAAAAAAAAAAAGAAAAGGCCTAATGGGCCTAAACTCGTAATCGGGCGTAATTTAGTCTAAAAGGGCCCTAGGTTAAACTAAACGGACCGGCTAAAATAAAACCTAACTAAATAATAAACCGAAAAGAACCGGCCGGTCTTTTTATAAAAACATACCCCTTCGGGCCTAATCCTAGCCGAGATGGGGATAGGACGGCGAGGGGTTTTCCATGACGCATCTGGAGTCCGACGACGGCGGCGGCGGCGGGCGGCGAGAGGCGGCGAGGGCTCAGGCGTCGGTGAGGTTTGGGAGTAGCCCTTGGCGGGGGAGCTCGGGAAGGGTTTGGTGGAGTCGGGGTGATCGGGTGGCCTAGGGCGGCGACGGCGACGAGAATGGCGGCTGAACCTCGGGTCTCCGGTGAGCTCGAACGAGAGGGAGAGGGGTTCCGGCGAGGCTAGGGGGAATGGGGTGCGGGCGCGGGCTTTATAGGTGGGGCCTTCGCCCTCGCTTGGGCGATCGGGGCGATCGGGATCCCGGATCCTTCGATCCGCGATCCATGCGGCGACGTGGCGTGGGGGGGGTAGACGATGGGGCGGGCCCATGTCGATGAGAGAGGGAGGGGGGGGAGCGGGCGGCCGACGCAGAGGCGATTCGGGCGCGGGAGGTGAGGAGAGCTGGGCCGGCCTTGGCTTGGCGCTGGCCTCGGCTCGGTGGGGCTGGGCCGACCGAGTGGGGTTTTCGGCTGGCTGGGCAGAGGGCCTAATGGCGCTGGGGTGGGGTTTTCCTTTTTTAAATTTATTTTTATTAAAACAAAAACAGAAATAAAACAATAACTATAAATATTTTATATAGGGTATATATATACCAAAATGATCAGGGAATATTCCTTTCATTTGAACATTTTCCAAAGGCAAAATCCAAACTTTATAAAATCCATTTTTCAAATTCAAATAAAATTCAGATTTGAATCCAAATCTTTTGGCAAAGTTTTCTCTGATATTTTTGGAGTGTCATGTTTACTCCTCTCATACTTTTGATCAAGTATTTATCAGGCATAGTTTTTGAAATGTTTCCCACTTGCCAAAGTTTGAATTCAAATTCAAAACTCAAAATTTCTCTGAAACTCCAAATGGCATTCAAATTCAAACAGGATGCATAGGATGCTTAGCTATAATTGTAAAACATTCCAAATAGGAAATTTGGGATGTTACACATGGCCGATATTCCGTTGAGAGACACAGTGCCCCTAGAGGCCATACACATTTTGATGTTGATCTCGACTTATGAGGAGAAACCCGTCCAATTCTCGAGATCATGTAATGAGTCACCCGCACTAAGATCATCAAGTTTCGCAAGGTGTGTGGAGTCATCACCCGAGGAGGAAGCCACCGGGAGCGAGAAGAAGACCTTCGCCGAGACCACCCGCACCTATTTGTTAGCCAACCCAATCTCGAGGGCTAGATTCATCTTAAAGTGGTAGGTTTGTAACATCCCAAATTTCCCATTTGGAATGTTTTACAATTATAGCTAAGCATCTATGCATATTGTTTGAATTTGAGAGACATTTGAAGTTTCGTAAGATTTTGAGTTGATGGGATTTGAATTTGAATTGGCAATTGAAAACTATTTCAAAACTATGTCCGATAAATACTTGAGAAAAGTATGAGAGGAGTAAACATGACACTCCAAATATGTCAAGAAAACATTGCCAAAAGTTTGAATTCAAATTTTGATTTTATTTGGGATTTTAGAAAATGTTTTTTTAAATTTGAGTTTTGCCTCGAAAATGTTCAAATTATAGGAATATTCCCCGATCATTTTGATATATATATGTCCTATATAAAATATATATATTCAAATATATTTTTCTCTCTCACTAATTCAAAAAAATAGAAAAGAAAACCCAGCGCCAGCCAGCTAACTGCCCAGCCAATACCGATGTAGCCCATCAGCGCAGCCCAGCTAACCGGCTAGGCGCAGCTTCAACCAGGCCCAGCCCAGCTGGAGCCCACCCGACCGAGCCCCTCGCGAAACCCCTTCCTTCGCCAACCGACCGCAACCCTCCTCCTCTCTCGCCGACGCCTGACCCACCCCTTCTTCCTCCCCACGCCTAACCATCGCGCCACGCCATTGAATCCAAGGATCCGGATCTCTCGCCGATCCCCCTCCTCCAAGCCGCCCTATAAATACCCTCGACCTGCTCCCCTACTTCCCCTCGACCCCCTCTCCTCGCCGAATCCGTCCGCCGGAGTCCGCCGCCATTGTCACCGCCTGCCATCCTCAACCCCGAGCTCCACCGAGTCCACCTCGAGCCCTTGTTCGCCAAGACTGCCGAGGAGGCTCGCGTCGCCCCGACCACCGAGCCGCCAGCGCCATCGCCGCCTCGAGCCGTGCGCCGCCGACCACCGTGGTAAGTCGCTGAATCTCCCACCGTCCGATCTAGGATCAACGTTAGATTAGATCTCAAGGGTACGGTTTAATTTAAAACGACCCGTTTTAGTTCGGTTTATTCGGTTTAGTTAGGTTTAGTTTAGACCGCCCAAGCGATTTATTTCTCGGCGTATTTTAGTTATATTACGCCGATGCGTTAGATAGGCCCAGTTTTCTTTTTAGTTAATTTTTTTCGTTTCTGTTTTTAACAGAATAGTTTCAGTTTTGTAAAATCCATATCTTTTAATCTACATAATATTTTTAATTGATTATTTTTTGTTAGTTTGCAAATTTATTGTAGTTTCTGTAGAAAATATGTTTGGCCATGTTTAAATTATTTAAAATTGTTTTATTTTAGTTTTAGACAGATTAGTAATTCTGCTATAAAATGAGTTAGGATTACTTTATTTAGTGATTCTTTTGTCACTACTTTGTTTTGACCTTGCCTAACCGTAGGAACTTATTTGGGCATTATAGATTTAATAAAAAATAGTTTTAAGCAAAATCATGTGATTCCTATTTATTTAACTAGCTACTGTTTTCCTATTGTTTTATTTAGCAAATAATTTTATTTTTCCTATGTGATAGTTTATTTTAGGTTAGTTTCTGTAACTTCAGAACATGGACTTTTATTTACAATAAATAGAATTTTTATTTTATATTTTCTTGCTAGGATTGTTATAGGCATAACAGGAGTTCTATAATAGCTTTTGATGTGATTCTTTTAGCTCCTAGTTGCATAATGTTTTCTTTTCTGTTAGTTAGCAAAAACCCATGCTTAGGTTCTGTTAAGAAAAATTTGGTTGAGTAAAACTATTTCTTGGTTGTTGTTTGATGTGGTGAAAACATTGATTTGGATTTCTTCGAACTTTCTTTGGGTTTTGGTTCAATTGTTTTGTGTGTTATGTTAGCATGCTGTTATGTTAAGTGATCATATGTTTGTATGCTTACATGATTGTTGTTTGCCTCGGTAGAATTTCCGGAGTGCGAAGCTTGCTACCACGAGTCCCTAGCTTTTGAAGATCGTCAGCAAGGCAAGTCATTGATCATATTTTTCCTTTATTATACCTATGATTTTATTGCATTAGAATTATACCTCCCCACCATGCATGCAGTAGGAGAATTTGAAGTTATGTTCTTGAGTAGTATCATGAGGTAGGATGAACCCAATTACCCTTGTTACCATTGCCCGGGACGAAGTAGTTTATTTTCCTATGCTCGTAGACGGGGTTGGTTGAGTGAATTCATAAGGGAGATGTGAGAGTCAAGATGATGACAACCCCATGACTTCAAGCTCAAGATGGACTTAAAAATTCACCACTGGGTGGAGGACGGTTGACGGGCACCTGAGAAAACCAGCGTTGGCCGGGATGCATGGAGAAGCGCCATGACATCTTATGGAAAGCTTCACCCAGCCACGAAGAGAAGGATGGATACCCCATCGACCGAAGCTTACTCAGGCAGCCGCAAGCCATTATGGGCTCGCTTGGTCAACCCTAGTTGTGACTCGCCACGACGGTGCTACGAGATGTAGAAGAACGGTAGGATTGATGGGTACCGCAAAGGGCCGAGGAACTCTTCTGAAGACCCTGTTGCTCATTCCGCCTTCAAACACCATGAAGTGCTAAGACTTAAAGGAGGGAACGAATCTTATGGGTAAAGTGCGCAAACCTCTCGCAGAGTGAAGATCTAATCGGTTAGCCGTGTCTCGTTACGGACAATTGAGCCTCCGAACTGGAGTATTTCGAAATCTCAACACCAAATTAATAAATTAATTTAGGGAATTATTTAATAATTGGGAATGAGACATTGGTTGGTGGAACCATCTCAATAATTACCAACATTTCGTAGTAATTGCAAACAAGTCCTTATTGTAGGAAAACTGGCTTTTTCGCAAAAAAACAATGAAACTTAGAGCCCCACAACCAAATTGCATAGTGTTAGTAATTATTATTATTATTCTCTTCATGACTTGCCAAGCATATTCAAAATGCTGATTCCACACGGCTGCAACGCCTTATGTTGCAGAGGAGTATTCCGATCAGAGTGAGGCTACGATCCACGCTATGGCGATTGCCCTATGGAGTCGGATGGACTCGCTTATTCTTCTACGCTCCGCAGCTTTATTTAGTTTATTTTCATGAGTTGGCCTTCGCCAATTTATTCTATTGTAATAAAGACTCGATATGAGAATCGTAATAAATTCAGTGTGATTGAACTTTGATTATTTCATCAATGTACCGTGTGTGCAAAGATGATCTTGGGATGGTACAACACACGTAGACTTGACCGATTTTGGGTCGGGTCGCACAGAGATGGTATCGAGCACACGACCGAGGACGAACCCCTAGGATTGGAAAGCCATAGGAAGAGACTATTTATTTTATGTCCTTATCATTCCGTAATTCTCCCTCGCTCATTTCTCGACTTCTCTCCGATTTTCAACATTCTAGATGGCCGCCAAGTTCACCCCAGCTTTGCATACCGGAGTTTTGCCACCAGATGAGACGATGCCTCTCGGCAAGAAGCTGGTTCAGATCGTGAAGAAGCTGAAGATTGCTCGCCTCGATCACCGGAAGCCTACCAATGCACTTCCGATGGATACCCGCCATGTGATTGAGGTGCACATTCCAGGAGGACCTTCAGAGGACATTCAGAGCCCATTGACTTTGAGTTTACCGATTTCAATTGATCTCTAAGAGACATGGCGATTTATCGTGCACTTGGACATCTCCGAGAAGAGTACAGGGCGAGCTCACCCATCGACTCGCCATGATTTCTCGCAGAGCTAGGAATGGAGATATCATCCGCACTCAGAGGACGACTCCATTCTCTCATATGTCCAAGACTTGGAGTGTCTCCTCAGAAACGGGAGATCCGCATCACCAGAACTCAAGGTACATAGGAGGCTGTTGTTCCGTGAATCGAACTGGAGGAGAAAGCACATGCATTTCTCGACTATGAAGAAGAAATCAAGGATTTCATGGAGAGAGTCAACAATCAAGATGGATGTTGCCGCATTAGAGGAGAAGATGGAGTTGGGAGAGGACCTTTTTCGAGTGGAGATGACGGACTCTCGTGAGCAATGACCAAGATTATGAAGAGAGCTCCACCAAGGAAGCCGCAAGAGGAGGCGCCAGATCGAGGACGCCACACCGGAGGACGCCGCACTGAGGACGCAAGGATAATTGATGAAGACATTTAGTCGACCGCCATGTTATTTTATTTTCGCCGATCGCTTAGGGCCGTTATTTTCGATTAGTCGTGAGAAATTTGTAATCCGAGATTGAACCATGTTTGAGTTGATTGAATAAATGATTGGTGTGATTATGATTGTGCATTCATATGGGTAGTGATATTTTCTCATTAGACCCTTGTTCTATTCTAATTTTCTCATCCACTCCAAAACACCAGATGCCTCCGAGACGTGACCTCGGTCTCAACTTTCCGCCGAGCTCACCCAACTGATCCAGCAGCAGTAATGCCCTCATGCAGATGCTCATCCGTAACTGTAACAACAACAACAACAACAATCCACCGCCACCACCCCCGCTGACAACTTGACCCGCTTCCTAAGGCTGAATCCGCCGTTGTTCTCTAGCAGACCGAGCCGATTGTGGCCGGCGATTGGCTCCGCAAGGTCGGAAGGAGTTAGCCAACGCTGGATGCACAGATGCAGAGAAGGTGCGCTTTGCCGCACATCAACTTGATGGACCTGCAACCTCTTGGTGGGAGAACTACACCGCCACTTATCCCATCGCCACCATCACGGGATCAGGCCCAAGAAGCTTTCCGACCGCTCATGTTTCACCTGGAGCCATGAGTCTCAAGAAGCGTGAGTTCCGCAACTTACGCCAGGGGAACCGCATCGTGGGCAAGACGTGGATGAGTTCAGCAAGTTAGCTCGCTATGCCCCGGATGATGTGGCCACAGATGCCGCAAAGCAGGAAAAGTTTCTCGAGGGACTCAATGACGAGCTGGGAATGCAACTAATGGTGGCTACCTTCAACAACTACCAGAGCTGGTAGACAAGGCCACCATACTTGAAGGCAAGCAGCAGCAGATTGATAGTCGCAAGCGGAAGTATGGCCAGGGAAGTACAACTCGAGCTCAGCAGAAGCCCTGCTATGCCCCATACTGGAGGGCATACCCATCATAACCATGGAGGACATAACCATGGAGGAAATGGGAACAACCGCAACCAGACAACAAGTCGCAATGGAACGACAATGGCAACCAGCATCGCCCCGCCCGGCTCGTAGGATCTGAGTCACATCACTGCTTCAAGTGCCGTAAACAGGCACTATGCCACCGACCGCCCGGAGGCCAAGCAGAGGAATGGAAACGCAATGGAAGCTCAGCAAAGAAGCCCAACCCTTTTCCTCGTGCTCGTGAACCACATTGACGTGGAGGACGCCTATGATCAGCCGCATAATCGTGGTTGGTAAGTTTTTATTAAATTCACATCCAGATTGGTACTCTTTGATTTCGTGCAACGATTCATTCATATCAAGGGTAGTTGTGGAAAAGTACGGGTTGCCCACTAGAACCCTTAGAAGCCCTCTTCACGCCGGGCCCGCAGAGGAGAAATGATGGCGTGCTTAGGCTGTCATGCAACCTCAACATCGAAAACCATAAATTTCCCCAGCACTCATAGTATTGGAAACCTGCACTTGGATGTGATCCTAGGCATGGATTGGTTTGACGGTTTGAAGGAAACATAGATCTGTGCTCAAGAAGTCGATTCTCGCTCACCACCCGGAGCGTAAGAGGATCAAGTATGTATCCGCACGTATCCCGATGAAGAATCAGTGCATTCTCACGGGAGTTGTTCAGAGGAAGTGCCAGAGTGCAAGATTTTCCCGATGTGTTTCCGGAGGAATTACCAGAATGCCACCGACGTAAACATTGAATTTCTGATTGAGTTATTGCCCGCACAACCCCAATATCCAAGAGACCCTATCGGATGCCCCGAACGATTTGAAAGAGATCAAGAATCAAATTAATGAGCTATTGGAGAAGGGATATATTCGCCAAGCTCATCACCTTGGGGAGCCCCAGCTTTTTTGGTAGAGAAGAAGGATGGAACCCCGAGAATGGTTGTGGATTATCGCTCATTGAACGACGTGACCATCAAGAACAAGTACCTCTCGCAGATGATTAACGATCTATTTGATCAGCTAGTTGGAGCCAAGGTATTCTCCAAGATCGATCTTCGATCGTGGTATCATCGCTGAAAATCCGTGAAAAGGATATACCTAAAACAGCATTCACCACTGTGTATGGTTTATATGAGTATACCGTCATGTCATTCGGATTGACTAATGCCCCGATACTTCATGAATTTGATGAACAAGGTATTTATGGAATATCTAGACAAGTTTGTCGTGGTGTTCATCGATGATATACTGATTTTCCAAGAGCGAGGAAGAGCATAAGGAACATTTATGCCTAGTTCGAGAAACTCCGAGAACATCAGCCAGTATGCCAAGTTCAGCAAATGTGAATTTTGGCTGAAGGAAGTCGGATTCTCTGACATGTTATTTCAGGAGAAGGAATAGCGTTAACCCCGCCATGGTTGTATCACCACCGATTGGCCGCCCACCTCACCAAGGAGATCCGCAGTTTTCGGACTCGCAGGATATTATCGGAGGTTTATTGAGAATTTCGAAGATTGCCAAGCCCATGACTGAGCTGTTGAAGAAGGACGCCAAGTACATTTGGACCGAGGATTGTGAAGCCGCTTCTGTGAATTGAAGAAACGCTTGGTTACAGCCCCAAGATTGATTTTGCGGACATACACAAGGATTACCAGTATATTAGACGCTTCGTCGTGGACTCTGAGGAGTACTCATGCAGGAAGGAAAAGTTGTAGCTTATACCTCCGCATAGCCACGACCACACGAGATGAATTATGCCACCCATGATTTGGAGTTAGCAGCAATAGTGCATGCACTCAAGACTGGAGACATTTCCTTATCGGAAACCGCTGTGATGTCTACACAGATCATAAGAGCTTGAAGTATATTTTCACGCAGAAAGAGTTGAACCTCAGTGCAGAGGAGATGGCTAGAGTTAATCAAGGACTATGACATGAGATTGCATTACCACCCAGAAAGGCTAATGTTGTAGCAGATGCTTTGAGCCGTAAGAGTTATGTGAATACTCTTATAGCGGAGGATTACCTCAGAGTTAGTCGATGACCTCGTAGATCTTCGACTAGAGATAGTTCCGAGAGGATATGTTGCAACTCGAAGTTCAGTCCACTTTGGCGAAAAGAATTCGTGAAGCCCGTAAATCGGACAAGGAAATTGATGAGATAAAGAAAAGGATGAATGAAGGAAAAGCTAAAGGGTTTCGTAAGGATGAATATGGAGCTATATGGTTCGAGGATCGATTATGTACCCAATGATCCCGAACTCAGAAGCTAATTCTTCAGAGGCTCATGATTCATCAGATCGATTCACCCTGTAACACCAAGATGTATCTGGATTTGAAGGAAAGTTTCGTGATGTATGAAAAAGGATATTGCCGAGTACGTAGCAAGATGCGATGTTTGTCAACGAGTAAAGGCGTAACATCGGTTAGCTGGGTTACTTCAACCTTTGCCGATTCCCGAGTGGAAATGGGAAAACTTGAATGGATTTTATCACAGATTACCCAGACCTGCAGTTATGATTCCATCCGGTAGTGGTTGATCGGTTGACCAAGGTAGCTCATTTCATTCCCGTGAAGACTACCTATACCAGCACTAAGTTGGCCAAGATATACATGACCAGGATCGATGTCTGCATGGAGTTCCGAGGAGTATCGTGTCGATAGAGGAACACAATTTACCTCAAAGTTTTGGAATCAGTTGCATGAAACTTTGGGTACGAGGCTGGAGTTCAAGACAGCTTTTCATCCACAGCATGATGGACAGACCGAGAGAGTCAACCAGATCCCGGAGGACATGTTGAGAGCTTGTGCGCTAGACTATGGGTCTAGCTAGGATGATAATTTGCCATACGCGGAGTTCTCGTACAATAACAGCTTATCGCACCAAATCAAGATGGCCCTTTCAAGCTCTATACGGAAGGAGGTGCGTAACACCATTGCTGTGGGATGGTGTTGAGATCAAAACTTTTCGTCCCAATCTTATCGAGATTCAAGAGAAAGTCAAACTGATTCGAGATAGACTCAAAGTAGCCCAATGAGGCGTAAGAGTTATGCCGACAAGAACGCAAGGAAGTAACTTACTAAGCGGGAGACCGGGCATATTCGTGTGTCCTCACTTCGTGGAATCAAGAGATTCGTGTTAAAGGAAAGTTAGCACCCGGTTCATTGGCCCCTACAAAATCCTCGAACGTCGTGGAGAAGTTGCTTACAAGTTGGAATTGCCGGAAGGATTGTCCGAGTTCATGATGTCTTCCATGTTTCTCACTGAAGAAATGCCATGCCGACATGGCCGATATTCCGCTGAGAGACACAAGGCCCCTAGAGGCCATACAGCTCGACAAAGGATCTGACTTATGAGGAGAAACCCGTCTCAATTCTCGAGACTTCAACAGAGTCACCCGCACCAAGATCATCAAGTTCTGCAAGGTGTCAGGAGTCATCACTCCGAGGAGGAAGCCACCGGGAGCGAGAAGAAGACCTTCACGAGACCACCCGCACCTATTTGTTAGTTAACCCAATCTCGAGGGCTAGATTCATCTTAAGGTGGTAGGTTTGTAACATCCCAAATTTCCCATTTGGAATGTTTTACAATTATAGCTAAGCATCTATGCATATTGTTTGAATTTGAGAGACATTTGAAGTTTCGTAAGATTTTGAGTTGATGGGATTTGAATTTGAATTGGCAATTGAAAACTATTTCAAAACTATGCCCGATAAATACTTGAGAAAAGTATGAGAGGAGTAAACATGACACTCCAAATATGTCAAGAAAACATTGCCAAAAAGTTTGAATTCAAAATTTGATTTTATTTGGGATTTTAGAAAATGTTTTTTTAAAATTTGAGTTTTGCCTCGAAAATGTTCAAATTATAGGAATATTCCCTGATCATTTTGATATATATATGTCCTATATAAAATATATATATTAAAATATATTTTCTCTCTCACTAATTCAAAAAAATAGAAAAAGAAAACCCAGCGCCACCAAAGCCAACTGCCCAGCCCAGCCGAGGCAGCCCACCAGCGCAGCCTCACCTAATCGCTGCCAGCATTTCAACCAAAGGCCCGGCCAGCGCCGAGCCCACCCGACCGAGCCCCTCACGAAACCCCTTCCTTCGCCAACCGACCGCAACCCTCCTCCCTCCTCACCGACGCCCGGACCCACCCCTTCTTCCTCCCCACGCCAAGCACCGCACAGAGTCACGAATCCTCAAGGATCCGGATCTCTCGCCTGATCCGCCTCCTCCAAGCCGGTTCCCCTATAAATACCCCCCGACCTGCTCCCCTACTTCCCTCGCCTGACCTCTCCTCGCCGCAATCCGTCAGCCTGAGTCCGGCTGCCGCCATTGTCACCCGCCTGCCATCCTCGAACCCCCGAGCTCCACCGAGTCCACCTCGAGCCCCTTGTTCACAAGACCACCGGAGGCCTCCGCGTCGTCCCGACCACCGGAGCCGCCAGGCTGCGTGCCGCCTCGAGCCGCTGCCGCTGTCGACCACCGCGTAAGTCGCTGAATCTCCCCACCGTCCGATCTAGGATCAACGTTAGATTAGATCCTGAGGGGTACGGGTTTAATTTAAAACGACCCGGTTTTAGTTCTGTTTATGCCGGTTTAGTTAGGTTTAGTTTAGACCGGCCTGCTTATTTATTTCTCGGGCGTATTTTAGTTATATTACGCCCATGCTAGATAGCCCAGTTTTCTTTTTTAGTTAATTTTTTCGTTTCTGTTTTTAACAGAATAGTTTCAGTTTTGTAAAATCAATATCTTTTAATCTACTTAATATTTTTAATTGATTCTTTTTTGTTAGTTTGCAAATTTATTATAGTTTCTGTAGAAAATATGTTTGGCCATGTTTAAATTATTTAAAATTGTTTTATTTTAGTTTTAGACAGATTAGTAATTCTGCTATAAAATGAGTTAGGATTACTTTATTTTAGTGATTCTTTTGTCACTACTTTGTTTTGACCTTGCCTAACTGTAGGAACTTATTTGGGCATTTTATATTTAATAAAAAATAGTTTTAAGCAAAATCATGTGATTCCTATTTATTTAACTAGCTACTGTTTTCCTATTGTTTTATTAGCAAATAATTTTATTTTTCCTATGTGATAGTTTATTTTAGGTTAGTTTCTGTAACTTCAGAACATGGACTTTTATTTACAATAAATAGAATTTTTATTTTATATTTTCTTTCTAGGATTGTTATAGGCATAACAGGAGTTCTATAATATCTTTTGATGTGATTCTTTTGCTCCTAGTTGCATAATGTTTTCTTTTCTGTTAGTTAGCAAAACCCATGCTTAGGTTCTGTTAAGAAAAATTTGGTTGAGTAAAACTATTTCTTGGTTGTTGTTTGATGTGGTGAAAACATTGATTTGGATTTCTTCAACTTTCTTTGGGTTTTGGTCCAATTGTTTTGTGTGTTATGTTAGCATGCTGTTATGTTAAGTGATCATATGTTTGTATGCTTACATGATTGTTGTTTGCCTCGTAGAATTTCCGGAGTGCTAAGCTTTCTACCACGAGTCCCTAGCTTTTGAAGATCGCCAAGAAGGCAAGTCATTGATCATATTTTTCCTTTATTATACCTATGATTTTATTGCATTAGAATTATACCTCCCACCATGCATGCAGTAGGAGAATTTGAAGTTATGTTCTTGAGTAGTATCATGAGGTAGGATGAACCCAATTCCCTTGTTACCATTGCCCGGACGAAGTAGTTTATTTTGCTATGCTCAGAGACGGGTTGGTTGAGTGAATTCATAAGGAGATGTGAGAGTCAAGATGATGACAACCCCATGACTTCAAGCTCAAGATGGACTTAAAAATTCACCATCGGGTGGAGGATTGTTGACGGGCACTCGAGAAAACCAGCGGTTGGCCGGGATGCATGGAGAAGCGCCATGACATCTTGCGAAAGCTTCACCCAGCCACGAAGAGACGGATGGATACCCCATTGACCGGAAGCTATCTGCAGCCGCAAGCCATTATGGGCTCGCTTGGTCAACCCTAGTTGTGACTCTGGCCGACGGTGCTACGAGATGTAGAAGAACGGTAGGATTGGATGGGTACCGCAAGGGCCAGAGGAACTCTTCGAAGACCCTGTTTGCTCGTCCGCCTTCAAACACCGTGAAGTGCTAAGACTTAAAGGAGGGAACGAATCTTGCGGGTAAAGTGCGCAAACCTCTGCAGAGTGAAGATCTAATCGGTTAGCCGTGTCCTCGGTTACGGACAATTGGAGCCTCTGGAACCTGGAGTATTTCGAAAATCTCAACACTGAAATTAATAAATTAATTGAGGGGAATTATTTAATAATTGGGAATGAGACATTGGTTGGTGGAACCATCTCAATAATTACCAACATTTCGTAGTAATTGCAAACAAGTCCTTATTGTAGGGAAAAACTGGCTTTTTCGCAAAAACAATGAAACTTAGAGCCCCACAGCCAAATTGCATATAGTGTTAGTAATTTTTATTATTATTCTCTCTTCATGACTTGCCGGCATATTCAAAATGCTGATCTACACGGCTGCAACGCCTTATGTTGCGAGGAGTATTCCGATCAGAGTGAGGCTACGATCCACGCTTGGCGATTGCCCTATGGAGTCGGATGGACTCGCTTATTCTTCACGCCCGCAACTTTATTTAGTTTATTTCATGAGTTGGCCTTCGCCGAATTTATTCTATTGTAATAAAGACTGATATGAGAATCGTAATAAATTCAGGTGTGATTGAACTTTGATTATTTCATCAATGTACCGTGTGTGCAAAGATAATCTTGGGATGGTACAGCCACACAGAGACTTGACCGATTTTGGGTCGGGTCGCTACAGCGCGCTTCCTCCTCCTCCTTTGTACGGCGTGGACCCCGAGCCAAGACGTGAGGCTCCCCAACGCGACCCATTGTGCAGGCGCCGACGACGATGAAGAAAGCTGCCGTGTGGTAGCGGCCCGACACGCCTCTCGTCAGATCTACTTTTCCAAACACTTTTCCCTTGTTTTGGACTCTAACTTGCATGATTTGAATGGAACTAACCCGATCGACTGTTTTCAGCAGAACCGCCATGGTGTTATTTATGCAGTAAACAAAAGTTCTCGGAATGACCTGAAACTCCACGGAACTTATTTTTGGAAAATATTAAAATATTGGCGAAGAATCAAGGCCAGGGGCCCACCACTTATCCACGAGGTGGGGGCGCCTCTGCCTCGTGGGCCCCGTTGCTCCACCGACCTCAACTCCAACTCCATATATTCGTGTTCGGGAAAAAATCAAAGAGAAGGATTCATCGATTTTACGACACAGAGCCGCCGCCAAGCCCTAAAACCTCTCGAGAGGGCTGATCTCGAGTCCGCGGGCTCCGGAGAGGGAATCCGTCACCGTCGCCATCATCAACCTTCCTCCATCACCAATTTCATGATGCTCACCGCCGCTGTGAGTAATTCCATCGTAGGCTTGCTGGACGGTGATGGGTTGGATGAGATTTATCATGTAATCGAAGTTAGTTTTGTTAGGGTTTGATCCCTAGTATGCACTATGTTCGAGATTGATGTTGCTATGACTTTGCTATGCTTAATGCTTGTCACTAGGGCCTGAGTGCCATGATTTCAGATCTGAACCTATTATGTTTTCATGAATATATATGAGTTCTTGATCCTATCTTGCAAGTCTATAGTCACCTACTATGTGTTATGATCCGCAACCCCAAGTGACAATAATCGGGACCACTCCCGTGATGACCGTAGTTTGAGGAGTTCATGTATTCACTATGTGTTAATGCTTTGGTCCGTACTCTATTAAAAGGAGGCCTTAATATCCCTTAGTTTCGCTAGGACCCGCTGCCACGGAGGGTAGGACAAAAGATGTCATGCAAGTTCTTTTCCATAAGCACGTATGACTATATTCAAATACATGCCTACATTACATTGATGAATTGGAGCTAGTTCTGTGTCACCCTATGTTATGATTGTTACATGATGAACCACATCCCACATAATTCTCCATCACCGATCCAATGCCTATGAGCTTTTCACATATTGTTCTTCGCTTATTTACTTTTCCATTGCTACTATTACAATTACTACAAAACCCAAAAATATTACTTTTGCTACCATTACCGTTACTTCCATACTACTTTGCTACTAAATACTTTGCTGCAGATATTAAGTTATCCAGGTGTGGCTGAATTGACAACTCAGTTGCTAATACTTGAGAATATTCTTTGGCTCCCCTTGTGTCGAATCAATAAATTTGGGTTGTATACTCTACCCTCGAAAATTGTTGCGATCCCCTATACTTGTGGGTTATCAAGACTATTTCCTGGCGCCGTTGTCGGGGAGCATAGCTCTATTCTTTGAGTCACTTGGGATTTATATCTGCTGGTCACTATGAAGAACTTGAAAGACGCAAAAACAACTATTTATCCCTCAACTACGAGGGGAGGTAAGGAACTGCCATCTAGCTCTGCACTTGATTCACCTTCTGTTTTGAGTAAGTTTGCGACACCTAAACCTGCTTCTGCTATTCATTATGATATGTCGCATGTTATTGATGATGCCACTTCTGCTATGCATGATACTTATGATGAAACTCTTCTATGCTTGATACTACTGTGCCACTTGGTGAATTTCTTGATGAACAACTTGCTAGGGCTAGAGAGAATGAAATTATTGAAACTGATAATATTGAAGATAGTGATGATGAAGACTCTCCCCCTAATAAATATGAATTACCTATTGTTCCTGAGGGTTATGTTATGGATGAAGAAGCTGCTAGAGCTATTTTAGCTTGCAATGATAGATATGATCTTAAGAAGTTATTAGCTAAATGGAAGCAACAATCTCTTAATGCTAGAATGAAACCTGACCCTGCTTTTGCTACTTCACCTATCTGTGTTACTGATAAGGATTATGAATTCTCTGTTGATCCTGATATAATTACTTTGGTTGAATCCGATCCTTTTATGGCTATGAATCAGAATCGTTGTGGCACATCTTACTAAATTAAATGATATAGCCACCCTGTTCACTAATGATGAGAAATCTCGCTACCTTTATATCCTTAAAATATTTCCGCTCTCATTAAAGGGTGATGCTAAGATATGGTTTAATTCTCTTGATCCTGGTTGTGTGTAGTCCCTGTGATATGATTTATTACTTCTCGCTAAATATTTCGCGCTCATAAGAAACAAGCTGCTTTAAGGGATATATATAATTTTGTGCAAATTGAAGAAGAGAGTCTCCACAAGCTTGGGGAGGCTTCTCCAATTACTTAATGCTTTGCCTGATCATCCTCTTAATAAAAATGAAATACTTGATATCTTTTATAATGGACTAACCGATGCTTCCAGAGATTACCTGGATAGTTGTGCTGGTTCTGTTTTCAGGGAAAGAACACCAGATGACACTGAAATTCTATTGAATAATATGTTGACAAATGAAATAACTGGGCACTTCCTGAGCCAGCTCCTGAGCCAATTCCTGAGCCTATTCCTAAACCAACCCCGAAGAAGAGAGGTGTTCTATTTCTCAGTCCTGAAGATATGCAGGAGGCAAAGAAATCTATGAAGGAAAAAGGTATAAAAGATGAAGATGTTAAGATTTTACCTCCTATTGAAGAAATACATGGTCTAAATTTACCGCCTGTTGAAGAAACATATGATCTTAATCCTTCACCTATTGAATAAACCCATGGTCTTGATAACCCGACACAGGTAGTAAAGGTAAATTCTTTCTATAGATTTGATGAAGGTGATATTCCTCGTTATAAGTCTGCAAGACAATGCTTAGATGAGTTTGACAATTTTATTGTTAAACAAGAAAACTTCAATTCTTATGTTAGTAGACAATTGAAATACAATTCAAATATGCTTGAACACTTGGGTGATTATATGTCTACAGTTAAGGGTGAACTTAAACTCATTAGTAAACATGCTTCTATGGTTACCACTCAAGTAGAACAAGTACTTAAAGCTCAAAATGATTTGCTCAATGAATTGAATAGTAAGAATAATGACTATGCTATTAGAGTGGTTACTAGAACTGGTAAGATGACTCAGGAACCTTTGTATCCTGAAGGCCATCCTAAGAGAATTGAGCAAGATTCTCAGAGAAATAATTTAGATGCACCTAGTCCTTCTAAAAAGAAGAAAAAGAAAACTGATAGGACTGTGCATGCTTCTAGTGAACCTACTACTGAACCACCTGAGAATCCCAATGATATTTCTATTTCTGATGCTGAAGCACAATCTGGTAATGAACATGAAACTAGTGATAATATTAATAATGATGTTCATGATGATGCCCAACCTAGCAATGATAATGATATAGAAATTGAACCTCTGTTGATCTTGATAACCCACAATCAAAGAATCAACGTTATGATAAGAGAGACTTTGTTGCTATGAAACACGGTAAAGAAAGAGAACCTTGGGTTCGTAAACCCATGCCTTTTCCTCCTAAGCCATCCAAGAAAAGGATGATGAGGATTTTGAGCACTTTGCTGAAATGATTAGACCTACCTTTTGCGATTGCAATTAATCGATATGCTCAAATGAATCCTTATGCTAAGTATATGAAAGAAATTGTTACTAATAAAAGAAAGATACCGAAGCTGAGATTTCCACCATGCTTGCTAATTATACTTTTAAGGGTGGAATACCAAAGAAACTAGGAGATCCAAGAGTACCAACTATACCATGCTCCATTAAAAGAAACTATGTTAAAACTGCTTTATGTGATCTTGGAGCCGGTGTTAGTGTTATGCCTCTCTCTTTATATCGTAGACTTGATTTGAATAAGTTGACATCTACTGAAATATCTTTGCAAATGGCTGATAAATCAACTGCTATACTCGTTGGTATTTGTGAGGATGTGCCTGTTGTAGTTGCAAACGTTACTATTTTAACGGACTTTGTTATTCTTGATATTCCCGAGGACGATAGTATGTCTATTATTCTTGGAAGACCCTTTTTGAATACTGCAGGGGCTGTTATTGACAGCAACAAAGGCAATGTCACTTTTCATGTTAATGGCAATGAGCATACGGTACACTTTCCGAGGAAACAACCTCAAGTTCATAGTATCATCTCTATTAGAAAATTCCATCCATTATTTTTGGAGGTTTTGAATTTCCTCTTCCTACTGTCAAGAAGAAATATGATAGTCTTATTACAGGGGATGTGCATATCCCCGTTGAGATAACATAGTGTTATTCGAAATTTCTCCGGGTCCATGTTATTCGGAATGAATTTGTTAACAAGACTTGATCAACCTTGTTAGTGGATTCCTTTTGATGAGCATGAGATGGATGAAACTAGAAGGCGCAACCTTCTGTACCCTCTTTCTACTTTCTGTTATTTAGTTGAAATAAAGTAAAAATAGTATTTTTCTGTCTGTTTTCTGAATTATCCGTGCAATATAAAAATACCCCGAAAATAAAAGTTCTCCAAATGCCCTGCCAATTTAATATGATTTTTTCTGGAATATTTGAGAATATCTGGCACTGAGAACCCAGCAGGGGGAGCAAGCACCTGGCCACGTGGGTCCAGGGCGCACCCCCTGCCTCGTGGGCCCATGGTGGCTCCCCTCCACTTATTTCTGCACCCACACACTTCTTCTTCCTCCCAAAAAAATCACCATCCAGCTCAAGCACGAGTTCTAGCTCATTTTGCTGCGATTTTTGATCTCCTTGCTCAAAGCACCTCTCACAAAACTGCTTGGGGGGATTGTTCCTTGGTATGTGACTCCTCCATTGGTCCAATTAGTTTTTGTTCTAGTGCTTTATTCATTGCAAATTTGTGCTGCCTAGGTGACCATGTTCTTGAGCTTGCATGTCAAATTTATATGGTTCCAAGTAGTTCTAATGCTTGATATAGTCTCTAGGCACTTGTAGGAGTAGTTGCCATCAATTTTGTTGAGCTTAGTTCACTTTTATTTGAAGTTACTAAAATTTTTAGAAATTTTTCAGAGGAAGAAATATTATTAGGAAAATGTACCAAGGTGGTCCTTCAAAGAAGCAAGGACCTGTGCTTGCAATACGCGATGTCGACGATGAACCACCAAGGATTTCCCAAATGGCCTTGTGAATGGCCTTCGTAAAACTTTATGGATCGAGCAGAAATCAAGGAAGAATTTGATGCATATTTATGTAACGCTAATCTTGTGAGATTCGAGGCAGAAAAGTACCGTCAAGCATTCACTATCTCACTAGTTCCTTTGTGAGGAGGTTTGAATATTCATCTTCACGCAATTCTCAAACTGTCCTGCTTTGATCTTTATGAGAATTCTTATACTATAGACTTAGAGGATTTTACCACCGCTTGCAAACTTCCACAATGGGGTAGTCCTTGTGAACCTCGCAAATGTGAATTTAGAGATTTTCTTGCCAAGATAACTGTGGGTGAATCTAGAGACATAACACAAGCTACCATAGGAGTATTCATTTTCCTGCTATACATTATTTTGCTCTCTTCATAGGTAGGTGTTGGTGAACGAGCAGAAATTCAAAATTTTCCTACATGTCACCAAGACCTATCTATGGAGAAACCAACAACGAGGGAAGGAGTGTGCATCTACATACCCTTGTAGATCGCTAAGCGAAGCTGCTCAAGAGAATGGGGTTGAAGGAGTCGTGACTCGCCGTGATCCAAATCACCAAGATCCTAGTGCCGAACGGACGGCACCTCCGCTGCTCAACACACGCAGCCCGGTGACGCCTCCCATGCCTTGATCTAGCAAGGAGAGAGGGAGAGGTTGGGAAGACTCCATCCAGCAGCAGCACAACGGCATGGTGGTGGTGGAGGAGCGTGGCATCCCGCAGGGCTTCGCCAAGCACCACGGGAGAGGAGGAGAAAGAGGAGGGAAGGCGCCAACAGAGAAGAACTTGTGTTGGGCTGCCCTTGCCTCCACTATATATAGGGGAGAGGGAGGGCTGCGCCCACCTAGGGTTCCACCCCTAGGGGCGGCAGCCAGCCCTAGATCCCATCTAGGGGCGGCCAAGGGGAGGAGTGCCTCCCAAGTCAAGTGGAGGCCCTCCCTTAGGGTTTCCTCTCCCATGTGCATGGGCCTTGGGGAGCTGGTGCCCTGGCCCATTAAGGCTAGGGCGCCCTCACAGCCCATGCTGCTGTATTGACGTGGTGGAACATTTTCCGACCTCCCGACCCCTCCGAATCCTCCGAACCTTCTCGAAACTTCCGGTACAATACCGTAAAACCCGAACTTTTCCCGAAACCGAACAACAACTTTCCATATATAAATCTTTACCTCCGACCATTCCGAACTCCTCGTGACGTCCGGGATCTCATCCGGACTCAACAACATTCGTAACCACATACAAACTTCCTTTATAACCCTAGCGCCATCGAACCTTAAATGTGTAGACCATACGGGTTCGGGAACCATGCATATGACCGAGACGTTTCCGTCAATAACCAACAGCGGATCTCGATACCCATGTTGGCTCCTACATGTTCCACGATGATCTCATCGGATGAACCACGATGTCAAGGACTCAATCAATCCCGTATACAATTCCCTTTGTCTAGCGGTATTGTACTTGCCCGAGATTCGATCGTCGGTATGCCGATACCTTATTCAATCTCGCTACGGCAAGTCTCTTTACTTGTTCCAGAACACATCATCCCGTGATCAACCCTTGGTCACATTGTGCACATTATGATGATGTCCTACCGAGTGGGCCCAGATACCTCTCCGTCACACGGAGTGACAAATCCCGCCTCGATTCGTGCCAACCCAATGTACACTTTCGGAGATACCGTAGTGCACCTTTATAGCCACCCAGTTACGTTGCCAGACGCTTTGGTACACCCAAAGCATTCCTACGGTATCCGGAGTTGCACAATCTCATGGTCTAAGGAAAAGATACTTGACATTAGAAAAGCTTTAGCATACTAACTACACGATCTTTGTGCTAGGCTTAGATTGTCTTGTCCATCACATCATTCTCGCTAATGATGTGATCCCGCTATCAACGACATCCAATGTCCATGGTCGAAACCGTAACCATCTATTGATCAACGAGCTAGTCAACTAGAGGCTTACTAGGACATGGTGTTGTCTATGTACCCACACATGTATCCGAAGTTTCCTATCAATACAATTATAGCATGGATAATAAACGATTATCATGAACAAGGAAATATAATAATAACTAATTTATTATTGCTCTAGGCATATTTCCAACAGTCTCCCACTTGCACTAGAGTCAATAATCTAGTTCACATCGCCATGTGATTAACACTCACAGGTCACATCGCCATGTGACCAACATCCAAAGAGTCCTAGAATCAATAATCTAGTTCACATCACTACGTGATTAACACTCAATGAGTTCTGGGTTTGATCATGTTTATGCTTGTGAGAGAGGTTGTAGTCATCGGGTTTGCAAAATTCAGATCCCTATGTATTTCGCAAAAACTTTATGTCATATCGTAGATGCTGCTACCACGTTCCAATTGGAGCTATTCCAAATTGTTGCTCCATTATACGTATCCGTATCTCTACTCGAGCTATCCGGATAGGTGTTGCTTGCATCGACGCAACTCTTTACGCCGAACTCTTTATCACCTCCATAACCGAGAAACATATCCTTATTCCTCTAAGGATAAGTTTGACCGCTATCCGGTGATCCACTCCTTGATCACCTTTGTACCCTCTTGCCGATATGTAGCAAGGCACACATCAAAGGTGCGGTACACAAGATAGCATACCGTAGAGCCTGCGTCTAAGGCATAGGGACGACCTTCGCCTTTCTCTCTTTTCGCCGTGGTCGAGCTTTAACTCTTAACTTCATACCCTACAACCCTGCAAGAACTCCTTCTTTGACCGATCCATCTTGAACACCTTCTAGATTATGTCAAGGTATGTGCTCATTTGAAAGTATTATTAAACATTTTGATCTATCTTATAGATCTTGATGCTTATTGTTCAAGTATCCTAATCCAGGTTTTCCATTGAAAACACTTTTCAAACAACCCTATATGCTTTCAGAAATTCTACATCATTTCGATCAACAATATGTCAACAACATATACTCATCAGAAATTCTATAGTGCTCCCACTCACTTCTTTGGAAATACAAGTTTCTCATAAACTTTGTATAAACCTAAAATCTTTGATCATCTCATCAAAGCGCACATTCCAACTCCGAGATGCTTACTCTAGTCCTTAGAAGGATCGCTGGAGCTAGCATACCTTTTAGCATCCTTAGGATCGAAAAAAACTTTCTGATTGTATCGCATACAATCTTTCCTTACGAAGACTGGTAAGGAAACTCGTTTTGACATCCATCTGCCAGATTTCATAAATGCAGCTAATGCTAACATGATTCCGACATACTTAAGCATCGCTACGGATGAGAAAATCTCATCGTAGTCAACTCCTTGAACTTGTGAAAAACTCTTCGCCGCAAGTCGAGCTTCATAGACGGTGACATTACCGCCCACGCCCTGCCTTCTTCTTAAATATCCATTTATCTCAATGGCTTGCCGATCATCGGGCAAGTCCACCAAAGTCCATGCTTTGTTCTGATACATGGATCCTATCTCGGATTTTATGGCTTCTAACCATTTGTCGGAATATGAGCCCACCATCGCTTCCCCATAGCTCGTAGGTTCATTGTTGTCTAGCAACATGACCTTCAAGACATGATTACTGTACCACTCTGAAGTAGTACGCATCCTTGTCCCCTACGAGGTACGGTAGTGACTTGATCCAAAACTTCATGATCACTATCATAAGCTTCTACTTCAATTGGTGTAGGCGCCACAGGAACAACTTCCCGTGCCCTGCTACACACTTGTTGAAGTGACGGTTGAATAACCTCATCAAGTCTCCACCATCCTCCCACTCAATTCTTTCGAGAGAAACTTTTCCTCGAGAAAGGACCCGTTTCTAGAAACAATCACTATTGCTTCCGGATCTGAATTAGGAGGTATACCCAACCATTTTGGGTATCCTATGAAGATGCATTTATCCATTTTTTTGGTTCGAGCTTATCACGATGAAACTTTTTCACATAAGCGTCGCAGCCCCAAACTTTCAAGAAACGACAGCTTAGGTTTCTCTAAACCATAGTTCTCACGGTGTCATCTCAACGGAATTACGTGGTGCCCTATTAAAGTGAGTGCGGTTGTCTCTAATGCCTAACCCATGAACGATAGTGGTAATTTGATAAGAGACATTATGGTACGCACCATATCCAATAGGGTGCAACTATGATGTTCGGACACACCATCACACTATGGTGTTCCAGGCAGTTTAATTGTGAAACAATTTCCACAATGTCTTAATTGCGTACAAAGCTTGTAACTCAGATACTCATCTCTATGATCATATCATAGGCATTTTATCCTCTTGTCACAATGATCTTCAACTTCACTCTGAAATTACTTGAACCATTCAATAATTCAAACTTGTGTTTCATCAAGTAAATATACTCAACATCTACTCGAATCATCCTGTGAAGTAAGAACATAACGATATTCATCAGATGCCTCAAAGACTCATTGGACTGCACACATCAAAATGTGTTATTTCCAACAAGTTGCTATCTTGTTCCATCTTACCAAAACGAGGCTTTTCAATCATCTTGCCCATGTGGTATGATTTGCATATCTCAAGTGATTCAAAATCAAGTGAGTCCAAACGATCCATCTGCATGGAGTTTCTTCATGCGATACACCAATAGACATGGTTCACATGTCTCAAACTTTTCAAAAATGAGTGAGTCCAAAGATCCATCAACATGGAGCTTCTTGATGCGCTTTTATACCAATATGACTTACATGGCAAGGCCACAAGTAAGTGGTACCATCATTACTATCTTATATCTTTTGGCATGAAAATGTGTATTACTATGATCGAGATTCAATAAACCATTCCTTTAGGTGCAAGACCATTGAAGGTATCATTCAAATAAACAGAGTAACCATTATTCTCCTTAAATGAATAACCGTATTGAGATAGACATAATCCAATCATGTCTATGCTCAGCGCAAACACCAAATAACAATTATTTAGGTTTAACACCAATCTCGATGGTAGAGGGAGCGCGATGCTTGATCACATCAACCTTGGAAACACTTCCAACACATATCGTCAGCTCACCTTTAGCTAGTCTCCGTTTATTCCGTAGCTTTTATTTCGAGTTACTAACACTTAGCAACCGAACCGGTATCTAATACCCTGGTGCTTCTAGGAGTACTAGTAAAGTACACATTAACATAATGTATATCCAATATACTTCATCGACCTTGCCAGCCTTCTCATCTACCAAGTATCTAGGGTAGTTCTCGCTCAGTGTCCGCTCCTCATTACGTAGCACTTAGTCTCGGGTTTGGGTTTAACCTTGGGTTTCTTCACTAGAGCAGCAACTGATTTGCCATTTCATGAAGTATCCTTCTTGCCCTTGCCCTTCTTGAAACAAGTGGTTTCATTAACCATCAACAATTGATGCTCCTTCTTGATTTCTACTTTCATGTGTCAAACATCGCGAATATTTCAAGGATCATCTATCCCTGATATGTTATAGTTCATCACGAAGCTCTAGCAGCTTGGTGGCAATGATTTTGGAGAAACATCACTATCTCATCAGGAAGATCAACTCCCACTCGATTCAAGTGATTGTTGCACTCAGACAATCTGAGCACAAGCTCAACGATTGAGCTTTTCTCCCTTAGTTTGCAGGCTAAGAAAATCATCAGAGGTCTTATACCTCTTGATGTGGGCACGAGCCTGAAATCCCAATTTCAGCCCTCGAAACATCTCAT
The DNA here is from genome assembly GCA_021605205.1 of Aegilops longissima. Taxonomy (NCBI): domain Eukaryota; kingdom Viridiplantae; phylum Streptophyta; class Magnoliopsida; order Poales; family Poaceae; genus Aegilops; species Aegilops longissima. The sequence goes on along the minus strand of CM038676.1, from coordinate 214,066,769 downwards.
ATGTTCCGCGACGTTTCGAAAAACGTCTTTGGTGCCTCAACTCTAAACCGTTTAACTGAACTATCACGCAGTTATCAAAACGTGTATGTCCGATGTTCGCAACATCCACAGACGACGCTTGGGGTTCAAAGCACATCGAAGCGGTGCATTAAGGACATAAGCTTTCTTCCGTCCGATAATCACCATCACAACTTTCAACTATATTTCTCTATGAACATATCTAAAACAGTGGAACTAAAGTGCGAGCTTATGACATAATTTGCAAAGATCTTTTGACTATGTTCAGGATAATTAAGTTCATCTCATGAACTCCCACCAGATAGACATCCTCTAGTCATCTAAGTGATTACATGATCCGAGTCAACTAGGTCGTGTCCGATCATCACGTGAGACGGACTAGTCATCATCGGTGAACATCTTCATGTTGATCGATCCTCCATACGACTCATGCTCGACCTTTCGGTCTCTTGTGTTCCGAGGCCATGTCTGCACATGCTAGGCTCGCAAGTTAACCTAAGTGTTTCAATGTGTAAATCTGGCTTACACCCGCTGTATGTGAACGTAAGAATCTATCACACCGATCATCACGTGGTGCTTCAAACGATTTAACTTTCGCGAACGGTGCACAGTTAGGGGAACACTTTCTTGAAATTTTAATGAGGATCATCTTATTTACTACCGTCGTTCTAAGAAAATAAGATGTATAAACATGATAAACATCACATGCAATCAAATAGTGACATGATATGGCCAATATCATTTTGCTCCTTTGATCTCCATCTTCGGGCTCCATGATCATCATCGCCACCGCATGATACCATGATCTCCATCATCGTGTTCCATGAAGTTATCGCCAACTTATTACTTCTACTACTATGGCTACCGTTAGCAATAAAGTAAAGTAATTACATAGCGTTGTTCAATGACACGCAGGTCATACAATAAATTAAGACAACTCCTATGGTTCTCGCCGGTTGTCATACTCATCGACATGCAAGTCGTGATTCCTATTACAAGAACATGATCAATCTCATACATCACATATCATTCATCACATTCTTCTTGGCCATATCACATCACATAGCATACCTCGCAAAACAAGTTAGACGTCCTCTAATTGTTGTTTGCATGTTTTACGTGGCTGCTATGGGTTTCTAGCAAGAACGCTTACCTACGCAAAACCACAACGTGATATGTCAATTGCTATTTACCCTTCATAAGGACCCTTTTCATCGAATCCGATCCGACTAAAGTGGAGAGATCGGCACCGCTAGCCACCTTATGCAACAAGTGCATGTCGGCCGGTGGAACCTGCCTCACGTAAGTGTACGGTAAGGTCGGTCCGGCCGCTTCATCCCACAATACCGTCAAAACAAGATTGACTAGTAACGTAAGCATATTGAACAAAATCAACGCCCACAACAACTTGTGTTCTACTCGTGCATAGAATCTACGCAATAGACCTAGCTCATGATGTTATCAGCAGAACGAGCAGAAATTCAAAATTTTCCTACGTGTCACCAAGACCTATCTATGGAGAAACCAACAACGAGGGAAGGAGTGCATCTACATACCCTTGTAGATCGCTAAGCGGAAGCGCTCAAGAGAATGGGGTTGAAGGAGTCGACTCGCCGTGATCCAAATCACCGAAGATCCTAGTGTCGAACGGACGACACCTCCGCTGCTCAACACACGCAGCCCGTGACGCCTCCCATGCCTTGATCTAGCAAGGAGAGAGGGAGAGGTTGGGGAAGACTCCATCCAGCAGCAGCACAACGGCGTGGTGGTGGTGGAGGAGCGTGGCATCCCACAGGCTTCGCCAAGCACCACGGGAGAGGAGGAGAAAGAGAGTAGGGCTGCGCCAACAGAGAAGAACTTCGTGTGTTGGGCTGCCCTTTGCCTCCACTATATATAGGGAGAGGGAGGCTGCACCCCACCTAGGGTTCCACCCCTAGGGCGGCAGCCATCCCTAGATCCCATCTAGGGGCGGTTGGGGGAGGAGTGCTCCCAAGTCAAGTGGAGGCCCTCCCCCTTAGGGTTTCTTCCCATGCGCATGGGCCTTGGGGAGCTGGTGCCCTGGCCCATTAAGGCTAGGGCGCCTCACAGCCCATGCTGCTGTATTGGACGTGGTGGAACATTTTCCGGACCTCCGACCCTCCGAATCCTCCGAACCTTCTAGAAACTTCCTGTACAATACCGAAAAACCCAACTTTTCCTTAACCCTAACAACAACTTCTTCCATATAAATCTTTACCTCCGGACCATTCCGAACTCCTCGTGACGTCCGGGATCTCATCCGGACTCAACAACATTTGGTAACCACATACAAACTTCCTTTATAACCCTAGGCCATCGAACCTTAAGTGTGTAGACCATACGGTTCGGGAACCATGCGACATGACCGAGACTTTCTCCGTTAATAACCAACAGCGGATCTGGATACCCATGTTGGTCTCTACATGTTCCACGATGATCTCATCGGATGAACCACGATGTCAAGGACTCAATCAATCCCGTGATACAATTCCCTTTGTCTAGCGGTATTGTACTTGCCCGAGATTCGATCGCCGGTATGCCGATACCTTGTTCAATCTCGCTACCGGCAAGTCTCTTTACTTGTTCCGAACACATCATCCCGTGATCAACCCTTGGTCACATTGTGCACATTATGATGATGTCCCACCGAGTGGGCCCAGAGATACCTCTCCGTCACACGGAGTGACAAATCCCAGCCTCGATTCGTGCCAACCCAATGACACTTTCGAGATACCGTAGTGCACCTTTATAGCCACCCGCTTACGCTGTGACGCTTGGTACACCCAAAGCATTCCTACGGTATCCGGAGTTTCACAATCTCATGGT